>NW_004624744.1:14435828-14485828 GCF_000247695.1 Heterocephalus glaber | reverse complement strand
TTCAACCTTACAATTTTTAGTTTTGGAATTTGATATGGATCCATTTTCCTTTGATTAGAATATGGATTTTTTAATCTTTCTGTACCTTCATATAGCTCTTTAGTTCCACTTATAATATGGAATAATAGTTGCATATCTGTGCAAAATATTCCAGTTGTATCAGAGAAGTTCTAATGAAGACTACTGACACTGGTGACATTTGACATGATATACTGCCAAAAAGGAAATTTAAAAGTACAGGCCATTATCCTGAAGATGATCTGTTTATGAAAAGAGTTAATTTTACATCACCTTTATTGAGCGGAAAAATGACCCTGATAAAGGACATAATATTCTTCTCTCTTGATCAGGATACTTTTATTGCTTGTAAAAATAACTTTTTATCTTTCTCAAGAACTCTATTGATATTAACTAATCAGCTTAGTGCTCTAAATATTCCAAGCTCTAGAGTGTAAGTTGCTCTTCCATGACAGGCATTTCTCTTCATTTGTCTTTTACATATAACTTGCTAACAGAGGCTAGTTCATTGTTAGGAGAGGCACAAGAAAGGCTTCTTCCTCCCACTGTTGTTTGTGAGTAAGGTTGCCTGATGGAAGTGCTTATAATCATAGATGCAGTTTGGTCATAGCCTCATGAAATGCCATCACTTTCAAAGACTTGCAGAAATGATAGTGTGGATCTTGTGAGATAATTATTACCAAGAACATCACTTTAATCTGAATCATCTTCCATAGAGTGCTAGTAAGAGAGAAAAAGTCTTTTATAAAAGGCATGTTTTAATGAAAGCTTCTTTGACTTTGGATATGAGCAGCACTTAAAGTGTCGTTGCACAATGCATTTAAAATAAAAAAAATACTTTACATGGTGGTTTCATGATTTTTGTTTCTTCTGAATCATTGTGATCCAAGACACTTCTATCCACAGCTTAATTACTAAAATTGCAATACTAACCATTGGAATATAAGCTTTGAAAATAATAACAGATCTCAGTGTTGCTTCATTTTCTATTCTTTAAAATAGTAATTTCTTTATATCTTTTCCTATTCAGTGCTACTGTGATGCTAGGGAAAATGTATGTTTTATATCACCACATTCTTGTTTAATGTATGTAAAATATGTGTACACCTTAAAAGCATTAGAGTATCTGAGAATAATAATGAAGCTAACATATTTCAAAACACATTGTAAAATAGCCTCCATTTAAAAACATTTAATTATTAATGAAACCAAGATATTGCCTTGAAATAAAAAATAGGTTTTGTTTAATTTTGTGATATTGTATAAGCAAAATAAATAATAAGTTTTCTTCTCTACCCAGTTCACATGGGGGTTCCAAATTTTGTCATGACAAATACAAATGAATATGCTAAAAATTTTCAGGAAAATTAAATATCTAAATATTCCCCCTTTTCATGAGCTTTGCATATGTTTCTCACCTGTGGTTACTTTGAGGCAGGGTCACTACCAAGAAACTTCCTCTTATCTGAGAAATTAATGTATAGAAGGAGGTAATCCAGCTTTTTAAATTATTCTCCTATGCGTACACTGTTTATATTATTGTCTATGCTGGAGTTTCTTTTTATAGAACCTTTATGAAATTTCATGTTTGACAAATAAAATTAGACTATGTAGTCACAGCTCTGTATGCCAGTTGATATATTGCTGTATATTTGGGTGTTAATTTTTTTAGATATGAGAAAATAAGGCTGCCTTCTAAATATTTTTTTCATTTCTCTTATCTAAGTTTTACCAGTTTTAGAGTACTTATTGACTCAGTAAATGTAAAAAAAATGTTGATAGGCTATCAATATTAATGTAGATATCAAACCAACACTGGTCCCTAATGTATATAAGAGCAAGTATATTTTACTTTTATACAAAAAGGCAGTCATGTGTGAGATTTAATATACATCCTAATCTGTCTTGTCAGTGGTCTAGCAGAAACACTGCAGGGTTACATTTAGACTTAAAGTCTGCAACTTATTTAAAGATCCAGGCAGCCTGTAATTAACAAATATAAGCATCCTTCAAAGGTCCATCCTTAAATATAATGAGAATTATTGTTCCAAAAAAGAAAATTCTCCAGTGAATTTTCATTTTGATTAAATGTAATAAAATATTCGATTGGTTTTAGTTCCAACTTTCCCTCCTAGTCTTAACAGCATCTTAACAGAATGTGTCAATGCATATTATAATTGGGCTACTTATATGCATTTATTTGATCAGAGTTGATGTCACTAAAATGACAAAGTTCAACAAAATAAAAAATATGAAATTCACAAGCCACAGTAAATATTAGTTAAATCACTTCATTTCTAAAAATGCAAATATTTAAATTTAATACTGCTTTTTTTTGTTTTGTTTTGTTTTTTTTGGTACCCAGGATCGAACTTGGGTCCTTGCGCTTGCCAGGCAGGCGGCGGAACCACTGAGCTAAATTCTGGGCCCCAAGAGAATTCTTTTTGATACCGGGGGGGATTGAACTCGGGTCCTTGTGCTTGCACAGCAGGTGGTGAAACCACTGAGCTAAATCCCTGGCTCAGCAGTGTACTACTTTTTAATTTAGGAAATTTCTGATGAAATTTTAATATCCTATTGTAGTCCAGACTAAATTTTTAATCTTTAGGACCAAAAATATAATCTTATTTTTCATGAATTTGTAATGTAAAGCTATATCTCTCCAGAGTAATTTTCTAAAATGAAGAAAATTATGTTTATGATACTATACCATACTGAGGAAAAGGAATTTAAACTATATGGGGGCAACAACATGGTTGAAAATCTGTATATGAATAAAAAATAATTCCATTGCATTTTAGATTTCATGAACATATTCTTTAAATGTCTACAGAAGCTAAAGTAGCATTATGTATTATCAGGCTATAATGGAAATTGAAATCAGTGATAAAATTTTGGCTGCATGTATATTCGCTCACAAATATTACCTTAGAAATAATCCCATGGAATGACTCTATTCTTAGAATAAATATTATAAATTTACCTTCCTCCTTAAGTTTCCTACAATTGACTCTTCTTTTCTGAGGGTAGTAATATAAAGGCTAAATTGTTACCTTATGTTTTCATTGGGTAGGTTTGTGTCCACTGACAGTTATAATTTACAAAAATTACAATGATTATGGACATTAACATACTTGACAGCAGCTATTATTTATATTTGAAATACAAAGACTTTCAGTGGATACTGGACATTAAAACCTTGTCAACAGATGACAAGTGAGGTGGAGAACTGAAACAACTTAGGTTAAGGTGGCATATTTTTGTCAACTATGTAGATAGTTCAGATGCACATAGTTGTTTCACTTGAACACTATCTAGTTTCTTTGTATATGTCCTTTGCTTATTAAACTGGTTATCTGTTGTTTGTAAGTCAATTCACATTTTGACTCTGAATATGAATTGGCTTTCTGAGGATAATAACACAAGCAAGTATTTGTTTACCTTTAATTTGTTCTGCTGATATGAGTAACTAACCCCATGAACCCAGTATTTCTGTTGGTGCTTTATTACAGATGAGGAAACTGAAGCTTAGAAAGGTCAAGTCTGTTTATAGTTTTACACAGGCATTATATCAGGAATGGAGTTAGCATTTGAAAAGTAGTCTGACTCCACAATCTGTGCTTTTAACTGTATCTTAGAAAATAAATTCTTGCAGTTGATGGCAAACCATTTAAAGCTTCAGTGATAACAAAAAGCTGGCTCCAGGATGTGTGCCATAGGTTCGCCACCACTGTAGAGGGAAAGAACAGGCAATTTGAGGCAGACCTGAGAAGAAAGGAAGGATGGAAGGAAGGAAAGAAAGAAGGAAGGAAGGAAGAAGGAAGGAAGGCAGGAAGGAGAGAGAGAGAGAAAGAAAAAGAAAGAAAGAGAAAGAAAGAAAGAAAAGAAAAAAGCAAAGAGAGGAGAGAGGAGGGGAAGAGAGGGAAGGGAAGGGAAAGGAAGAAAGAATTTCAATAATAATCCCCCACTATTTGACATTAGTAACAAAATTTTGTTATTTTCTTCCTTTTGTCCCGCTATCATTTTCTTGTAGGAAAACTGATAATATACAGAACAGTTTCACATGGAGTACCTGGCATGAAGTTAAGCATTGGTGACCATGAGTTTTACTTTTGAGCATCTGAGATACAGTTGATAGTAGCTTTTAACATGCAGTTCAATGGAAATTCTTTTAAGACTACTATCTTTGATTAGACACAAAGGAATGTGATGTAGTAAATAGACACATCAAACTTTGAAAGTGTTGATACTTTAATAATGATATCTTTTATAGCTTCTTGCATATGCCATGTTTTAAGTTTTTCTTTTCTTTTATTTTTTTAAGTCATATAAAGTAAAAATATATGAGAATACTCTATACTCCTAGTAAAGGTTTTATGTAAGATATAATATTATCAGTGATACAAAAGGAAATAATGTGAATAATTGAGTTCAGATAGGTGAAACTTCAAACAGGGATTACCAATTGCAACTTGAAAATCCAAAGCCCTTTGACAAGATTATGCCATTGTACACAACACTTTTGAGGGTGGAAGATTCTAGGCTGTGTTTGGTCACCATGATGAAGAAAAGTTTGAAGAATGAGATATATTGGCAGTAACCAATAATAGTATGATTACTACCATTTTCTGGGAGAATCAAATGACCAACATATTTATTTTGCCATAGGTGGATGTCAAATCAGTTAACTAAGAATTATACAGTCTCTTCTCTTGTAAATAGCATAATCACTATGCATAAATGCATGTAATACATGCCATATTTTATCTGTTTTAAATAGTTTTCAATTCAGCAAAGATTAAATGACTTTTTGTAGGTATCCTATTGAACATAGGCCCAACAAAAGAAGTTTTGTATTCTAGTTTACATTTTAATGGGAAAATGTGATGAATGTGATAAAATATGATAAGTTGGGGGAAAAAACAGGGTTGTAGGAATCCAAAGGAGCTAATATATAAATCTGAAACAAAATAGACAAGTAGAGGATGATAGAATCTTGAAATACAGGTAGAATTTCAACAAGAGAAGATGAAAGTGATTAGGTAATGAGACTCCAGACAAAGTAAAACACAATAAGAAGAGGCTGAGTTTGGAAGCCAGAGTAAATTGGAGGGGTCAGTAGTGCACTTTGGCTGAAACATAGGGTACATGATTAGGAAGTAAGTCTGAAATCATGAGCTAGGCTTAGAAAAAAATCATTAATAAGCAATAATGATGATGATAGTTTACTTTTACTAAATAAAAATTTCTGTATGCCAATCACTATTTTAAGTACTTTATGCATATGCGCTCAATTATTCCTGACATTAATGGTAAACAAGTGGTAAACAAGTTTATTTTACAAGTGATGAAACAGAGGCTTCTTTCAGTGTAAATAGCCTGCCTGATAGTTACCCAGATAGAAACTATCACAGATCAGATCAGGGAGGCCTAAGGGCTTTAGAATCTTATTACTATTATTTTTTTAGAATCTTATTTTTAAGGAAAGATATTAGGTTAGATAATAGCATAGTAGTCTCTGGTTAGCAAATGTGATTTGTTTTTCTACTCCTTTCCCAAGATGAAGCACATGCTCATGATCTTCTCATATTTTTCACTGCATTGTCCATATTGACAGAAGTGTGACTCTTCCTTCTCCTCCTCTTCCTCCTCTTCCTCCTCCCTCCTCTTTCTACAGCTTCTTCTTTTAATATTCCTCTGTGTCATTTTATAGGATGGCAGTCATTCCACCTTTTTCTCCAAACTGGAGCCTGTATTAATATAAATCCTTCATCAGTGACTTTCTCTAGTAGTTCCTGCATCATACAACTTAACACTTGATTATATAATGAATTTTATTCTTAATTATTAATTTATCTGTTCTAATTTTGCCTCTTGGGTCTCAGTTTAGGTTCCAGTGTTTTAAAGTATGTCTCCTTTATAATAGATACTCTAGTGGCTTATTGCTAATTGTTTCTTGGTTAGTTCTGATCATGTATACCTTGGACATGGAAATGTCATTTTTGTGTATTTAGAAACATATGACAGCTGGTCAGTTGAAAACCATATTTCTCCCAAATCAATGCTGCCCACAACCACTAATTATGTAATCTACACAATATCATGTCAAATCATCCCTTTTGCTGTAAAGATACACACTTTTTTGGCTCTTTGAATAAAAAGAAAATATAAAATATTCAAAGTGAGAGCCAGGCTCTCCACCATATTAACCCAACTGTTTAACTTGGTCATTATTACTGTGCAGTTTATTTTTGTATTGAGCTAATCATATTATTTTAGCACACATTGCCTTGATGATTAAATTGGATACTCCAATAAAATAATTCATGAAAACATTTATTTCACACTAATGTGTTTTTTTGTATTCTGGAAAGTTTACAACCAAAGTATTCATTTGTTATTATGTAGGAGACAAAGAAATCAGCTGGCTTGATATTAAGTGACTTCCATTATTGCCTGCTGTTGACTCATGTAAGACTAAACTAACATACAATTGTAAAAGTCCTCAAAAGACCAATCAAACATTTTGGCCAAAATCTACTCCTGGGTGAATAGAAATTAATATCAGAGTACACTAACAGACTGTTTTGGCTGTCTTCAAGATGGTAAACAAACGTTTTGGCTAAATTCTGTCTTTTGATTATGACATAATAGAGCAATTTGAAAGAAACATTTGTATGAAGTGCTCTAATGGGGAATCATGAAGCAAAATTACCAAGGATAATGAGTGAGCCTTAGACTGTGTTGTGCAAAAACAATATTTTGTCAGGAAATAACATGTGCATATTATGATAAGCAATTGTTTTTTGCTTCCTTCATTAATAAAAATAACTAAATGCAGAATCTCATTTTCACTTTATACTGTGAAGACAGTACATTTAGCATTTATCCAGTTTAAATTGGTTTATACCATCAAAGTAAGCATTCAAGATCAACATAGATACATTGGTCAGAAGTATCTTGTTTATTCACCTCCATTAATCACATTAGTTAGATAATTATCAAATCTTCATTTGAGTCTGTGGATTTGAGATCTGAATTATCCTGATTTGTTTGCAGAAGTTTTTTTCTTGGTACCGAGGATCAAACTCGGGTCCTTGCGCTTGCGCAGCAGACGGCGAAACCACTGAGCTAAATCCTCGGCTGCAGAAGTTTTTAAAAGTTTAATTTTTACACTATTAAGGGAATTGAAAATAGCATTAAATTATTTTAGAAATGATAGCCTATTCTATTAGTCTTGTTGTAGCCTGTCATATAATATGTAAATATATGTGCATATAAATTTAGAAAAATAATTTCCCAAATTTTAATGCACAACAGCATTTTCTGAGATATCATAGTTTGCTATGTAAATATATACTTGAATTTCACTTAAAATGTATAATATTTACTTAATTTTATTTCAGATTCAATTTCATGTGAAATGCCAGCAACTTCTAAAAGGTTCTTTTCCTGATTATAATTTATGTCAAAACATATGAGTTATACTATTGATGCTTGTCTGTATTTTCATATTGGAAAGCCTAAAGAAGTTGTCCTACATATATGGATATGATTTTATAAATTATTTATATATGATTAAGTGCTAGAGAAGGTACATTTGTACACTAAACGTTGTCCAAGTTTTATTATTTTTCTAATAATAATATCAGTCGCTTACCTTGTGTTACCCATTGTGATGAAATCTGAATATATTAGCTTGTCAGACCTTACACTTAAATTGAGGGGAATGTTATGGCTTTCTCTACTTTTCATCCTAGAAAAATGATGCACAAACATTAAACAATCTAACAAAATCACACATTTGACAAAAGATGGAGCTAGTATTTTCATGCAACCTGATTGTATAAACTTGTCAAGCATCACAATAATGAATTATTGAAATATTACTGAAAAGTTAACAGACCAAAGTACATATATGTGAAAAATTTAAAGATTAACTTCTTCTTTGGAATGTCATTATATATTTACATACAAACATATTAAGAAAAATCTTTGGTGACAAAATTAGTATATTATTAATTTAATAAGATAATATTCAATTCTCTATTAATGAATCAAATGATTCATCTTCAGTGAAAGGAATAAATTTCTAACTCCAAGTTTTGAGGATTTGTTCAGCCAGTATTGTTAGTTAATCTTTTATTCTCTCTTTTTTTTTCTTCTAATGTAAAGGGCAGTCCCATTTTAAAGCCAGCAGCATAATTCCCAAGTTGGAATAATTCAGTTACAGAAGCTTGCTACCTTTTAGGTTCCCAGGGGCAAAGTTTGAGTTTCCACCCAGCCTTCCTGAGCTCAGGAGGATGGATTACTGGGGTCTGCTTTGGTTGAATAACAGCCACTCAACCAGAGAAGAATTTTTAAAGGGGCTGGGAGGCCAGGGCCTTCCAGTTTTCTTTTTGGTGGACTATTTCTTACTAGAATTAAAGCAAAAATTTTAGTCAAGTTCTTTTGCTTAATATTTTATTCCTTTAAAAAACAAAAACAAAAACAAATTAGAATCTGATTGAAAACTGGTTGGATTAAAAATAGCCTTAAATATCCCTCTTTTCTTTGACCAAAATAGGTATTTTCCTTGCTATTCAGTGAGGTACTTTTCTATCAACTAGATATTTTTCTTAATATCAAGAATTGTTAGTAAGTTCTCCCTTCACTTTTTAGACATATTACCCAGTGCAACCAAGTATGGCCTCTGTTTCAAAGATAAACATTAGTCTCATGCACTTAAGAAAATTTGGGGGGAAAACTCTGGCATTCTTATGCTTTAAAGTAGAAGGCTTAGATTTTAATAAAGAAATCTATGTAGATAAATGGGAACATTTATATGTAGCTTAACAATGCATTTGTCAGTGACATGAGCATTATATCTGCATAATCACCTCAAGACCATATTTTTATGTCTGTGGACATTGTTTACCATATTTTAATGTTGGGACATTTCAATATTTGTAGAAAATATACCAAAATTATTTAAGGAAGACAAAGTGGTAGAATGAGGAAGAAAATTTACCCCACTATGTGAGTATGTAGAAAATAGGATGTTAATCTCAGTCTTGCTAGTAACTGGAAAATTACCTAACGTCTCAGGAATTCCATACCCTCATCTATGAACTGAAGGTTATGGAGTAAATTATCTGTCAACTCTAAAATTCTATGATTAGTAATATTTTACTTGGATGTTACAGTGTGTGAGATTCAGTATGTATCAAAATTGTAGATTGTATTGTAAAAAATTATGCTGTTGTGCAAAAACTTGTACCAATTAATATAGAGTATATTATGCATGAATGTTCATCATTACCTTAATATTTACCTTTTAGCTATACAACCACGAACTTTGAAACTGCAGAGATAAGTTTCAGATTTAAATTTTTCAAGAGATTGTGGGATTTGGTTACAAAGGTGGTTACCATCTACTCATTGGCTCTGGAGGAAACTTTTAGAATCAGTTACAAACACATACAAAGCCTAATGCTAAATGGCCAGAGATCTGGTGACATTAGCTATTTTCATAATGTAACAACAACAAGAAATCTTGATTACTACAGTGTCAATTCATGGGATGCAGATGTGCCACTGTGTGTGAAGGGGGATGGAGATAAAAAGAAAGTAAGGAATAGATTTATGCCAACAGACTTTACAGCTTTGTAGTAATTTATAAGCTGTACAGGTGTCTATTAAAACTGACAATAAATCTTAGCTACTCCTTTGAATATTGCTTAGGTTTCCCAAGTTCCATGCCTCCCTGGGCAAAGGAAAATGACTCCAAGATTAATTACCACAATGGCTTATTACCAATAAGAAATGTAAGCGTATTCTTTTTATTTGAATTTGTTATTTGTGTTGTTATTAATACAGCCAGTAAAAAGATTATGGTTTAATCATCCTAGAAGTCTACTGAACAAGAGTGATGTTTCTGTGTGAAAGGAAGCGCTACTGCTAGGGAGATTCTTAAACAGATACTTCTTTGGCATATCAGAAATTATTTATCCCCAGGAGTGCCTGATGGAGATTTCTTTTTGACAGTATTTTGGGGATACCAAAGTTGTAACAAGGTGCCCAGGGCTCCATTGTCTCCTGGCTCTTCAACCGAGTAACTAATTGCAGGTAAACTTAGCCACAGAGTGACATTTTTCTCAGCTCCTCCATCTGCTCTCTTTTGACACCCCTGCCATTAACTGTCATTTTCCTTTAAATATACAGTGAATCTGAAAGGCCAGCTCTACATCACATCATTTCAGATTAGGGGCAGTTTCTTTGAGCGGAGTACTGTTTAGGTGTCAGAAAGAAGTCCCTGACCTCTCTGGAACCACATTACCGTGGGGCCTTAATTAGCACTGACTCCAGCCATTACTGAAGAGAGCACAAAGGAGAACACATCATTTTTCTACTTAGGAAGTTAGTGTCTGACCTAATAACTTGTCCAAACTCACAGGACACTGTAACCACACGATAACAATGGGCATTATTTGCCAGCTTCTGCCTCATGTGAAGCAAAGAATGAGGCATAGAATGAGAAGGAATTATGGTCACCTCTGAAGGAACATTTTAGAGTTTCTACTGCTTTTTATTAGTGGTGAAGTAGTGATCGACTTAAAGAAAAAGGAAGCAGTACTGGAAGTTTATGTACATATTTTGTCAAATATATTTATGTACAGTTATTTTAAATCATTTCATGCATATGTATGTAGTTGTTGATATATCAAATCATGTATAAAGAAATATTTCTTATTGTCCAAATAGATTGTAAAAGGGAAAAAAACTATTTGACATTAAAAATCCCTACTTGATTTCAAATTTTAAATGGAATGAAGTCTTCAATCAAATGCATGTCTTTAAAAAATATACTCACCTGAAAAAACACATTGATTTGCTTTGGACCTTCTATAATTACAACAGATGAAATATGAGGGAGGTATATTGACTCCTATAAAAATGATTTTACTTTATCTATCATTCTAGGATCAAAAGCTCTAAAATATAATTTATTTTGATATAATTGCCATTTTGGTGGACTCATTTTTAAAAGCAGCCATATAAAAATACTGTGAAGTAGAAATTAGCCTATGATTTCATTTTGTTCCTTTTTCTTTCCTTTTATTTACTTTCTTTTAAAAATCTTGATGATAAGAGTAAGAGCATCATTATTGAAGAATCAACTGCTGACTTAAAACACTAACAAGAAGAAAAATGGGTTATGCTTAGGAGTATGTAAGACTATTTTGATTAGGAAAGCTCTTTCAAAGTCACTGCTGAAGTAATTAATGCACTCCACTTAAAATTGATTCCCTTGAATAGGGAAACCTGACCTGCTGCCCACTGGACCCTTCTCTTTTGAGTCATAAACTCAAACAGCATTTAAGTATTTTATTTTAATGGGATTCTTTCCTTTATTACAGTGGATGTCTCTTTTATTTTTATTAAAAACACAACATGGCACAGATTTACAATTCTGCTATGAATATTTACTTAAAATTATATTTGACATGAAAAGACCCCAATTTAAATATCTGCTATTAATTTTAATAATTTTAAATTGAAAATTCTTTTGTTTACTGTTGCTCAAAGGTTAGAATTTTCTTCAGTGATATAAATAAAGGTATTTTTACATTTTCAGCTGAAAATATATAAAGCAGGTCTAGTTCAGGCAGGTTTCATCTCAGATTCTGTTCTTAAAAGAGCTTCCTATACATTTCTCATGTGAGCAAAGGTTTGCACATACAGAATTCAGAAAAATATGCTTTGGAGAGTTCTCTTTTATATACCACCCCAGATTTCTTCTGCTCTGTTGCCATGTATCCTCCTGTAGTTGTTCCCAATTTTGACCCATAAAGCATATGGATAACAATAGAATCTGCCAGTAAACTGAAATTCCTTTCTGTGCTCTAAATGATAAAACTGAACTGGAAAAGTATTCTGTACAGATTTTAATTGTCCTGTCTTTAGTTTTCACACTTGCCATTCTTTGTTCTTTTCAAACCAAATTTCTACTTTAACCTAAGTACAAAGACTTCCACTCAAAAGAAGGACTAATTTTAGATTCATAGTTTTACATAAAGATGTTTTATAAATATATTTTATGTGATTATGTAAATAGGTAGAAACATCCTATCGAACTTCTTCCATTCTAGTTAAAATGGAGAGAGATGGAGAAAGCTGCTGGGCTGTCATTCTTCTTTTTATGGACGAATCTAGCTTCCCCTGGTCGAAGGCCATCTCAGTAGACATTTTCACAGTCAGGCTGTCTCTGGCTCGACTGTCAGTCCTCCAGGAGAGACTCAAGTACAAAGTAACTTCCTCCACAAGAAACCACATAAGCAGTCTTTTCAAGTCCTCATGAAAAAGGAAGACAAGATGCAACCCCAGCTGTTTCATTCCTCCTTTTCTGTAATGATACCTGGTAATGGACAAATGATTAAATAAAGTCAGTGAAAGTCTCCATTTGGAAAGTAAAGGCTTTCTTTTACTTGACAATGTAGGACAAAGTGAAATTATTAGGGCAGAAAAGGACAGCTATGCTAATTTTAAGACTTCTTGATCTTCAAAACAAAGGGGCTTTAAGTGTTTAAATGAAATACTGATCAATGGTTTTCTAAGTTCTCCCAGGTGGTTTTACCTTTGCTTGTTTTGTTGAAGGCTTTCTGTTACATTTTTATGGAATACACATGCTAAGTACCTTTGTGAAAACTGAGAAAGCCAAATGTTTCATCACATATACTGAAACCTTGAGAGAAATAGGAGTTCAAAGGATTGGATTAAGAATGTTAAAAGGTTCTGGAAAGTTTTATGTGGGAGGCTGAAGCAGTATGAAAATACTAATTCATAGAAAGGACATGTGAGGATGTTTGATGATCATGGAATTGCCAGTGTTCTGAGTTTAAGTTTTAAATAAAGGTAAGGTAGGCCAGCACATCAATTGACCCCAGTGGACGGCTTACATTAGGAAATAATAAAAATGAATTTGAAGGCTAAAAATTTTATAAAACTTTTCATTTTAGCTTAGCTAAGACAGTATTACATATTATATTATAGTAATTATATCATTTAGAGATACCATAGTTGATTACTATATATGCATACAGATATAGATACAGGTGATAAAGCTATAGATACACATAATAGTATAAATAATACTGCATAATAGTATAACTTCAAGGAAGTTCATTTTCTAAAACCTCTCTAGTATCATAATAAAATATGTATTTGGGGTCCCTTATTATAGACACACATTGTTAGGGATCTAGACCTATTCTTGAGGCTTTCAAATGTATGTCAGGATTTGTCTTGTATCCTTAATTGCCATGATCCCCACTTTCAGCCAGGCTCTGGAGTGGTGAAGATGAGCAATAGCTTGGTTAGACAAATGTACCCTAACACTTCAGTGCTTAGTGCTGCCTAGAAGAATGAGGGCCAACTGTAACTGTCTAACCACACTTCTCTGAAGAGTTTGAAAACCAGAGCCCTGGGTAGGTCTGAAAACTTAAACTATCCAATTTCTAATTTGTAGTTTTTTAAAAAAGAGTTATTATTGCTACTTCTGCTAATAATGTTTCTGTAACTGGGAAGAGAAACGACAGACTGCTTTACTGCACTGTGAAACATTATTAATATAGAAGGGTTTTTTTCTCCATTTTCTGATTTCTCATCCTACCCATATTTTTTATATGACTGCCTATACTGGTTCATTGAATGAGTTCTATTAAAGGCTAATATTTACCAGGCACAGGCAGTGTGTGACTGTGTCTTGATAACATTGGAAAAGAAGATTGCACCTCCTCTAATTTAAAGTGGCCGTATCTAGGACTGTTTCTCAAGGCAGTGACCAAAAACCACTATGACCACAGCTCCTCTGCTGCTTAAGTAACCACCAGGAGATCAGCCGGGCCAATCATCGTTGTATAGTCAATCCGTCTATGTCTTCTGAACATGGTTTATCTTGGGAGCAGTATTGGGGGTTTTACACTTTGCTCACCCCTGGAAATTGAAAACTTACTCTTCTGGGCTTAAATATGTGAATTTGGAAATGATTTTTTTTCCAGACACAGTGTTATGATTTCTTCAGAATATTATTGATAAATAGCCATTTTTAGAAAACAGCTGATGAAGCTAAAAAGAGATTCCATTTATTTATACTGTATGATCAGGTCCCAACCAGACTCTGGAAATGCAGAATGAACATAAACCTCCTGTTTTTCACTTTAGCCCCTGGATTGGATTTTCTAAGACACTATGGGATAAAAATAGCAGATGAACAATTCCCATTGTGTTTATCATAATTTTAATATTTGTTATTAACTATAAGTAGTATTTTTTCTCAAACTACAGATTAGTTTTAAGAAACATCTAATTTTAAGCAATATTTAGTTGGCCTTCTTTTACTTAATCAACTTGTTCTGCTGAATGAGGTATAGAATTGATAGCTGCTATTGATTGGATGCAGCATTACCTAATCTTCACTGAATGTAGGAAGCTTTTCAGATTCAGAAAGGTGGCAGAAAATGTCTAGTAATGATGCTGCTGGGAATTCAAACTCAATACTGTGGTCAGAGTAAAAGTGATGTAACTAGAAGAGGCATTTTATTATAAGCCCGTCAGCTTTACTGAATGTTTGACCTGGTATATTTTGTAGTTTTGGGATGTGTGTGATGTGTGCATGAGATCAGTATATTTAGACATTTTCATATTCAAGTCATTTAAATGATATCTGTAATTTCTATTAATAGTAATGTGTTCTGCTTTTTGCATGATAAGAAGCCAGTATTAAAACTTAAAAAACTTTACAGATGAAAAAAAAATACCACCAAAGAATAAGAAGAAAATTGCATTAGGAATTCAGTACAGAAGAAGGGTACATGAAATCATTACTAAAACAGATATAAACGTGACCTTCAGTGTAGTTCAGTAATTATCCTAGTCCACACTATGGTGTATGTATCCTGATTTTCCTTTTTTCTCTTTGTTTTCATTTTTATCTGGGTACTTCACTGGTGAGTAATTGCTAAAGGGAACCTATTATGCAAGGCGAGCATTCAGTTTGCAAGTGAATTTGCTTGTAGCTATTGCCACATTTGAACCTCACTAATGTATGTAAATTAAAAACTCTGGTATTCGGAATTGCTCCTGTTTGAAATAAAAACAGAATCTGATCATTACAATCTGCAAGCCAGGTATTATCACTGGACTAGTGAGCCGCTGATGATAAATTGTACCGAATAGCTTGTGGATAGAATATTTTATCTCAGTTCTCTATCACACAGCACTGCATAAAATAAGAATGATTCATCAAGCATGAGAGCTGCTGGCTTATGAAATTCATTGCTCACGGCAAGTGTATTTTTTAAAATTCAAAAGACAAAGCAACTCACAAGGGTTATTTAGTAATCAGTGTGAATTACTTCTAGGTATAAACCTTAGTGGAAAGGAATTAAAAATACATTTGCTGTAGAGGAAGCATTATTACAATAGGGGATATAATTTGACTACTTCCCATCTAAGAGCCTTATTTTGACCACATTTGATTTGGTTGCCACCTCATTTTTTAAAAATTAAAATTACATAATCCATCACAATGGAATCATACATTGACTGAGACGGTGTCACACTTAGAGCAGATGTGTTTGCATCATAGACTCCCTTATCCGCTTAGCCTGCAGAGGATATTTTGTTTATTCAAAAGGACATGTAAAGAGGGAAGGCACAATATAGAGTCATCTTTCTTTCATATTTACAATAAGAATGTTTCATTTCTTCTTGTGTATTGATGTCCCAAGGCAATGTTCCAAATGAAAAGATAATAACTTATGAAGAAGTGTCAAAAACTAATTAAGTTTTGTAACTTGTTTTTCCCTCGCACAGGGTATATTTTTCATCACACTGTCCAGTCACATGCTGAGATTCTTGCTAACATTATCACATGCCAGTCACACCAAGTCTCAGTGGTGCCTCTCCTTCTGTCATTATTTTCAGCATCAATTAATTTTCTTCTGACCTCGCCTTTAGAGAATGTAGCACAGAATTATCAGCACATACTTTGCAGTCTATTTTGAAGGCATTAGGCTACTGTGTGCATTCAAAAATGGAGTCAACCAAACATTATATTTTCTCACCTGCAGGGTTGCCTAGTAACCTGAATTAAGGATTTTCACCAAGACTTCAAGACAAATAAACAGGACTGCAAGGCAGGTTGACCCAGGTAGAGAGAGAGTCAGACCTATTGATGGAGAGGAGAATTTTGAATGAGCCAATAGAAAACAAAAATCCTCATTAATATTCATTATGGAAAGTTTCCATAACTAAATAAATCTGTTTCACTAGGCTAAGAGAGCACTCACAGACAGGATTCTCTCTCACCCATTTTCAAGTGTTTATTAAGCCATATCTTGAGTCTCCTTTTATCTCACTATCTCTTTCAGATCTACAATGTGCCATTTATATTTCCTTAATGAAGTATTGATTATTTTGTGGAGATACTAAAATGCAATTTAGAAATTCTTCCTCATCATTGTGTGACTACAGGCCCAGGGAATATCATCTTGTCCTCTCCTGTGCACTGCCTAAATATATGCACTGCCTGTATACCTCCTGTGTTCATTCAGCTTTCACTTGATCACTGCAAGAAACAAAATCCCTAGTATGATGTGTTGCTTTTGAAAAGAGAGAGAGAACGTGTTATACAGAGGTGGGGGAGAGTCCCTGTAACATTGCTTCAGCATATCCTTGACATGTTGGATGCCTTCAGAAAGTGTATGTGGGGGGAAGGGTACTGTGGATAGAGAGAAGGGGCTGTTTCTCCTGAAAGGTACAAAGGGAAGGAGTTGCACAATTAGGATGTTGGCACATTCTGACAGTCCTCTGCAAATAGTGGTGTCAGGCCACAGAGGGGCTGAGGGTGGCAGAAGTGACATTCACCCTAGCAAGATGGAAATAAACGCCCTGTTTGATAAGAGAAAACAGACAATTTATGTCCACCCTGAAGAGTTACCAGCTAGTGAGCCATTCCTATGGGTCAAGTGCTGCATTTGCATTTTGATGGGATGTTATCAAGTAATTAATGCACCAGTCAGGATTTATTACCTCAGGAGCGAACTGAAAGGTTCATTACAAAATCGGTTTCACTTGAAGATAGGCATTTCCTCAGAGTTAGCTTTTGACATGTTGTTCCTTGCTCTCCCTGCCCGTGGCAGCCATGGTAGAAGGCCAGTGAGGTGAAATTCATTGCTTAATAAGGGCATTCACTTTGGGTATTCTTGTGATAATAAATGTATACATCAAGGCCGCACTGCCTTGTCAGTTTAATTGCTTCTTGTGCTCCTTAACAAGCCAATCTTAATCAGTCTGGACCACGTTATGAATAATTTAGGGATCAGCAGACTTCACGCTTAATAAGATGTACTAGATTATAAAACTTAAGTGCACTGTTTATAGAAAGCATGCAAAACACTTTAAGTTTTTATTAGCAGCAAGGAAAAAACAAGTAGTGAGTTATTCTAACATTTGCAGTTTGCAAGCAACAGCTGTGTTTCTTAATGCTGTAACCCCCTCCACTTTTGTTGAAGGCCGCAGTTCGGCCTCTCAAGCCTTCTAAGCCTCAGTGAGACATAATGGGAAATTTGAGCAGGCTATGAGATTAAAGCTCAGAATCGATGGCCAACCAGCAATTGTCATTTTAGAAAACATTCTTTTATCTTTTTAAATGCAAAACAGACCTCATTTTAAAACTGTTTCCGATGATCAAAATTACCTTTTTGTTGTTGTTTTGTGGCACACATGAATTTTTAGCTTAATTGACTAGAGAGAATGGACATTGAACCTTCTCAGTTTTTCTTTAGAAAAAGAAAAAAAATAGGGAGATGTCTCATTTCTCTCACAATGCATTTGTCATTCAGGAATGATTTTAAATAATGCTTATGCAAGATGTAGTTTATTGTTAAAATCCAACACAAAGGTTGAACCTAAAAAAGAAAGGCAGGAATGCATAAAATGAGAAGAATGAACAAATCTTCATAAGGTTATTACGATTTCTGCATTTAATAAATATTGTTTGATTTAAAAGGACCGTTTAACCTTATTGTTTTAAAAGAACTCTTTGTCCTCCATTTTACCTCAACATTTGTGGGCTATAAGTCGTCCACAGAGTAATGCATCATTCAGTTTATGACATCTAATAAAGGCCTATTGCAAGCATTAGAACCAGGTGCTTCAACCATTTTCTTTTCTGTTCCTAGCCTATTGTTCTTTTCTAACTGAAATAGAAAGAATTCCATTTGGGCCAGCTTCACTTTTATCACTTTTATTTAAATCAAGACACATTTTAATAGCCATGTACTTTCATTTGGCATTGCTGCAAATAATAAAATGTATGTGTATGGGAGTGTGCTCATATTGATTGAGCAAGGACCAACACATTTATAGATGTTGAAAAAATAGTGGGCTTTTAGTCATTTGCTGAGGTATTAAAAAGAGGCTATTGTTGGGAATGAATTTATGAGTCAAAAATATGCGTGGCAGTAAATGAAAAACAACTTCAAACCTATTTTTCAACCTATAGCTGGACCATCATACGCCTTTGTTCTTGCGCAGGTTAATAGAGATTGAGGAGATGGGCAGAGGAAAAGCAGTGCAATTTTCTGCTATTTAAGCTTGGCGAAATGGCACTCTTCAGGAAGCAGGAAAAAGTATGAAAGCGTAATAGGCATTTTAAAAGTAGAAGTCCATATAGCTGCTTGAGGGATTCTCAGATTTAGGCATGCATAGAATCGTGAATGAGATAATCAGCATTGTGAAATTGAAACCTGTCTGCTGCCTGCTGCTGTTCTTCCCTCTTTCAGTGGAGTGATTTGTAACACTCATCTTCTTCAGGCAAGGCAGGCTTCAAGATTATCCAGAACTGTCAATAGTAATTGCCAAAGTATTTTATTACCTACAGAAAATCAAAGGAATTTTATAACCAACAGTTATCAAGTTTCAATACACGGTATAAAGAGAGCAATTTTAGTTGGAATACAATCGTGTTTGGCTTGCTTTAATGTTCTTGAGACAATTCCTGTGCAACCGACTACAACATTCACTGTATTTAAGCTAGAGGCAAGAATACGCATATGTACTTGTAGCATAAAAAAATTACATAATGCTTACAAGCTTCTGCAAGCAAGTGGTTTTTAATTGCCATACAAACTCTGCCTCAGCTAATTACTTTGGAAAAGAAAGGGTTTTGTGAAACTCAAGATGGTATTTGAAGTTCTGCCATTAAAGAAATATGGTTTAACTGGGGCATTCTCTATATGATATGGTACAAAATGTGCCTTTGAGTTGGAAAATATGACCTTACAAACTTTTGAATTAAACCGAATGGTTACAGAGTGCGTCATTGTGTATGTCCAGAGGGCTCTTGCAGGATGTCGAATCCAAGATTATCAGATTTAGGCTTCAGAATTATTTTTATACCATAGGGACAGCTACTTTCAAATAGTTGTTTGTTGAGAGTCAATAATGATTTTTGAAAGAAATATAAGAACAAGAAAACATTTCCCACAAACCTATTCCTGCATTCACATTGGAATGTAAATTCCCTTATTAAAGAAGAGGAAATAATAAGAAATTCTTTAGATTTGAAGTAACTTATTTAGATCTGAACTCCTAGTCCACAGAAAAAGGCTAAAGAAGGCTTTCATATTCATTCATCGCTCTGAAACCAAAAAGTGTGATATTTGCTATGATAGCACATTTTTCACTAATTCCTGTCAGCATACTTGAGCTGTGGACCAACAGTAAGCAATATCCATTTGACTGCAAAGGCCATTTAACTGTAAAGGTACAAATTTACTTTAAAATATCTATGACGGGAAATTCCTCTACCTAGTACTGAAACAAAAATCCAGATTTTTCTTTTGGAAGAATGTGAATCTAAGGGGAGGGTGTTTGTAGCAGTTTTTTTCATGTTTGAAAATTAATATCAAACATTATTTAAAGATAAAGTAGCCAAGACTTTAAGGGTTATTCTTGTAAAATACATTGTGTAATTAAGATAACTACACTTCCTTAAAAGTATTTATGTACACCAATTCTTTCTCATTGGCCCTGAATAGGCCTTTTATAGAGACAGTGTGCATCATGGATCACAGGTAGCTTCCAAAGAGTAGTGCATACTAACATAGTAGTGAATGTTATCAACATGTTCAGTGTATCTGTCTATCTTTAGCCAGATTACTTTTAAAAAAGAATAAAGGAGCTCTAATGAATGGAGAGTCATTTCTATCCTCTTTAGTTTCAGAAATATTTGATTTAACAAAAGCCACAAATTTTAGAACTCCAAGACAATTTAAAGAGGGAAGAGAAGCAAGAATCATATAGATACACACTCAACATCATCAGGATTATCTTGGCCCCATTATATTTCATGTACTTTTTAAATTAAAACTCATTGTGACAACATGAAAAGGTAGTCTGTAATTTGGATGAAGAAATAAATGATGAGATTTTGTATTTGCGTTATAATTATATAAAATTAGTTTACATCAGGTTTAGAAACACTCCTGTTGTAGCACTGAATCATAATTTAGACATAGAATTTTTTACATTACATCCAGCAGTTTGTTAAATGTCTGAGAAAATATTCACCTGAAACTGAAACAAGGAATCTGTGATGGTTTCCTTTTGACTTTTCCAAAATATTAGAAAATATTAAAGTGCCTTATTCTTGCCGTAATAAAATATTATTTCATGAAAAGAAAGATGTAGCTGTGTAAATTCATGACTGATTTAGCATCAGGCAATTTGAGAAGTTATGAAACTAATCAAAGCAACATGGGTAGGGCAATCAGGGCCTTTTCACTGTTGGGTGGAGTGCAGCATAGTGTCCAAAGTTTAGTTTTTAAATATAAATCATAACTAACTTGTAAGTTAAAAATTGCATATGATAGTGTCTACTTAGTGCTTTAAGATTTGTAATACAGAGGGATTTGAATAGTCAAGTATTCATTGAATATTTGTAAAGACAGGAGAGTGAAACTATTGAAGAATCAAAGCTTTCTTAGAGAGCACCATAAATACCAGGAGAGAAATACTCCCATTTAAAACAAATTTCCTTTCTTAACTCAATAGACAAATCTATATCCTAAAGAAAAGGGAGAGAAATTAGCATGCTCATTGGCTTTTTCAAATAGTATCCCTTTTAAAAGGAATCCTGATTTTCAGAACTTGTCCTGGCTCTCTGAAAGCTCTCCATCAGTGTAGAAACTTCTCCCAGGGTAGTATATTAACGTAAGAAAGAGAAATTAATTAATTATGTTTGCTGATTTGGGGTTACTTTTAAATATTTATTTATTTAACCAGTCCACTGGAAGGTTTAAAGTTGGATTAGGAGAGGTGAGAGGTCACTAGAAAATTCCACAGCTGCATTTGTGGAGAAAGGTTCTCCCTCCCGTAGCATGAGCCCTGGAAAGTGAACTGTTGCTAAGTTGTTCGCTCACTCGGTCAGATCGAAGCCTGGCTCAATAGCATTAAACTAGCCCCCATTTGAGAGATTTGTCTTACAAAACCCTGAAAACTGCTCTGAACATGCATACATTGATTTTGTTGCTGGAATCTCCTGAGCTTTGATGAAAAGGCAGCCTCCACATGCAGGTAAAACGGGTTTACCTCTTTAATATTAAAAAGAGAAGATTAAGGATTTCTGTTCTACTAAGGCTGAACTAATCAGTAATGTGCAAGGGTAAGAAAATAGGCCTTGTGCCTAATGCTGCCTGATTTTCTGTGGTGGAACAAGAAGTTAAAAATCCCTCATGTGACCTCTATGTGCTGTAGTTTACTGTTATTCCATTTTGCACAGTTAATCAAATGGCATATGGCACATGACCAAATTTATTTCCCATATTTTACAGACAACAGTTCCTGACTTTATTAAGGGATATTCACTTTAGCTATAATATTTACAATGAAAATGTTATAAAGGATAAAGGAAGAAAAGCATTGAAATGAAATCAGATTTCTCAGGCCTACTCAATTTAGAATTCACTCACTCAAGATACATAGTCGTTCTGCTTTTTTTGATACGAAGCTTAAAGCTATTATGTTTACTTCCACTGAGGTAGATAAACATGATTTTCATAAGTTTCTGGCCTTTTATCTACAGAACAAGAATCATCATTTGAGCTCAGCAGACAATACTTGGCATTTGTCCTGGGAATGAACAACACTTACATTTTTTTTAGCTGAAGATTACATGCAACTTTACTTTTTTTTATATATAAGCATCAGAGGATTACAGTGTCCTTAGATAGTTTGCACGCATCATCTCTCAGCAGGGAATTCCAGAATGAAATGAATGCACCTCTTCCATAAGAAGACCAATTTTACACCCTGTAGCACTAATTCCTGTAATTGTTTGTGTCCATCTTAGCCACGATTTGGCTAAAGTGATATGAAACCTTTCTGAAATTATGGAGTAAGTAAGCCTTTAGGGGAGAAAAAGGTTTAAATAAACTAGCCATGCTGTGAGATTCATACGTATTGTAAGATATCTGAAAATGTAACAAATTTATCTA
The DNA here is from genome assembly GCF_000247695.1 of Heterocephalus glaber. Next base: position 14,463,269 of record NW_004624744.1, on the reverse strand, counting down.
GAGTCAAGTCTTATCAGCCACATCTTTGATCTATTATAAAAAATACAATAATGATCCTGAAACAAATGCTACCAAGGCAGATCAAGCTAGATAAGAGAATTTCAGAAATTAGATAACATTCATTTCCTGTCCTTTATAGGAATCACTTGGTTTGCCTTTTAGGCATGTGTTGCCTGCACTTTCTCATGACTCACTCAGCATGGTTCATCATCTCCAAGCAGATCTCTTTTTCTATCACTGTTAAATTACAACATCCCACTCAAATAACACGTAGTGTGATCATCCAAAACACAAGATTCCTAGCTCCACATCATTTAATGTCTTATGTCGTTAAGATGATAATGAGTGAATGTGGGGAAGAGAGGAGATGGCTTTATGAAATTCCTGAGATCTGAGCAGTGAACTGTGGGTGTAGACTCAGTGTAATTCTCACTGAAGTAGCCAGCATTCTTCAAAGCCTGCTGTGTGAATGGTCTATTCAATCTGTTTTGGTTATAGATAAAATAGGATTAATGACATGGAAAAAATCTTAGCAAACAATTTTTAGGAGGTGTAAAGGTAGCTGAGGTGATGATAATTTATTTTTATGAGACAGAACAGATATTTTAGTTAGGTCTACCAAACAGGTATTTTTAGTTAGTCTCATACTTTCTTTTTAATAGTATAATTGGCAGTTTGTAACTTTCAAGAGACTGAAAGAGCTCAACTTTTAATTATTTCTGTTATATGGATTTATAGGTTGAATCTTAAAATATCTTGCTTCCATAGTCATCTCCAAGTGCCCCTGGTCTTATAGAGTTTTTCTACTGGGGTAAAAGCCAAACCTTTTTTTTTTTTTCAAATCCTTGCAAGCCAATCCATAAAGATGTCTTTTTCACCTCTTTGATGTGATAAGGAAGTGTTAAATCAAAGTGAATCCCCCATTGGAGGCACTTTGGGTCTAAATAGTGCTTAAGCCAATTGTTACTACTCTTGAGTGTTTAGACAGAGAACCACACATCTCTCTCTGCAGATCAGAGAGGCCATGACAGGCATCCTGTGCCACCTGCTATCACTTAATTAGTATCATCATCTCATTTCCAGTTGGAGACATCATGCACTTTTTAGTAAATATCATTGCCATAATATAATATAATATAATACAGATTATGTTACACTAATATTATGTTAACTAATTTGTAGGAAGAGCTTCTTGTATTTGCACATTTGGAGCTTTGATAATTTTTTGCTCATTTCTATCCACTTCAAATTTTTCCTCCAAGCTCTGAGAATTCTGACACACAAGTAGAATAACATAACCACCATAGACTCAGTACATAGAAGAAAACTGAAAGATCATCTTTGAAATTAAAGAAAACATCTTTTATATCCATAGTAGCTATCATGAGAGAATGAAGATTAGCAATTAGTATAAAGGTGACTAAAAATAGGTTTGTTGCAAACAGAATGAGGTAGTTAGTCTCTTTTGTCTCTCTTATCAAGAAATAAATGTCAATATATTATTAGGGGCTTTCTGTTTGGGAGAGCATTTTTCTCATGCAGATAGCTCTGCACCATCAAGAGTGTGAGGAAGAAGCCAAGTCGGAGAGGTAGGGACACTGTCATCTTTAGACCAAAAAGCAGCACCTATAGTTTTGAATTCCTAAAAAAGAGTAACACTGCCACACACATATTACCGTGAGGGCTGTTGCAGACAGCTCTGTTAAGACACCGTTCCCTGGGGGGATCATTCAGTTTTGTTTTTCTGACATAATACTAGAAATTGTAGTGAAAGGTTTATAATCAATGCCCTCCTCTGTGTCCAGAGCTGCTGTTCAGTGGCATTAAAAGACACATCAAGTAGATGGATAGTAATGGTTCTGAAATATGTGGACAAATTTTTTTACCTATTTATTCATTTATTTATTCATCCATGTTACACAATATTTGATTAGCTATATCAGCATTATATTTCATAAAAATCCTGATGAAAATTAATTATAAAATGTAATAACTGACAAATTTTCAAAAATACACTATAGAATTGTAAGGTTTTCTTGCAAAACTATAAAATAAATATGAAATCAACACAGTATTTTGAATGGGAAATATGATATTTACTTTTTAAAAATTATTGTTTTTGAGCTACAACTGATTATCATTTAACCAGTATATGCAAGTTAGTGATCTCCTTAGTCAATTGAAACCAATAAATCTTCTTTTACTAGTCCATTGTTCAAAGATTTCATTTGTTTACACAATTTCAAAATATGCATTTCTAAAACATTTGTTTTGTAGAATAGTCCCTTAAAAGGCCAATTTTTCTAATAGTCAACTAAGTATCTGTATAAACATTGTTTCTTTCATAATAACAAGAGAAAATAAAAGTGTAAGGTTGACTTACCTTTTTCTATATCTTTTAATTCTGTTTAAATTTCTATCCTTTCTTTGTGTTGTTTTGCGCATTCCTACATCTTGCAGTATTGTACACTGCGAAGACCTAGTAAGCGAGTTAAAGGCTGATGACGCTAACGAATCCCAGCGCAAATGACTGAATCGATAGGAAACCAGCCACTGCTGTTTAAGTGTATCGATAAATGTACCTTTATTTTCTCTTGAATGGATAAGTGTCGCAGTTAAGAGTCCTATGGATCTCTTAATTGAAAGTTAATTTTAAATCAATAAAGTGAGTCATTTAAATATTGATTGGCCCTTTCTACACGAATTGTTAGCTGATTTTTTTTTGCAACAACTTTGTTTAAATGAAATCAATAGCCCACAATCAGTATGTTCTATAAAAAATTGACAGATGTTCCCAAAATGCCTGCTAGGCATATTCTTATCTGTTTCCATATGCAGCAAAGATATTTCAGTCCTTTTTTACATGTATGGAGATAGATTAAGGAATCTTTCTCTCTCTCTCTCTCTCTCTCTCACACACACACACACACACACACACACACACACCTTCTTTTCCTTAAATACCACAATTGTTCAATTTTTCTTTCTGCTACCTTCAACCTCTTATCTAATGTATCATAATCTTTCATTTACATCTCCAAAGATTTGAAATAAAAAGATCACCTGGATATCATATCTATATCACTTAAACACCTCTGTGACTGCAATTTGAACAGGAAATCAGTGTTATACACCCATACAGTTTTAAAGATGTTTAGAGATATAGTCTTTGGTAATTTAGTGTCATAATACATTAGTACTATTGCATGAATAACAGTTGTCTTCTAATGAAATAAAGCATTTTTTCTTGTGTGAACATGTTTATCAAATACAAGATTAGCAAGTACCTTTCATTTATGAAGCTTCCTTTAGATATCATCTCTTTAGCATAAGAACAAGGAGTCATGGTTTCTTTCCTTGCAATTTGACAAAGAGAGCAGCCAATTTAAAAGAAAACAAATTGTATTACATGAAATTCATCCTGATAAATCTAATAAAGTAAACTAAGATACTTGTAGCTTTCAATATATCAGCAAATCTGAATGTTCTATTCATGGCTTCCTATGAGCCTTTCAATGTTTCCCAGAGAAATAGTCTAAAAACCATAGAGCCAGAATCAGTTTGTCTTCCCACAAAAGGGTTAATTTTTGTGCAGGGTTCATTTTGAATGACTGTCTAATACATTTATGAGGCTACTAATTGAAGGTGTAAGGCTTTGTTTTATTTTTCACCTTTCTGAAATCTACATGTGTGAAAATAGCATTAGCAAATACTCTTTTGAATTAGGGGAAAATCAAATTAGTAATTAAAAAATTAGAACATATTAGCATTTTATAGTGATTCTATTGTATGTTTAGTGATAATAACTACTGGAAAAGTAACCCAAAATTAACTTATAGTCTTATGTTGACTGTTCCTTGACTAAAAGGTAAAAATATAGCATAATTATATTTTTATTCTGAAGGACTAGTAAAAAATGGGCCTTTTCATTAAACTTATATGAATACAAATGATACCATTGAAAACTGTAGTTTTCATGCTCCCTTTTTTCAAAGATTGACAATTACTGTGCGTATCTACAGTGTCAATACTCGAGGATAGCCAACCTGGGGGGCCTGAACTGTTATGTCATTTTGACATTTTCCTGTTCATATAAACTCTGAACTTTTCTACAAATCCAGTCTTCTTTACACTTGCATTTTGTCCTCTTAATACAACATCTGAGAACCCACTTAGTTCTGTTTTCAGTGTCAGGAAAGCTACCTCAAAGTGGAAGTTTTAAAGGAATGGTGGGCTATCATTAGTTCATATGCATACAAGTTTAGCCTGGGAAGATGCTCTGTCTAGGATCCGCCTTAAGATGTGACTGATAGATCTTATTTGTCTGATAGAGCTGGCCAGGGAAATAGAGCTACAGCTGGTTACTTCATTAGGTCCTCTCATTGATTGAACCCTGCTGAAGTGATGCAGCAGGCTCCTCAGATAACTGCTGGTAATAGAACAAAATGAATTCTTATCACAGAGATTGGAAAGGCCATTAACCCTGGCCTCCAATGCTTTTCAGAGGTCACAGACAGGAAGCCAAGCGGTGACTGGGAAAACTGTTTTCTGTCTAACTACAGGTCACGTTAGAAGGGTTTGTGTGACTTTTTTACCCTTCGGCTTCTGTATAGATGAAACCGTTATACTGGCAGATGTTAATAATCAGCTGTAAATAAATATTGGAACCAGAAGAAGAAAAATGAGAAAGCACAGGAATTTATTTCAATAAATATTTAATAAAAGAACAATTGTTACTGGGATATTTACTGCCAGTTGTGCTGTAGTTTTAAAATGAGTACTTTTTCATATAAAATTGGAAAAAAATACATAGAGGCACTCTAAAAAGGAAATTTAATATGAGGTTATATAAAAATGTTTCCTTCCTTCTTTTCTGTCCTTCAGTGATGGCGATTGTAATTGCTCGTGGCTGCCTTGCTTCCTGTTTTTGCAAAGAAGCCACTACCCGGCCATATCTGAATGAGCTCGATGCTCTGCTTGCCTTTCACCTGGTTGAAAGGAGCATACATCTAAAGAACGGTACTGTAATTTACATTTAATGCAACCTTTCCATTGACCAGGGCCCACGAACTAGGCCCTTCTCTCACAGCTGAGGACTTTCCCACATTTGTCAGGTCCTTGCCATTCGCGGATCAGCCAAAAGGATATATCCATTTAAACCCGAGGAGCACATGGCAGTTTTTCTGCTCCTCAGAGGAGTCTTGAGATCAGCTGCTGGTATTTTTACATAGCTAGCTGGAGATGGAAAGCTTTCATGGATTAGGAAATCTTAGCAAAGCATTCTCTTCACAGAAAGAAATGGAGTGATTTCATAACGAATGTGCACTATTTGCTTGTGCATGTGTGTGCAATGATATACCAAAGACTATTTTTAACAATATGTTGGTGGCTTCTATACTTATGACTGTGATTTAATTTCAGTGTCTGTGGTTGTGTGGTATTCTCTGTTGGAGCCAATCTTTCACTAGAAGTTAGTTTATTTAAACGTAATTGGGTCGTGTGGATGGAAAAAACCTACCAGTTTTATGTCTTTGGAGACCCACCCAGACATTTGGTTTGGCCTTCTGTACATAAATAATAACAAGAAGGTGTATGCTGTCATTGCCCTGCTTGAAATAGCAGAAATGGTTTGGTAGGAAAGAAACTAAAACAGATTATTCCAGATAAACCAAGAAGCAGATGCTTCTATGCTTTTAAAAAAGAAAATACACACACACACACACACACACACACACACAGTTGCATTAAATAAATCGTGTTTAGGGTATCAACTTCTAAATTAAAAGTTAAATTCTGTTGTATGTTTGTAGTTTGCCTTTTAGTATAAAACTTTTCAACTTATTTACTGCATGAGTTAGTAAATGTGCTTTTAAAAATCTAAGTAAATGCTTTCACTTATCTCATTTACCAAGAATTTTAGATTCTGCTGTAGATGCTTCAGGGAACGACACAGAGGACTGAAATTTTAGCTTATCATACCTGGGGTGAAAATCATGAAACTTCTAGGTTTGTACTAAGATTTTTTTTTTTTTTTTTGTATCGGGGATAAAATGGGTCCTTGTGCTTGTGAGGCAGGTGGTGGAACCACTGAGCTAAATCCCCGGCCCCTGTACTAAGTTTTGTACTTTGAATCTCAGTAATAGAACTCTGAGTCCAGTGCATATTATCTAATAAAGAACAGGCATAATTTTTCTTTTTTGGATTTCAGTCCAAGAATATTTGATTTAATTCTTTATACAATGAGTACCATTGAGTATTATTAGAACAGACTGATGAAACAAAATATGCCTTACAGTGCTGGTGAGCCTTTCAGAGTTTTCAGTGATGCAAACATCCTGCTGCAGCACATATGCTGTAGGTTCACCACTACTGCTTTAGAGGAAAAGTATACAGTATTGATATTTTTACTTCTCATCCATGTTAACAAAAGTAGTCATGAATACTTGTTTCATGTGTATTTTCAAAGATCTATGTGGTTTTAAGCATTTAACACCCTCTACTAACTTGAATGAGTTAAAGAGGAGAAAGATATACTTTTAGATTCTAAAAAAGCTTGTAAGGAAAAAATGAATTAGTACTACACAATGAGTGTGTGTTTTGGTCCAACCTATTAACTCACAATTTCAGACAAAGTGTGTTGTTTTGAGAAATTTCTTTGATGGCAGTCAACTAGAATAACATCTCCAAGAACCAATAAAGTTTTATTGATATATTTACAAACGGTGAATATCATCATGAATGTTTAAGATAACGGTGGTGGTCATGAGGCAAGGATTATGTACTATCATAATGTTTAAATGTTTCAAGTTTTAAACTATCCCTTGTATTTTCTCAGAAAAGTTAAACCTATCAACAATCTGTAGAGATAAAAGTAATAATTCTAAAATGTAGTTCATGTTAAGATTTTTGAAATGAATACTACAGGTTTCCAATCTGATCTATTTCTTGACATTACCCAACTTTTGCAAAGGCACTTTTTTTCTCCATTAAAGTCTCATAACATTTTTATTGTTTGATTTGAGAATATTTACAAGGAAAAGAACATTATAAAACTTGGTGAGCCAAAACTATCATCATCTTTCAGTGTTTTCATATTTGTGTTAGGCATTTCAGTGATAAAATTTGTGGTTGAATTGCAGAATTAAAAAGAATGTCTGGAAATCAACTTTATTTAAAACCAACTTGAAATATTAAAATTTCTTCTTCCTAAGTTTGGTTTTCCAATCAAAATTTTCCCAGTTTTTGTTCAATACATATTAAATTTTATGAATTTGTTTGCATACTGGCATTTTTATGCCTTTTTGAAAATATGACTTGTGTAGAACACAGCTTTACAAAGTTATGACTAAAGTGAGCCACAATACAGAAATACTGGAAGTTCTTCTGGTAATGCATATGCTCTAGGTGATATTTGTTGGTTGCTGTATTTCCTCTTATATTTAATAAACTGTATTCTCTAGAAGGATTTTGTTAAGTGTTTGAAGAGCCCATTAGCCCTTCCAGGCTCCTGGGCTAACTTTTCTTGGCATTATGTAAAGCTTATGATTCCAAAATATTTGATTATTTCAGTTTTTCAAAAAAATAAGTTACTTTTTAAACTTTATAGTCCAGGAAAATGCTGTCAATTATTTTCTTTTGAAGAGGAATTCTGTTATTTTTATTTTAATGGTCTGGTGATGTTTCTTCATATGTAAATGTCCATGTACTTTGATAATAACTTTCATTAAGTTATTTTTCCATAACATTGTCTTTAATAACTATTAAACACAACAAAAGAAACTAAAAAAATTTGACTGTAAAATTAGATGTCTTAATCCTAAATTTTTTTGTAAATTAAAAAGTTTTACATCAATATCACAAAAGGAAATGGACATTACTTTACTTAGAGTTACATAACATCACAAAATGTCTATTTATACACAATTTATTAATGTGGGGTCTATGGGCCCAGGAATTCTATGGCCCCTTTTAATGTCTAGAATTATCTAATGTGTATTTTTATAGGGTGAGTATCTATAGCTTCCACTAGGTTATTGATATTTCTTAAGAAATTCTATTCTCTAAGAACTGTGAAAAATATCTAGTAGTGCATAGTTTGAAATATACTTAAAATTACATTTTCAAAGGCAGTGCCAGTCTCTTTAGCACAGCTCATTTAGTGCTTTCCCTGATACACACTCTTTAACTTGCCTGTGCATCCATGGGGTGTCAGGAGCTCTCTGGCATCCTGGCAGCATAGACAAATTCAAGCTTAAGAGCTTCCAGGAACATCGTATTTTTGAAGTCATTTTAGAAACTAGAATTTTCCTAAATCAAATGAGCAGAAGTAGTTCCAGAGTCACCTTTGCGCTCCACGTGGCTTCAGCTGTAAACACTCAGTCAAAACAAATCCATTTTAGTGATTTAGAAAAATAGGTAATGTAAGAAGGAGGTAGAAAGGATGTAGAAAACAATGTTATCTAAACTTTTTTAGAAGAAAGAAATGTGAAAAAGCATAGAATTAAGTAGAAAAATAGGAAATAAGAGTGAACAGAAAGGTTTATAACATGTACTTCTTAGCAATGTAGTGAGGGGAAATTATTTGAAGTAGGTTAAAGTGAGGGAGTTACCCAGATGACTTGAGATAATGAATATGGACATACTTTGAAAAGTATTAAAGCTTATACAAATATTAATGACCAAAAGGCTAATAATATAAAAGGGACTATGAACAAGGAAGGTTGCAAATATAAACTTACTGTCCCAATTTATTTGGTCTGGTATTTAAAAAAACTCCTTAACCTGGGTAGTAAATCAACAACAAAAAGTTATTTGTCACTGTTCTGGAAGTTGGAAAGGCCAAGGTCAAGCAAAGTACCAGCAGCCTTCATGTCCACTGGGGGCCACTTCTCACAGGTCAGTGCCTTCTGCCTCTGTCCTCACATGGTGGAAAGGCTACCTCTCTGCCATATCTTATTAAGGGCATTAAGTTGCCATCTTGTATTCTGTCACCTTGAGGGTTAGGATTGCCACATATGAATTTAGCTTGTAAACATTCAGACCATAGTACTTACAAATAACATATTTGAGATAAAGGTAAATTCTTGTCCAATGTAATGTGATCTTGTCTTCAACCATGTAGCAAGTAATTAAAATTAATTGCATATGTTCAACTAATGGGAAAGTCAAAAGGATCTTTAAACCTAGTCTAGGTCCACTCCCTGATTTTATAGCTGAGGAAACAGCAGCTCCCAAATCAGCATCACATTTTCATCAAGTTTTATTATTTACATAGGTTAAGTAGAAAATAAAAGATGATCACATTGTCCTTGCTTTATAATTTATCTATAAAATGTTTCTCCTAGACAAATATTTTTAAATGTCACTGTAGAGAATTACATACATATTGTATTAATTCTTCTTCCTTCCACAGAGTAAATTTTTCCATGTTATTTTTCCTCCATGAATGCTTGGTTCCTATTACAGCATATCACTTCCCCTCCTGGTGTTGGTTGTTTGGTTTCCTTCAGATTTGAGCTTTTTGATTGTGCAAGAGGGTTGTTTTCATCTCTGGTTCTCCCACACAAATATGGCCCTTGTTACCTAGTAGGCACCCAGTGAATATGTGTTAATCTAAATGTCTTTTCATACTGTGGATTAAAATTATGTACCTAAATCTATCATTATTCCTAGTCCTTAAAACACTTTATTATTGTTACACATTTCCAGTGATATGTAAACAAGTAGTTTCAGGAATGGCAAATAAGGGGTTTAGGGTATATTAGTAAACAATAAAAAAAAGTTCAGCTGAAGTTAAATGAAATAGCAGGGAGCCAAATAATGTTTCAGAGATAGAAGACTTTGACTTGCTGGAGCTTAATGAGCAAATAGTTTTATTTTATGGATTTTAAAATAATTTTTAATATCAATCTCCTTGCTTAAAAGAAAGAAAAGCCCCTTTAAAGAAAAAATTAAGAAAGTACTATCAATATTTACTCATAAGTATTTTTATTTAATCTTGTTTCGAACCAGTCTTTCCACATCCAGTCTTCTTCACATTTATAGACATGATATTGACCCTCGGAAGATATTTTCTTGTAAAAACTACCATAGTTCATAAAATTAAATCAAGTTGACAGTTTGTTTCAGCTCTTAGCCAGATCTTCCTTGACCATGGTTAACTAGGGAAGTATGGGGAAGTGCTTTTAAAGCCATTTTGCAATAATTGTATACTCTTATTTCATCCTCTAAAGCTTTTGTTTCAGGCAAGAATGTGCTTGGACTTAAAATACTTAAATACAGTAATAACTCAGTTTATAAAAGGTTCCGTTTGCAAACAATTCTACTCACAAACAAAAGCGGTCAGCAAAATTTTGCTTCTGTTCACAAACTCTACATCGTGTGACAAACATGAGCATGACCATCTTCCCCACATAAACACAAACACAAACACAGCAATCTTCCTCCAAATCATAAAACAAATTAAGTTTGTAAACCAAGGTACCACTGTACATACAAAGCAATCACGAGAAGAGAGTAAGGGGAAAATGGTGCAGTGACTCCATTCTACAATGTGTGAATGTTGTGAGTAACAGAAAAAAAGGAGAGAGGGCTGCTAACATAGTTGCATCAAGCTTCAATCAGTAGTCTCCTTCTTTAGCCTGTTTCAAAAAGATTTAAAATTCTTTTATATTCTTATGCCTTTGAGAAGGAATATGAAATTCTTGCATTTAATAGCAAATGTGGCAAATATTTGATGAACTGGAATCAGAATCAGAGTAAAGAAAAAAACCCCTATTTTAACTATTATCTGGAGGATTCTTCTCTGTTATCATAACTGATTGTAGAAACCACTTGAAAATAATCCATTGAGTAGCATCGATGTGCAACATGTAGCCTGGGGTTTTGAGACACAGAAAAGTGAATGTTTCCTGCCCGTGAGGAATTTAGAAGCTGCATAGAAGACCGAATCAATGTGCTTGTCACAATAAACCAAGTAAATCATGACATTTCAAGGGACTTCATGTTCCGTACTATTTAGAGGAGCAGTAGGACTGTAAGGTTTGATATGGCTGATGAAGGTATGAAGTCATGAAGAATAAATAAAACAGGAAAATGAAATTGCGTTTTGTTTCCTATTCTATGTATTGTTTGCTTATTTACTTACTTATTTTAGCTTGGTATTTAGGGTTGAGGGGAATAACGAGATGGTTCAGATGTAGAGATGAAAGAAAATTGATCAGATTGTATAAAAATTAAACTGAATTCCTTAATGACCAGTTATCGGAAAGCAATAAAAGTTCACCGCTTTTTTCACAAAAGACAGTAAAGACCATGGAAGACTCCGAAAGCTGAGCTAAGAAGTTCAAATTTGACGAAGCAGAAAATAAAAAGGCTCTGAGGGTTTGAGTGAAGAGTGACTTCCCTGAAGAGATGCGTCAGGAAGCTTGATCTGGAGTCTATATGCAAGAGAGTTAACACTGAGAAGCCCTGGGTGTAAAAATCTCATTCAGGGCCAATCAACACAGAGAATTAAGAGGCAAATGTTGGTAAACAGAAAAGTACAGTAAAAATAAATCAATTGACAACTAAATACAAGAAACTAAGGAGGAACCAAGGATTCGTGAAGGTTGGAAGCTTGGTGACAAGAACAAATATCTCATACTAAGTGAGCAGGTCAAGGTTCTCTGATAGGCACTATTTTTACCCTTTCAGACATCATGTTTTTGAACAACTGTTGGGGGCCAGTAGAAATGATATGCTCATAAAGTTTTTTTAACTAGTAAAAATATTCATTTTTATCATGACTTTATTAAGCTTCTGATAATTTTAATAGAATGATATTAGGGGAACTGTTTTATTTATGACATTTATAGTTTATATCAACCTGTTAATGTCATTTATGCTGAATAAATATAGAGCAAATATTTTATGCAGTGTGAAAAAATGGAAGTCATCTTTGTGTCTAAGTAAGAAAGATTGATTAAATTGCAATACCTATAAATAATTCCACTGTATTCCCAGAATGAAATCATCTGTCTTATATATAGTAAGTGTTCAATATATTCTTACAAGATATAAACAAACTGAGAACTTAGTCATGAAGTACACTAGACCTCAAGTAAAGTGGAACATTCATGGTGAGTGACATTTTTGTTGGGCATCAGTTAGAACTAGAACTTAATTTGTCCTTATTTATAGAACTTTTCATAAAACAGAATTGCCCATATGCATTTGGCAGGAGAAAAAAAGACAAAGTGCCCCAAAACTAACCTATAAATATATACCCTGCAACCTTTCAGAGGCATCACAGTTGAAATGGGGGTGTAGAGTTAAAACAAATAAAAGTTCATTCTCCCATATTCCTTTTGACATCATTTTCTTACATTCTAATTTTGTGATATAAAGAAAAACCAATTCATAGGTAGCTGCAAAAAGCAGGTACAGCTCTGAAGACTTATGACCCTGGCAAGCAATTTGAAGTCAGTTCCTCTTTCTCTGGAAACAGAGTTCTAGAGTATTCAGGGCACAATTATCTTTTACCTCTTGAGAACAGATATGAGGATCAGGGATGCAGAGATGTGAAATGCATGGTAAAGTTAGAGAGATACTGGCGGTATGAAACGTGAAGCTTATTACCATGTGACTTACAGTATTCCATTAAACATATTTTTTTATCCTTACAGCATCCTTAATAATGTCATTGTTGAAATTCTCAAACAGGCTCAGATTATTTACTATATCAGAGCTGATTTCATTTATAGTTTCTAGACCTGGGGTAAAAAGAGAAATAAATTACTTTTTAAATTCATTTTCTCTACCTCCTCCTCATCTTCCCAAACACATTTTTATCTTCTTACATGTCTTTAGTTGTGCTGTTGTGTCTCCCTCGATGTCATGAATCAATTCAAAATATTTAACTTTTGTGGTCATTTTGACTTTGGGGGAAAAGCCAGAAGTCACACAGTGACTTATTCACAGTGGTGAATAAGGTGAATGAGAGCAGAAGTTGAATTGAATCAAGACATTGAAGCAGCCAGGAAAAGATATTCATGAAAAAGGACTTCCAGAACTGCCTTAGAAAGTGGCAAGAATGATGGAATAAGTGTTTTAGAAGTGAAGAGGAATATTTTGTGAGGAATTAATGACAATGTGTCTTTTACTGAAATAGTGTATAAATTTTTAAACACTTACAGTATTTTTTGATCACCTTTTACTTTAGTGATGATAATGAGACACTTCATCTGGTTAACCAGGACACAGAGTTTAATAGCTATGTGAAGAAGAGTATCAATTCACCACATATTGCTAAGGCATTTTAAACATTTATGCCAAAATCTTAAAATACATATGTAACAGGCATTATATATAACTTATTTTTTCTTGTCTATCAAACTTGGAATGATTATGAAAAGTCCGATATGATAGTTTGCCATAAAACTTGTCAAAGAGTTTAATAAGGAACTCTTTATGGTTCAATAGGGTTTTTCAATCTTGTTGATTTAGTGTTATTATTTTTTATCCGTATCAAGCAAAAATGACCTTTTTTAAGTTTTGCATTTCCTTAAAAATGAAGAGTTTGTCAAACATTTTTATCCACTCAGGGAAATGCACAATGATTAGGAAAGTGGATGCCACAGTAATTTTTTCCATATGTACGTCAAAACTCATGTATGGTAGCAAAAAAGACAAAACAACTCATATATGGTAGCTAACAAGTACAACCTGAAGGTTTTTGAAATTCATGAATTAGCCTCTATGAATTAGCCTCTATGAATTGTACAAAGTATTCATTTAATAAAAAAGTTTTTGAGGGCTGGGGATTTAGTTCAGTGGTTCAGGTACCTGCCTCGCAAGCTCAAGTTTCTGAGTTCGATCCCCGGGACCAAAAAAAAAAAAAATTTTTTTTTGGTTTTCAAAGACATGGGCTTTAATTATTATTTCCACCCCACAAGACACACATGAAAATAAAACAAAACACAAAAGGAGAAAAAGTCAAATGAAAAGGAAGAAAAGTTGGTTCTGAGCAGGTGATTTACTTCTGGTTTCTCTTTCTGGTTCTTGAACGTTTTTGTGGAATCTCCTCCACCTGAGAATGTGAGCATTCCATACCTTCAACACTATATTCTGTGCTTCCTTCCACATTTTCCTTTCTCTTCTTTGCTACTGCTTTTACTTTCAAACTTCCATTCTTCATAATGCTAAATAAAGTCCAGTTTGCTGTCATCCTTACTCCCTATACCTTTTAGTCCTTGCAAAAGAATATCACGGAACTTATGATGAAGAGGCTTCTCAGTATAATCCAGTAATTTCACAGCTTCCATGTATTTAGCAATTTCACCTAAAAGAATAACTGGATTGCTTTTCTCAGGAAAACATTTCTCCATCAAACTTGCAATATTGTCTCTGTATCTAATTCTGGAATCTCTGACGTGGTTTGGATCCTTCAAATTATCCTCCCGAGGAATATGGCCACTAAGCCACTGGATCATGTAATAACCAAGTATTTCCAAATCACCACTTCTTGATGGGGTAACTCTGTTGTGTCTGTTGATGCTGGTGAATTCAATAGTGCCATCGTGGCATCTTCTGGGATCTTCTTTATATTCTCTATGAACTCCTTCTGAGCAGTACCGATAAGCAAGGCCATAATCTACCAAATACACCTGGTTAGGGTTCTTGTAGCTCAGAAGAAGTTTCAAGGCCTTGATATTTCCGTGCACATACTCATGCTCATGGATGTACTCCAGGATATCCAGAATTCTTAAGGTTAGCTGCAAGACAGCTTTCCGAGAAAAGCTTTTGGCATTTGCTTCGTATACTTTCTGAAGTTCACTCCCAAAGTGATCTATTATCATAAACCTGTAACTTTTTCCATTTCTATCATGTAGTCCAGATCCCCAATACTTAGGAACACCAAGGTACTTCAGTTTATGGGTACGAATTCATTTCTGAACTTGCTCTGGCTTAGCAGTTCACTGGTAGAACTTTAATTCAGTAAAAAGAGGACCATTGTCACTGGGTTCCACTTTCACAACAGAGGGTGCACCACTGCCAATCAGTTTTGAAGAATTTGTATCCGCAAGATATATACAGCCAAAGCCACCCTGGCCAATGGGTAATCCTAGCTTCCACTCCTTTTTTGACATGTCAGTTATCTCCCCAGCTGCAAAGTGTTCCACAAGATGTCTCTTTGCAGGGCCCTGTCTTCCAGCTTGAGCTGCTTTTACATGAGGCATTTTCACCCATCACTCTGGCTCACTACCACCTGTCCTGGAAAGAAAGCCTTTCAAACTGTACAATAAATATATGAAAAAAAAAAAATGCGCCCTTGGGCGCCTGGGCATCGGTTCAGGGTTCTCAGGTGAATGGGGGCCCTGCGGCCTCTTCCATCCAGCAGGTTACAGGCTGCAAGCACGGCCGGGTTCTGGGGCTGCAGCCCGGCGAGGATAGCAGCGGGCTGACTGGGGAGGACCGGCAGAGCCCAAATGAGGCCAGGAGGGAACAGATGCCCCGAGGCCCGCGCAGCCCCCACCCGGCCCTGCCCAGCCAACCGCCCCTGCACCCCTACTCAGTGGGCCAGCTCTCCGGTCCAGGCCGCCTAAGGCTCCCTATCCCGAGCTGCAGAGCCTGTGCCTTCTGCCCCTTGATTTAATGTTATTAAAGATAGAGCTTCCATGTTGTCTAAAATTAAAAAGTAGGGGTCTTGGTTCATAGCTAGACAGGATTCTTAGCCAAATCTTCATTCACCAAAAATCATTGCTGTTGTGTATCATAAAGAGAACATTAAGAATATGTTATAAGCTAAAACAAAGTGCATTTTGGTTTATGAACCTCTTTATGAACCTAGTCCTTGTCTTATATGACTCACACCCATTTGGGGAACTATTCTGCTTTGTCATTTCTACTCTTCCCACACTCTTCCTCAATTATTGCCAAAATTCCACTAGTCTCCACCTTCTATGCAGTTGCTAATCCATTGATTTTTATGATAATTCTATTTTCACCCTCATTACTATACAGAAATTGTCACGCATGTGCATCCCATAACACTGTCATTCCTCTGTCCCCCTGAATTTCACTCTTCCTTCACCTTTAGCCCTTCCCACTGATCACACTAATATTGTCAGTATTTCCCTACTTAAAATGGTGTCACATGGTGCTACATCTACCTCCAGACACTGTTTCATTTCTTTCCTTTTTTTTGTTAAGCAAAATTCTACGTAGTTTTCAATATTTGATTTTTCCATTCCTTTCATATTTCTTCCCTCTAATATTGAAGTTCAGGGTGTGTTTGCCCTGCCTACTCCACAAAAGAAGTGCTGTCAAGGATTCTAAGGGTCTATTCTTTGGCAAATCTGTGGATCAATTCTTATGTACATCTAACTAGACCAATCAGCATCTTTGAACAGCAGACCTCTCCCTTCTTTTCAAAATACTTCTTTTACTGCCTTTTATGCCCCATTCTGTCTTAGTTTCCCCTACATCATCCAATCTCATTCTTGTTCAGTCTTCACTGGTCCTCCTTATCTTAGGAGGTAATAATGGAGTGTCTCATGCCAGTACAGCCAACAAAAAGTGTGTATTCCCTAAAGGAAATTAAAAATTTAAAAAATAGTGATAAAACTGATTAAAGTTGGCCTACTTCAGTATTTTTGCTATGGGTAGGCAGTTCTACTTGATGGCAATGATAAAACTCTGCTCCATCTTGAGGGGCTCACAGTGCCCAGCTTTGGTGTGCTATGTGGAAGGTATATTCCAGGCTCACTGTGGGCCCACATTCTCCAGCTGATTTCAACCTCACCTCAAGGTCTTCAACTGCCACTTACATATTGATCTCCTTTCCAACTCCCTCTGTTTCTCTCTGTCTCTGTTCCTCTTTCTGTCCACATCCACACACACACTCATACACTAACTTTGGATATATTTACTTGTATATGTAAAGGGAATATCTCAAGATAAGCATTCAGAAGGATTCCAGACCTTCTATACTCTTCCATATTTTTCCACCTGTATTTGTCCTCATCATACTAAATGTCATCTCCATTCTTCTTAGGCCAAAATATTGAAATCATCCTGGGTCTTCCTTTCTCAGTTTCCTCATCAGTCAAATCTACTGAAGTTGCTTTACAGTTTTCCTTTGAAATACATACAGCTCCTTTACTGCTTCTTTAGTCCAAAATACCATCCTCTCACAAAATCTCACCAGTGGCCTCATTTTACTTCTCCATGTACTATAATTTTACATATGTCCCTCAAACTTCTGGAGAAGTTCTTTTCCTTTGGCCATTTTTATCCCATTTCTTCAAGGTCTATCCCTACCTGTTTGTTCCTTGTCAGTACCTTTTGTCATCCTTCAGCAGCCTTCAGGGTCACTTATTAATTTTTGTTCCTTAAGGTTCTGCCCTCAGTCCTCATCTTCCACACACTATTTGTTCTTCCTGAGGAATGTTATTTACTCCCAAGTCACCAGTTAATAAAACTTCTAGAGATATCTTTAACTCAGACTTCTCTTCCAGGACCTACATACATTAACTTAAATGTTTACTAAACATCTCTATTCAAATTCATGTCCAAAACTGAGCTCATCATCTTTTCTCTCAACCCAGTCTTGGACATTTTAACATTCCTTTTCTCTCCAGTGTAATTAGTATTCCTTTCTCTGTGAATTTTCCTAGGCAATGATAGATTGAAGTACAGAGGATGCTATAGTGTTATCCTAATCATATATATATATATATATATATAAAATCCTATCCCTGTAATCCATCCTCTGGACAGCATCTCAATGATAAAAATACAGTTATTATACTTTTGCTTAAAACTCTCACTTTGCCAACATCCAGGGACTCTAGGCCAATTCTTGTATTCAGGCATAGGAGAAAATAAACTATTTCTCAGAAACAATTTTTTTCTACTGCTAATAGAGTCCAAAGAAGCAATGTGCCAAATTGCATCAATTTGTTTGCTCATTAATGAATGATGGAATGATTTATTAAATAAATATTTCATGGACATGTATAAGTATTGTCTGGAAAGTTCATAGCAGGTTCCAATAGTACATTCTTCAGTCTTGGCTCCAGCCAGACTTTTCTGATCTTCCATTTATGGAGCTGTGTGCACTTTCAGTACCTTTTCCTATCCAGCTGTATTTCATTTATGTTTATATCTTTCATTGCCTAGGTCACTTCCACAAGTGTAATTTGGGGATTTGTAACCATATAAATTTGACCTTTTTGAATGTGGTGAGATGCAGAAAATTCCAGATCAGGAAAAGTCAAGAATTATTTACATGTAATTTACAAAGCTTTTCTGCATTTTAGATTAATGACAGGTTTGTTTCAGCAATTTTAGTGTTGACAAAAAGACTCCATCTAGTCAGCTGAAATTTGTTTTTATGGTCACATGTAAGTCACAATATAAGTAATTCTGCATTTGAAGAGCAATAACTTTCCCTGTGTATCTACTCATAGAGGTTATTTTATTATAAGTAGTGATATATCAGATACTAGAATATTTAAACATTAAATATTTAGAAAGTACTGTATAAAGATTGCATTTACTTGTTTGCAATATCACCTAGAGGTGGTAAAAACTACTTCGTCCTTATAGAGACTAGGTAAGGTGGCAAGAAAAGAAACAATTTTATCTCCATTTTATAGATGAGAAAACTAGTTTGGGTACATTAATAGATCAATTTTAATTTCTAAAAATGGAATCATGGTTTCTTATTGAATTCCTTGTTGCAAACATTTCCCACTTCATATTGTCTTTTTGAAAGTTCTAAAATATTTTCTTTTGTCCTTTATAAATTGATTTGGAGGAAAAGCAAATGTTTTGTGCTTTCATGGTCTAGTCAGTCAGGTGTATGATTTAGGTGACTGAGAATAAAGAATAAACAGAAAAATTACTCAAATCCAATACTTGTGTATAGAATGATGATTATTTCAACAGAGAGGTTATTTTCTCTAATTCTCCACAGCAAGAGTGAATGATGGCTTCACACATAATGGTCCCAGAGAGGCATACCTACTATCTCACTGACTGTGATTGAAATAAAATCTTGGGGATGATGAAGCTGTAGTATAGAAAACATATTCTATAAGTTGTGAAACCTATTCAACTCTATAGCTGTGGTCATTTAAAAATAGTGCAGACTTAAGGGGGGCCACTTAGTGTTGCAGAAGTCTTTGAGAAAAAAGGGTAAGAAAAGTTATTGAAGCTTCCAAGAACTAAATAAAATGACTGAGCTAAAGAAATGCATTCACCTGAAGGTGAATGACTCTTGTAAGGAGACTGTGAAAGAGATAAAAGAAATAGTGAAAAAGAAACACTACCAGATAGCCATTTGTTTGTTTTCTTTTCTATTAAAAATAATTTTTGTAGTGCTATGAATTAATCCCAATGCCTCATGAATGCCAAGTAAGTACTTTACCAATAGTTAAATCTCTAGCATAAAAAAATAATTTCAGAAAAACTTTGACCTAGTATGTGCCCAGTGTGGATGAAACTTGATGATTATATTAAGTGAAATAAGCCAGTCACAAAAAGACAA
Organism: Heterocephalus glaber; assembly: GCF_000247695.1. The sequence continues at coordinate 14,443,735 of NW_004624744.1, read as the reverse complement.
TTTTTTTCTTAAATTACTTTATTGGTACATTTTAGGTATGCAATACATTTACATTTATTATTGGGTACTTGTACCTGTACGTGATGTATCTTGGTTCTTATTTTTTTCCCACTACCTGTGCGCCCTTCACCTCCTCCCTCTTCCCTATCTACACGGACTTTGTTTCCATTTTTTCTCTTTTCTCATAATGTTTCCTTTCCCTTCTTTCCTTTCCCCTTCCCCTCCCACCACCCCTGCCCCTTTGTACATTTTCTTCCTATTTCAAATGATCAATTATTAATTTTAATAATTTTAACCCTTATTTATACTTTCAGTTTCTCACATTAGAGAAACTATTCGGTATTTACATGTGTGTGTCCTATTTATTTCACTTAAGAGTATGGCCTCAATATGTATCCATTTAGCTATAAATGAAAAAGGCAAATATTTCATGGTTCTATCTATAGGAGGTATCTAAAGTAGGCAAGTTCATAGAATAACTAGTGGAATAGTAGTTTTCAGGAACCAAGGGAAGGTTGAAGGGGAGGTATTAATCATAGGGTATAAAATATAAGTTAAGCACTCAATGTAAGTTCTAGAAATCTACTGTATAACATTATACCTAAATTTAGTCACATTACATTATCACATAAAATTTTAAGAGGGTACATCTTGTTTTAAATGTTCTGAATGCACATGCACAAACACACACACACACACACACACATACACACACACTCAAGCTAGCTATGAGATAGGAAGAGTTGAAATAACTGGCCAGCATTCAACATGAACAAAGGCCTCATTGGATAAATATGGATCAGTTTTTGAACCAGAGGTGTTTCCTCTGTTGATGAGCAACCCAGTAAAGCCAGCCCAGTGAACTGAGGAATGAAATGTTCCAGACACTGTAGAGATTGTAATAAATACCATAAGGATTTAAATCTAAGTAACTGGACAATTGATTATATGATGGGAACACAATGTTGCACTCAAATTATGAGCAGGAAAGTTCATTCTTTTCATTTCAAAACAATCAGAAATGAAACAACCTTATATGGAAAAATGTATTAGAAATTAATAAATTTAAGAAAAAGCATTTCAAGAAGAGCAGTTTAAAATATAAGACATTAAGAAGTTGTATGAGTAATTTATTAAAACTAATTGATATCAGGAACTTATCAAATTTCTTTGAGGCCCCATTACACTGAGGTCACAGATGATTCAAGAAGCAGAAAAAGTGATCATACATTCCTGGCCTAGGAAGCCCCAGGAGATACTGCTCCCTTACTATATAAAAATAACTTCTGTGTAAAACCAGACAGGGCAGAGGAAAGGAGCTTTACTTTCCAGAAAAAAAAAATTACAAACCCAGCCCCATTCAGATAATTGACACTGGAACATCCAATGCACTTCAATCTATTACTGCCTGGAAAAAATAATTTAAGAGAAAGCACTGCAGGTCAACAAAGATGATGTTGCTTGGTTACTCAAAATCATTTGGTAGCTTGCTGAGTTGCTCAGCTTTTTAGACGAGCGCTCTTTGTATACACATAGGAAAAGGATGCAGAAGACCACTTGAAACCATTTTTCATTGGAAACTTGCTTCATGCGAACACTGATTTTCTTTTTGCACTGCCCAAACAAGATCAGCAATCTTAAGTAAAATGTAAAGTACCAAGATGGTAATAAATGTTGATTTTGATGTATTCTTTTAAATATTAATTTTGTTAAGATGAAATTGCTTAGAAGGAGTTTGAGTTGGTTTTTAGTAGAAAATGAGTTCAGTTCTCAGGCTTCCTGCGCCAGAACTCTTTGGAGGCTGCCTGGAGGCCTCCTGGTTGGGGGTGGCCTTTGGGAGCAGGTAGAATCACCCAAACCTTCCCTTGTGCTGCTCTGTGCCTTTGGAAAAAATTACTTAAACTGTCTGAGCTTTGATGTCTCATCTCTTCCATAAAAGCAGTGATATTTCTGTTACAGATTACCGTGAGGATTGAGTAAGGAAATGCATGTTACATGCCTAGCACCTCACAGGTTTCCAAAAAATGCTAACTTATTTGGAAATTAGAGAGCTCCAAAATATCTTCACTTGTATTCACAGAGCCTTTAAAATATCCTTTTACAATGAGTCACAAAGCTTTGGTAGAGGCGGGAGAGTCTCCAGAAATGAAGTGAGGGGGATGGGTGTGACTAGATGAGTCGTGGAGCAAAAGTTGTTACAAACTACTTGCAGACTGTTTTAGAATTTAGTCTCATTCATCAATTAAAAAAATAAAATTGTATTTTTCTTAATGGATTCAGTAAATAAGTTTCAAAATGTTACTGATGACTAGAGGAAATGATTATATTTTCTTTTTTCTCTTTACTGTGTTAGAGCTTTTGGCTTGATATTTAATGTTTTGGTGGGGTACCTTTTATTTTATATGCTAAATATTTTGTTTAATGTATTAGCAAATTAATAGGAAAGGCTGAGATGTGGAAGTTTTGTAGCCAAATGCATTAGTTTTCCTTATCTTCAAGGATACTTCCATACACTGCCAGGTTATGCCTAAAACTACACACAGTACTGAACTCCATATACAGTTTTTTTCCTGTGTATGCATACTTATGATAAAGTTTAAATTATAAATAATCACAATAAGATATTAATAAGAATAACTTACTATAGAGCTGAGTAAGCTCAGCATACAAAGTTTTTCTTTTATTAAGTCAAGAACTTTCACCTTTTCACTTAAAGAAACCACTTGATGGCTTCTTTCTGACATATTCAAGTTGTGAAAATCACTGATCTTGTACTTTGGGGCTATTATTAAGTAAAATAAAGGTATCTTGACAACAAATGCTGCACTAGCTTGACAGCCAATCTGATACCTGAGAAGACTATTTAGTGAATAATGTATGAGTAGTGCATACAGTGTGGATACACTGGACAAAGGGCTAATTATGTCCTATGTGAGAAGGATTGGGATGATTTTATATTTCATCATACTACTCAGAATGGCATATGATTTTAGACTTACTGATTATATATTTCTAGAATTTTCCATTTAGCATTTACAGACTGTATTTAACTGTGGAAGTCAGAACTCAGATAATGGAAAACTACTGTCCTATCTTAGTATCGTACTTTGTAGCTGGAACATTTACCCATTATTTTTAAATTTTTAGTTTTTACTGGAATTGTGCTGGATGCTTTCCAAATTTTGCTGAGAAGAATATAAAAAGTATATGTCTATTACTGTCATGAAGTGCATATTAGATTTATTTCCACAATATACACCTAGACTGTTAAACAATAAACATTTTAGATCTTTCCCTGAGATTTGTATTGATTATAGTTTTGAAAAAATATTAGTATTTCAATTAAGAGGGAGGAGTAGATTTTCTTGAATTTTATCACTTTGTTTACCATGATAAATATTATTCACATAACAGAGGAATAAATAAAAAGCAGTAATAAGAAGATAAGCTTAAGCATAGACAAGGTAGTGCAATTAAAGAAAGAGGATTGTGAGAACTTTCATCCTCATCAGAAAAAGGAATAGGAACCCTAATCATTTAGACATTAAGTTTTGTCTTTTTAGGTGTAACCCTTTGGATTTAGCTAGGAAAATAAATAATTAGCAGATTTGGGGCCAAATGAGAATAAAAGTACTGGAAATAATTGCAGAATCAAAAAGAAAGTTACTTTTAGGATTTTTTAAAATATGGTTTAGTATATCATTGTGATTAAGAAACCATCCCTGAGACTGTGTGGGCTCAAATCATAGCTCTATCCTTGCTGGGCATGTTGAGGTGCTTGTAAAGAACATCAATCAGCACCAGGCACAGAGCAGATATTCTGTAGTGTTGTTGATGATGGTGATTGTGATGATCAATACACAACTCCACAGAAAATGCTGCTGATTATGCCTACATTATGTTAATAAAAATGAAGTAATTTGGGCCATTTTCAAGTGTGTTATCATCCCCAAATCGACAGGACAGAGTAGAATACTGGATAAACTAAGCCAATGGCATTATTTTTAAATTAAGCAGGAAAGTTCAGGTGCCAGAAAACAAAAACTAGTAATCTAATTAAATCACCAGCAAGAGACAAATCCTGTTAACAACAGTCAGTTTTGTTACTACAGAGCAATTATTAAAGTGAAATATTGCAAGATGCTATGTATCATAACTAGGTTTTAAACATTCTATTTTTACAGCCAGAAAAGTATAGATTAATCAGTTTGTTTGATAAGTTAAAAGCTTCTTTATTAAAATATTTATATCAATTGTATAAAGAGAGTAACATTGTTGAGTTTACAAAATAAGTTCTGGGACACACTGATACACATTCCTTTATAAAATTATTTGCACAAGTAACTGTCACTGGAATTTCCAAGTGCCACAGAACCTAATTTGTGAAATTAAATACCAGTTTCTGATTGTGTATTTTTTTAAGTCATTGTCAAGTTAAATCATTTTAACATGGTACCAGACTATCATTTGGTTGCATGTTATATTCAAGGAATATAAATGTTTCTGGAAATATCAGATTTTTTCACAGGACTAGTGAAAAATCTCCCCCCCCCCCGACAACATTAACTTCCAAAAGTTATAGTAGTATAAGTGGATATGTTTTAAACTTCTTAGCTTTTACACCAGACTGACAGCATTTTCATTCTTGGCTCTAAGTTTCCAATTTCATGACCTGGGACAAGTAATCAATCCCTTTAAGGGCCAGTCTCTTGATTTATAAAGTGAGGATTGATAATTGCCTCATGATTTTACTGTGAGGATTACATGATTGTTTCTGTGCAAAATAGCTTGTTACAGTACTTGGCAGATATACAAATTCAAAAATCTTTGTTTTATTTTTATTTTTATTAATTGTCAAGGAGTAACAATTATTTGATCAAATTCAGGTAGATACCACTGATACTGAAGATAGGAAGAACAAGTTCAATAAATACAGTGAAGTGTGTGTGTGTGTGTGTGTGTGTGTAGGGTAAGGACTCTTAGATAAATTCTATTTTTATTTTTTCAAGAAAAGATGGGAAGATGTGTTTTTATTTATTTTATTTATTTTTATTTTTATTTTTTGGTAACGGGGATCAAACTCGGGACCTTGCACTTGTGAGGCAGGCGCTGGAACCACCGAGCTAAATCCCCAGCCCCACGTGTTTTTATTTTTAGGTAAACACATTGATGTATGTAATGGATTATTATCCACGTTGGGTATAATTGATAGAGTTGGAATTTCGAGTGCTCAAGCATTTATAAATTCTCATCTTGAGACTTATCTCTGTCAGGATATAGTACATAGATATTTGGAATGCTAGTATCTTAGGTGACTGTGACATACCTTCCTCTGTCTTTACTTGGGAATCTGTGAAGATAAAAAGCTGCTCTCAAGCAGCTTACAATTTATTGAGGAAATGTAATGGATCACATATAAATTTATCACAGTGTATCCTGATGAGAACTGAGGTAGATAGATAGATAGATAGATAGATAGATAGATAGATAGATAGCTCTGGGAACACTTGCTTTTGGTTTTGAGGGAAGAATAGAAGGCCAACAGGAAGAGAAGAAAACAGGCATTTAAAATCAAATGGACAACACTGATTAAGACTTAAAATCATGAGAATTTGCCAAGAGGAAGAAGGAAAACTTCTTGAGTGATATATTGGGTGTACATCAAGGCTGTGATCTACTTGAAAGTAACTTCTGGATTTATGAGCAAAGACTGAGAATTTTTTCCTTTCAAGATTAATTTAAGATATGAAATACATTATTGTGTGTTTGGGGGAGCACTGATTATTATGATTGTATTGTTTTTAAATAGGTTACCACTAAAGGCTAAAGGTTTTGTAAATAGCAGGAAGAACAATTAGTAAATTAGCCAGAATAGTGCCTTGGTGTGCACTCCTATTTTCAAGGTTAATTATTTGTTTAATTAAAGCCTTTAGAATCAACCAGAGATGCTATTTCCTGGAAATATTAGGCAGACATAATTATCTTTGGCAGTGTAAGAAATGTGTGACAACATTTTTTTACATCTCGATAATATGTAGCCTTTCATGACTTTGAAGACTATATCACATTATGCTTTTATTTGTATTAAGTATTTTCTCTAAGAATTATAGACTACTCATATAATTATGTCTTTATTTTATACATGAAGGAACTGGGACATACAGAGGTCAAGATCCCATACCCGGAATGTAATGGAACCATGATTTGTACTCAGTCTATATTCTTAAAGGATACCTCTTAAGACTTCGGTGAGGTATTAGATTGGAAAGACAAGGAACTTGAAGGAGATAGGATATTGTAGAAGCTACTAAAATCATCAGGGAAGAGATGATGGAAGGAGTAGAGAGAAGTACATGTGACAAGAGTATGCAACCAGAAGTATATGATTCACTATGGAGACATAATGAATTGTTTAAGGCAATTTCTGGACTTTTTTTTTTTTTTTGATACCGGGGATCGAATTCGGGACCTCGCACCTGTGAGGCACATGGTGGAGCCACTGAGGTAAATCCCTGGCTCGGGACTCTTTTGTTAAACTTTTCCTTTTTTAAAAAATGGACTTTACTACAGCAGAGGACACAGTAGTAAGAAGGCAAGTTGGTGAAAATAATGATCTATGTTTGGGGTTGAATTTAGAAAACCAGGGCATTAGTAGTACTTCAGCTCTGGAGTTCAAATACAAGAACAGAAACAAAATTTGGACTTACTGATGACTTGGACTGATTCTTTAGGTTTTGGCTCAAGTGCCTGACATTTCCTTTGGTCTTTCACATTGGCTATCATATATTGTATTTTTCTCCTCTTTTGGGTTTCTTTTTTTGTTGTTATTTTTATTGGTACACTTCAGGTATACAAGTAAAAGGAAGTTCATAGTCTATGTAGCATGTCATTCCCATTAAACACATAATCTTCTAATGTAGCCTTCGTCAAATAGCTCAAATGTAAAACTAAGAGTGAGTATTTTCAGTTCTATGTTTTATCTATATTGTTGTATTGATTCTATGCTACTAAGCATTAAGAATTAAATTTGGAGTCTGTGCAAAGCACTGCTTACTAGAATACATGGCATGACACAAACTCACTTGAGCTGTACCTGGTACTTACTTCTTCTGATGGCCAAAGTTGGGGTTTTTGTGATACTTGCTATGATATAAGAGCTGAATATGAAATAATTATTACTTTTCACTCTGATGTCCTCTGCAGAAACTTCCACTTTGGGAGCCAGGATCTGTGAGGATGATCTTACAGAGCAGCAATTGAGAGCAAGCTCAGGTAATAGTTTATATTCCTTTCAAAATCTTGCATTGTCTTAAATGAATTGCATTTGTTACTCTTATAATCTGTGTAATAAATGTTCTCTTGAACTGCTGTAATTAGATGGGATCAGATCCCTTATACAAAATAATGAAAAGCCAATAAAATATATACAGAATTTGGAAGCATTTGTAAAGTGACTTTAAATTTATGTCAACAGCAAAAATGAGAGAAAGGTAAATTTCATGTATCCCTCCCACTCCTGTACATACTTAACCTCCCTCTTTATCACCATCGTACACCTGAGTGGACAAACCTAAATTGACATGTCTTTCTCCTCCAAACTATAGTTTCTACTAGGGTTCACTTAGGGTGTTGTACATTTTATAGGTTTGGACCTATACCTATCTTTTAATATCATATAGAGTAGTTTCATTACCCTAAACATAGTATGTCCAACCTATTCATTATTTACCACTCCAGCCTACATGTGTGAAAACCACTGACTCTTTGCTGTCTCCATACTTTTAGCTTTTCTTTTTTTTTTCCCTGATTAACTTTATTGGTACATTATAGGTATAAAATACAGTTACATTCATCATTGGGATCTTGTACCATTACATGAGTATCTTGGTTCTTATTTTTTTTCCCCT
>NW_004624744.1:14406344-14432993 GCF_000247695.1 Heterocephalus glaber | reverse complement strand
GAGTAATTATTTCTGATTTCATTTTTCCCAGATCCTCTTTTGTTGCCAGTTCAGAGAGTCCAGGTGGTTGAGTATCAGAGTGTTCCATCTCCTTTCCCTTCGGAGTTGCTGTAGGTGATCCAGAAGTCTGTTTTTGAGGCTTGTTTATGTGTCTTCTCATTTCCAAGGCGGGGGGGGTGTGTGTGCTTCTGGTGCCCACTCGGCTCACCTTCTCTGCCCTAGGAGCTTGGGATGGCAGTGGGGGAGGTTCCTTCCAGGTGCTGGGACCTGCTCAGTGTCTCTGCCCTAGGAGCCTGGGATGGAGGTGGGGAGCTTCCTTCTGGGTGCTGGGACTGGCTGAGCTTCTCTGCCCTAGGAGCCTGGGATGGAGGAGGGAGCTTCCTTCAGGGTGCTGGGACTAGCCACTTCTGGCTTTTCTAGGATGTCATATATTTGGAATTATATAGTGTATATAATTATTTAATCTTTTCAGATTGACTTCTTTCACTTAGTTGTTTTTCATGTTTTGATAGCTCATTTCTTTTTAGCATTGGATAATATTCCATTGTCTGGATTTACAAGCTTATCCATTCTCTACCTAAGGGCATCTTAATTGCTTCCAAGTTTTGGCAATGTAAATAAAACTGCTGTAATCTCTGAGTATAGGTTTCTGTGTGGATAGTAATTTTCATTTCTTTTGAGTAAATATCAAGGAGTGTAGTTGCTGGATAATGTGGTAAGATTATGTTCAATTTTGCAAGAAACTATGAAACTATTTCAAAGTGGTTGTGTTATTTTGCATTCCTACCAGCATTCCTACCAGAATGAGTGATCCTGTCACTCCCCAATCTCACCAGCATTTGATGTCAATATTCTGGATTTTGGCCATACTAATAGGTGTTAGTGGTATTGTGGTTTTCATTTGCAATTCCCTGATGACCCTGATGACATAAGATATGTGGAGTATCCTTTATGTAGTTATTCACTCTCTGCATATCATCTTTGGTGAAGTGTCCCTTAAAGTCTTTGGACCATTTTCAAATTTAGTCATTGTTTACTCTTGAGTTTTCTCATTTTGGATTTGAATAATAGTGTTTTATCAGATATGTTGTTTGTAAATATTTTCTTCCAGGTGCTGGCTTGCCTTATTCTCTTAACAGTGACATTCAAAAAGAAAATATTTAATTTTAATGCAGCTGAGCTTATCAATGCTTTTGTGGATTTTATGTCTGTTGTGGTATCTAGAAGGTTGTTGCCAAACCCAAGGTCATTTAGATTTTCTCCTATCTAGCCATTTTAAAGTTTATATTTTGCATTTAGATCTATTATTTACTTTGAGTTCATTCTTCTGAAGTATGTAATATTTGTCTTTCAATTCTGTATTTATTTTTTTGCATGAGAATATCTCTAGCTTCATAATGAACAAGTAACTTCAGCTTGACAATTTCTCACGGCTACATTTATACACTATGAAATTTTACCTAAATCATAAGTTTCATGTAAAAGATATTAATAATATAGAGATTATTTTTAGTATTAATAGATTAATTGGATTTTGTGCAGTCATGTCAACACATTCACTGGTCTCTGTGTGTGCATGTGTATGTGTACCTTAAAAATGGCAGGTACACCTCCTTAGATGCATTGTATCTGGATAATTTAAGAAGAAACTTACCCATGTATTTATTTTTGCTACGTAATATGATATGAGTGGGAGGTTTATACATTTGGAGGAGTAATAGATAGAAAAAATGATGACAGAAAGTCCTTTGCATCCATGGTGAAATATTAAAATACTTAAGAAAAAGTTTCTGCAAGTGAAAATATTGCTCCAATATAAACTCAGAAGTCTTCCTTTAAGAACTTCAAGGTGCACTTTTCATCATTTTTTTCTAAATTTTGTATGTTATTTTCTCTAAAAAATTAAAGAACATATTTAAGATAAAATAGAATAAATCCAGTCTCCACCACCTTAAACCAATAATAAGGTTTCATTAATGACTTAGCCTAATATAGCAAAAATGCAAGACTTATGACAAATGTTGAGCTAAAAATGATCCACTAGCCATCAATACACTTCTTTATTGTTTTTAAACAAAGACAGTAAAATTTACATCATTACTTCAGTCTCTCTGAGGTGCTTTAGATTTAGATATTCCAGTACATTCTGCATATTTTCATCTAGATGTTCTACAGGAAAGTCAAATTCCAAATTTGACTGCCCTTTCTGCAACAGTATTTCTTTTCTGCTTTACTCTAACTCTATTGATGAGATCTAGCCATCATATAATAAAACTAGAGATCATCAGTTTTACTTAGCATATTTAGACAGTGGCTCTCTGTGCCAGATACTACTGCCCAGGGGTCATGAACAAGACAATAGGACCACCTTTTGTTAGATAGTTTTCTAGACACCTAAACGGAATTTTCAGATTGTAATAAAGGTGGTGAAGGAGGCAATAGGCTAGAGCAGAGGGGTTTTTAAAAGTATTTTCCACTAATAGAATTTCTAAGAATACAAATTCTGGGCCCCACCCCAGACTGACTGAATCAGTAACACTGGGAATGGGATCCAGCCATCTGTGGTTTTCCAAGCCTTGCAGGTGATGGTGATTCTTGTGGAGTCTAATGGTCCCTTACCTGAGTCACAGGTGAAGTGCTACTTTAGAAGAAGTGGTCAAAAAAGTTTTTTGAGGAACTGACAGGTCAGTTGAGTCCTGAAGAAGGAAAAGGGGCTAAATATGAAAGGAATCTGTTGAAACATTTACATAAAAATGTTGGTTACATTCCAGGAAGAAAAAGAAGGCTAACATGGGGAAAGTGAGTGAGGAGGATAGCAGCATAGTATGTGTTCAGAAAAGCAGGCAAGGGCCTCATCAGTTCAACCAAAGTAAGGAATTCATATTACTCTAGGTGAAGTGGTCAACTGTGCTAGAATTCAGGCAGAAGAATGGATTGGTTTATTTAGGCTTGCAGGATAAATTACAGGAAAACAAGAGTAAGTCTTACCTAGTTATGAGACCATTTTAGTAGCACAGATAAGAGGCTAAAGATATTGGCAAGGAAAATTTAAAGAAGTGAATGGATTCAGAAGAAGAAATGTTAGACCTTGTTGATTGGCATGTGAAAGGGAAAGAGTTAAGGATTGCTTATAGCAGATGGTGGTACTGTTAACTGAGATGGTGAAGATGCAAGAAAAACTAGAGAGAGATGTGTTAAGCAGGAATCCAAAATTATGACTTGAACATATTCAATATGGTATACCTTTTAGGTGTCCTGATAGAGATATAGTATTGAAAACCATGGGTCCAGGATCATTTACAGGGAAAGTGGAGATAGAGAAGAGGGCTTAGGACCAATGCTGAACTCCAATATTTAGTTGATTAAGAGAAGCCTCCAGCAGAGGGGAATGAGAAGGAACTTTCAGAGAAGTACAGTGAAACCAAAACATTCTGAAACAATGAAATCCAAAAGAAAAAGGGAATACTTTTCTAAGAAAAAGGGAAAAGTACCATCTGTTGACAAAAGTCCTTAAGTAAGATGCAGAGAAGTGACCTGTAGGATTTCACAGCTTGGAGATCATTGGTGAAGAGTAATTCAATGTTATTGAAGGAGAATAGAGGAATGGAGTGGAGTCTAGACTCTCCTTACCCCAGTTTTGATTGTTAAATTTATTCAGTGTTCCAAAAGTATGTCTTGCCCTCCTACCATATTCTAGGTACTTCTGGAACAAAATAAATAAAATAATTACTATTTTCAGAAAATGTTTACTGATAGGGGAAATAGGCAACACAAAGATAATTTCCACATAGAATGGTAAATTGTTAGACTGTTTGGCATCACAGCACAGGAAGGAAAATATAACTTTCCAGACATAATCAAGTTCAAAGTCCAGAAAAGATCTTTAGGAGAAGGAAACAATGTATAGTACTAGTACAAATAACACAAGTATCATTTTTACTAAATACTGATTTTGTGCTAGGCTCTGTGTTGATTGATTTTCATAGATTACCTCACAACAAACCTGTAAGGTAGATATTATTAACTCTATTTTTCCAGATATTGAAACTTATATTTCCCAGGCTTGGCATGAAGGATGAAGTGGAAGTTATACACTGAAGAAAATTTGTCCTAGATAATTAAAGAAATATAATGGTATGGATAGGAAGGGAGAGTATATTACTAACAGTTGGTGTTTCTTAGGAGTGTTTACAAAATGTGACCTGGATTGAGACATCGGCGGCTCCTGGGAACTTGTTAGAAATGGAAGTTCTCAGCTCTCACTCTTGACCTACTAAATGGGGGGGAGGGATCAATCTGTGTTTTAATGTCTCTTTTGAGCAATTCAGATGCCCTAGCTAGAAGACACATTGACAAAAATAAAAGCTGCTTTAGTATCTTTATTTTGGAATTTTTTGGTAATGTGTTTATACCTGTCAGTTATAAGGTTTCTTTTAATACATTTAGTGTTACATTTTTCTTATAACCATCTTATATTTTGTGGCCTGTTGTAATTGAGGAAACATGGTACTTGAATATTAGAATGTAGCCATTCCTTCTTCCAACCCCAAACCTAACCTGTGGGTTTTCTAGAGAAAGTGGTTTCTTCACATTACTACTCTTGACTCTGAAGTATATTTTTATGAGGAATGTCAAATTTATTTCTAAAACTCTCTTTGTGAATGAAAGTGACCTATTATTCTGACTTATATGAAACTTTATGGTGTGTATAAGTTACCTTGTGATTATTTTTTGCATGATTAAAAATTTGCAAAATTCTTATGGCTCCAAAGAGCCAACCTGTAATAAACAGCTTTCACCTTCTAAACCACAAAACAGGTCTGAATTGCTTGAACATTACAGCTAATTGCTTGCCTACTTCAAAGGAAGAATTGAAAAGAGAGAGAGAAAGAAAGTCATAGGACCAGGAGCATTGCAGGCAAATCCACCTCTAAGGGTTATGAGTTGTGGCTTGAAGCTGCTGGGCAAAGTTATGGCCTCAGAACTGCTGTTTGCGATTAAGTTGATGGGGAGAGTCTATCCCACAATCTTTCCCTGCCGCGGACACAGAGTCTTTGTTCACATTCAGATTTCTCAAACTGTTGCCAGGGTCAGGCTGAGGTCAGACACCACAGTGATGTATAGAAGAACATGTCTGGGAATTTCTCTCACACTTAAAACACATACCAGAAAATGAAGAAGAGGACCTTGCAAAATCTGTCTGATGAGACCCAGATTATACTGTAGCTTTTCTTTTAGTGCCTTCATAATTTTCTTCTCCTGACACAATGTTTTATTAATGTGAGTTGCGATAGCCCTTATGATTTTATGTCCCCTGAAGATAAGTATGCTCAGTAGCACTCTGACACTTCATTTTCCAGCCCTGGGGGGAAAGTCCAGTAAATCTACTCAAAAAAGTCTTGCATCCCTTCCCCTGGATGTGTTGAAAAGTAATTGCCATGGGCCTGACACTGGATATCATGCCACATGTGTAGAGGCGGCAGAAACGTAGCCCAATCTACTCATGATCTCAGCCTTTCAGCTTTACAAACCTATCTCAGCTACCATACTCACCAGCCCAGCCTATGACTGGGAGGAAGGAACCTGCGTTTGACCCATAATTGTCACAAATTGATGAAAGCAGTCTAAAGCCAGATAAAGTTGGTTCTCTGTCATCTTAAAGTTTTCATTTGTATTTTCTTGAAAGGGAAACTTCACCCAAGCCCTCAGAGGACTGACTACCTTAAGGGTCTTCTCTCTGCTTTCATGCAAAGGGAAACAGAGTAAGTGGATTTGTATGGTGCCTTGGAGGACTCACAGTTGAACCAGTCTTACTTTGAATGTATTAAATATCCCTGCTTTTCCCCTTAGCTTTTTGGTGTTTCTAGTGGAGCCCAGAACTGCCCCCCTCCATTGTTCTCCTGCTCACACAGTTGCAGAGCATGGCTGGCAAGTGAGGCACTAAATAGAATTTTTTTTGTGTGCTCAGCTGCTACATATGACAGTGGATATTTCATTCTGCTGTCAGAATGTTATTAATAAAACATGGGGTGTGGAAAGGGCCACGATTTCCCCTTTCAATCACTATAGCATTTGCAATGAAAATTTTATTCAGTGTGTAATTTTCAGTTAATGCTTGACACTTAAAATGTCGGTAGCAACGTTTTGTATGGTTATTGAAGGGTTAATTGTATCATGTTCTCTGTATAAAAGCTCTGCTTATCAAAAGCAAATAGAAGAGTGTATGCAAATGTGTGTCGATGACCTTTTGCCTTTCCAGGGTTAATTTATATGGTCATTAAAGATTTTATGAAATTGAGCAGCCTGGTGCTTCAAATCCCATTTTACCTTCTTCACCTAATTTATGTAATTCCTACCTGAATGGAGGAATATGATTTTTATTTTTTGTGCTGCAGTGAAAACAGCATGCCATACTGTAGGGAGTTGCGAGCTTGGTTATCTGGCATTACTCAGATTGCTAAAAATTCATTAAAATGTGACATCAGCACACTGAGAGACAAATGATCACAGGATGAAAGAGAACAGTGGGCCTTTCACGGATTAGTGCTGCACAGCCCCAGCATAGAGGCTAACCGCATAAACAGATTAGTCTACCAGCAGTGGCATAGCTAAGATTTACAGAATAATTAAATAGGTTTGAGTTACTGTGAGGATTTCCATGTAATCTAGCTGGTGTGAACCCGTGAATGAGGTGTGGGGTGATGCAGTTGTCATAGAAGTGTACCTTGCTGTGTCCTAGGTCCCATACAGCTCCCACTTAAAAAAAATTCTCCAAGGTAACTGAAGTTTCCATACTTTCCTTTAACAAAATATCAAAGAATTCCTCCAAGATCTGGAGTCTGAAAACAGGAGTAACACCTGTCTTTTATGTAATCCATTATTATCACATTATTTCTCTAAGAATTGTTTCTAAGACTCTGACACTTATTTAAGTCCACGGAACAGGGTCCATGTGGCTGCAGGTTTCTAGACTTGAAATTACAGACTTGCTTTCCACCTAATAGTTTCTTCCCTTTCAATGTAAACTGTACTAACAATGATTTTTTTTAATTTTTAGTTAAGTATATATAGGTGCTCTCGATGGACATGGAAGAAATTGCTTTAGATAAAAATTTGCATTGATGTGCTCAGTGCATTCTAATATAAACTTTTGCACAATTGTATGTCCTTTTATGAGTGAGAATATCTGAAGACAATTTGCAAACAAAGTTTTTAGTTTATTTTAGAGAATATTTTGGGGAATTTTCAATGCTACTGACTCCTGTGCCTTTCTTAACAGAAGAACAAAGTGAGGAGGCAGAAGGAGCTATTAAGCCTACAGCAGTGGCTGAGGATGATGAGAAAGACCCAAGTGAGAGAGACAATAGTGAAGGCAAAAACTCCACTAAAGACTCTGGTAAGATGCTGGACTTTTTTGCCTTTCATTTTCTTATACCCATCTATTCCCTGAAATCAACCTTTTCTTCATCCCCACCCTGCAAAGCTTATTAAAAGCTTTTATTCATTTTAAAATGTCTGAACATTCCCACTACTATTCATTGTATGTGCATTTTGCATGTGATTTCTATCAGTAGCCTCCCATTGACCTATTTTTAATCATAACCATCTGACAGAATAGACGTGGATAAGTTGAAGAATATTACAGGAAGACCAGCGAGATTATTTTTTAATCAAATCAGTTTGTGTGCTTGTAATTTTTTAAGCGCCTTTCATTAATCTTAGCTATACTTGTGATTCCTCTGATGGCATATTAATTTTTCATAAGCACAGGATTAGATATCACTTGAATTTTGTCATTCAATCATATGCACCCCCTCCCAAACCAAGTAACCCTAAAAATTAATGCTATTTTTCCTTCCTTTGTTTTTTAACTTATACTCAGGAATCTGCCCTTTTTAAGGGCATCTATTTGAGGCATTTCAAATAAAATCCAGTGAAAAAGTTTATAGATGATTCAGCCTAAGAAAGAGGAAATATCATTGAAAAGGGATTAGGTGCTGGGTAATTTTGATCTTCTAGAATAGACAAATCCCAGTAATGAAAGCTACTGTCTTTGAAAACAAACCTTCGTATCATGACATTTACTTGTGCACAAACAAACCCTAAGCCAGCATCTGGTGTGGATACCTAAAGCTTTTTCTGTGTTTGATTTGGCAAATATATGGCTTCATCCATGGTTTGTATGTATGAGATGGAAATCTATGGTTACAATGAATATTACATTGGCTACTTTTGCTGCACGCTATACCTAGTTTTATTATGTTGGACTCATTGAAGCAGAAGAAGTGCTGAAATGGGTTCAAGCCTATTAGTTTCATGTAGTCATCTATCTTCTCCTTGAATTCCAGTGACAGCCGCATATAAAGACGCTTGTATTCACTATGAAGATATTGGATTGTGCAATATGTATCATTTTTTACATATGAGTTTCTTTAAACCTGAATTATCCCATATTTGTAATTCAGTCTTTGCATATTCAAGCTTTGCATTCCCTTAAAAAATTATCTAAGGGGCTCCTTGCTCTTCTCTCCTCTCTGTTCAATGGTGAATTTTTTATGAGAGTCCAGTGAAAAAAGTGTCATTATTATTTACTTCTAGGATGTAGTATCTAACATATGATTCTAATTTGATTTAAACAAAGAGGATCTTACATTGGGATCGAGCCTAAAATGAAATCTCTGGAAAGATGCCATACAGCGGTCTATTAGCAGGCTGGCTCTTCAGGCTACTCACATGAAATTTGAAGCACCTCATGATTGGTTAATGACAAGGGTGGTACCATCTAAACTTCACTTGAAAAGGGTTGCAAATAGAAAGGTAGTAGTTTATTCACTGTATGACGGACATAACCAAGACTAGCTATTGGACTAATTTAGGCAGGGCAGGATTTTGTCTGTATTCAGTGACATCTTTCACATACTAGGACTGAAACAGATTATGAAGCATATCTCTCTGATTCTTCAAAAGAATGTAAAAGACACACAAACACACACAAAGATCTTTTGCAAAAGGGAAGGTGACAAAAAAGGTGGCAGGAGGCAGGAGGGAGGAAAGTGGAAGGGGATGAAAAAAGAATTAAGATGTGTTATGTACATGCACCAACTTCATGTGATGAAACATGAACTAATAAAAATAAAAATTAAAGACACTTATATCACATCAGTGTTTATTGAGTGCCATATAATACTTATGCCATAGGTCATGATACTTGATGTCAAATATTTAATATCTAATACCTTATAAAGGATGAATTCTGGGAATCTCTTTAAGATGGATCTCATCTTATCATTAAAGAAAGAATCTTGCTGGGAACATACCACAGGGCTTTGCAGTTTACTGCTCTGCATAAGTAATGGGCTCAATTGGTCCCTAATGGCCTGATGAGTTATTGTCCTTCTTTGGGTACCTAATTGTCCCATGCAGACAGGACTTGGGTATATGAGAAGATAAAGACCTTTGCATGATGGTAGCATTTTAAAACAAGTTTTATCCTTGTAACAATAGCTATATTCCTCCCCAGATATAGCTATTGGGATAAAAATGAGCTCTAAGCAAAGACCAACAAAAAGTAAATGCTGAAATACAAATATTTAGTTTTGAAACCTCTCAGACCATCCTTGTTATTGAAAACTAACATGAACTTTTAACAACGTGTTCTGCTTTGTAAATTGAATCTTATTAGGTTAAAAGTTATTACATGGATTTTCCCTTGTAAATATTTCTAATGATTGAATAAACACACATACACATGAATATTTTCTTACTATCAGCTATAATTGTCAAAAGAATAGTAGCATATTTATGATCACTATCTTAATACGTTAGATGGGAAAACAGTTTAACTCCACTTCAGCATAGAACTTTTTAGGCATAAGGGGATTAATAGATGTTAGGAAGACCATGTCTGTGTAAGCTGTTGTGTCTAGTTGCTGACATTAATCTGTAGGTGTAGAGCTTTCAAAATGAGACTTGGCAATATGCAAGTTATATTTGTTGAATATTCATTCATAATAGAAAAGCCTCCTAATGCCTCATTTATATTGTCATTTAAATCTAGTGCCACTTTAGATTAATTATAATCCAAATTATAGCTCTGTGCAGTATAAGAATTAATATAGAGTTTATCCAGATTAACACATTTGCATTGAAAATGTAATATGTCTCTGCTGTGGCTAAGGGGACTACACTTTAATAAGGGAGTAAACACGAGGAAAGATGGAAATTAACCTTCATTATTGCAATTAAAATTATCCTTTCATTCTAGTCTCATTAGAAAGAATACCACACAGATAATTATAATTTAGAATTATTTAGGGTTGAATAGCATCTGTTATACCCAAGTTTCATAATATTCAAATTTTATCAATAAATTGACTCATAAATAACTCAGTATTTTTTATTTTTTCAAGATTTGCTTTGAGTACATGTGTGTTATTGGATTTTCCTCACTTGTTACGAGCATAAGCCATTTTACAACCTTCTGTATTTTAGGGATTGAAAATTATTAAGTAGGTGGCATCTGATTGAAATGAATTATGTCATTTTTATACTAGCAATCTCATGCAAGTTAAATAATCCTATAACTGGGAGATAATCATTGGTTTATCTATTTGGCAGTGCTTATTTGTAATTAGACTTCATTTATTTTAGTTAAAATTCATTAAAATGACATTGCTCTTTGTGGATATTATGGCGTTCTTAATCATGATTCTATTTTAAATTTTTCTGGTCTAAGGTAAAACAAGATTTATTTTAAATAAAGTTGCAAAAATAAACTATGAGTGATAAAAGTTAATAAAAACTTTCCTAAAATTAATTGGCCCTATTTTCATATACGGCATTTCCAGTATAACAAATTCAGAAAGAAGATCTCAGAGTTGATTTCTTATAATTTACCAAGAATGTCATAATATTAAATTTGAGACAGCACCCCTTACAGTATTCAATGCATTCCTGCATAAAATGTAACTTCCATTGTTTCTACAAATACTACTGATGACTTACTTTGCTCCATGAGACTGTTTTTGTCCTGTTACTACATCTCAGTGTTCTCTGGTTCCTATTAGTAGCAATAGCTTGCATTTCTGGCATGCTTAGCTAAAGTTAGGCAGCCTACACCTTATTTATAACTTTATAAAACTTGTTAATTTAAAGTAAAATGGTCTTTGAGAGGCTCCCAGTTTATATGCACATCATGGTTTAATTAAACTAATTAGCCAAAAAATACTGGATTTAACACATATGTTGAATTTTAAAAGTAATATCCAACAGTTATTGCAATGGCCATGTGATAGAGACCCTACAACTTTTACTTTCTTGATGCAACATGGAACATCACAAAATTCAAAAGCAATTATATTTTTGATATTGATACACATAAAAACAATATATTCTTATATACATGGTATTAATTATAACAAACATGCACATCGGTATATAGGCTTAATAAAATGTTCCAAAGCTTAAAATTAATACTTTTTGCATCCTTAACACTATCAGTATTAGAATAAGACACATATTATCCACATTTATGGAAATAAGTCATGGGTACATAGTTAATAGAGCTAGAAGTTTCTAGAAGGTTTATTATATTTCTGATACTCAAAATGGCCTGAAAGCAACAAAAATAATGAAAATTATTTTTCAACTTGTATGTCACAGTCTTCAATAACACAGAAAAATTGAATCAACTTTTTATTTGCTATTCCCCAATTGTAACACAAATATAAAAGAATGTGATAAAGAAGTGTGACAAAAGAGTATTAGTTTCTTAAGGAAACTCATTAATGGGAATTTTTAAAGAAAAATTTCACAGAATCACTGGCTGATTTCAGTGACAATCATTTTGTACAACTTAGACTGACACAATAAACAAAAAATTTAATTTGCAAATAATAAATATATAGTTTTATTAAACTTTAGTATTTTTGAAACAACAGTAAAAAGTACATTCTGTATTTCTTTAGCAAAAGAAAAATAAACTTTCATTCTAGAATTAACTATGGGACAAATATCCCTGATTTTTACATGTATTTGACATCATGTACTTGAATATTTATAAATCAATAGAGACTTTAAATTTAATTCACATTTAAATTCATTAAAATACAAATATGAAAAACTATTTTTAAAATATCTAAAAATTCAGTTTCTCCAAGGCATATGTAAATATATACCAATTCAAATAAAACCTAGTGTTCATAAATCTAGAAATCAATTATCAGTGCAATCTACTGAAAATTTAGCACCAATTCTATACTAAACACAAACCCTTAGGGAATAAAATTATTGTCATCTAGATGATTTTGCTTTAATTTTAATCTCCTCAAATAAGTCTTATTTTAAAATTTATTTTCTCAATTTGAAATTTCTGAATTTATCTATATGATATAAAACATTTATCTGTGTCCAGGTAGAAATAGAATAGATTTAATTTTGTTCATTTATACTTTGTTTCCATAACATTCTTGACCTTATTTGTAAATTAAAAGTAGATTATTTTGCAATAAAGTGCAATTTGTTCATTTATATGAATTGTATGTGGATTGAAAAAAAAAGTCAAGATAAATCTTCATGCACAGCATACAATCAGATTATGCCTGGACTATATATTTACGTGGGACCTGATAGCAATCAATGGTTTAGCTTCATTGCATTTCAAGATGTATTTGCACCCAGTTGTCCAGTGATAGTGTCCTCACCCTGGAAATAATTTAGTTGCAAATTGACTGGAAGATGGTGAAAATTGAAAGTTAAAATTAGAAATACTCATAATAAACAGCAGAAAAAAGGTCAGATGATACCTCGCTATGATGAGATTGGAATGGCTGGTAAATGAGGTTTTGTGTTTGTCGTGAGATGTATGTGACATGCCTACCCAATGTCGCTGTAATATCCAGCCTCGGAGAAGAGATTATTGAGCAAATTGATGCTAGAAAGAATTTTCTGTTAGATTGGGAAATTAGAATTGTGCTCTTTTCTTTGATGTATGTGGCTCCTAAATGCTACATTGCTCATCTAGGCAAAAATTTACATCATCTTTAACACCAAATATTTGGATTAACCTCATGAAACAATTGTCTTCATTGAGATTTGTACTGTAATGTTATGTGTACAGTAACCTGATGAAACATATAGAAAAGAGAATATCACTAATGGCAGCAGAAATATAATGTATGATTAATTTTAAAATCCTTTTAATTTTCAAATTCATTCCTGACATAAAAACATTATTATTTTACATCCTGAATTATAGGTCTTCTAAGATAATTGAAATCTCAACATTCAGGATTTAGAAAAGAGATAGGTAGCTAAATATTAGTAAAAATAATGAATTTCTAAAGCCAGTATTTGTGAATGGTAGTAGATTGGCTTTAATGTAATAAAGACATTCTGAGACACCAGAGAGCACATGTTATTGATGAACCTTTCAAGGCCACCTAGGGTTATCTAAACAGGAGACAGGAGTACGTTTTAAAATATATTTATAAAATCCACTTTGTGGACAAAAAGAAATGTGTCTTTTTACCTTTTGAAATTAGAATCTTTCAAACTGCTTGTCTGGCTCTTTTTGTGATTCAGTGGATTTAGAGTTACAATTATTTGAAAAACATAATTTTTCTGATTGTGACATTGTGAGTTTTTATAAATTGATTTGCCTTATTCTTTTTGGGAACCAGGTGTAATCACACCAGAGAAGGAGCTAAAAGTCAGTGTGGCAGGGTGCACCCAGCCACTCTTGCTGGCAAAAGAAGAGGATGCTGCAACAAAAAAGGCAAAACCTACAGAGGATAATAAATTCTGTCATGAACAGGTAAATACATTGTTTTCCCTTTGCTGCATAAATATCTTCTTTGTCTGTTTATTTACTCCTGTTAGTTTTAGAGCCTCAGAGATTCCATGATTTTAAAATGCACACAGATATCCTATTAGGCAATATTACTAAATCTTAGTATTAATTCTAGTGTTCTGAAGTCATCAAAATCCATTAATTAAACATGGCCACGCTTATCCGATCTTTTCCAGTTCTATCAGTGTCCGTATTGTAACTACAATAGTAGGGACCAAAGTCGGATCCAGATGCATGTCCTGTCGCAGCACTCAGTGCAGCCAGTCATCTGCTGTCCTCTGTGCCAGGACGTCCTCAGCAACAAAATGCACCTACAGCTGCATCTGACACATTTGCACAGTGTGTCACCAGACTGTGTGGAGAAGCTGCTTATGACAGTAAGGACACTAAATGTTGATGCATGTGTGACATGATCCATGTAAAGCTATCAGTACAAATCTGTAATTATGGGTTGATAGAAATTTCTCTCTTCTGAACACATACCACACTGTAGTGTTTTTTTTTATAACTATCATGTTAATCAGGTATATCACGTTGAGTTTAAAATTTCTTGGTTGTCATTATAAAAAGTAGACCTACAAAAATCTTTAAGCTATAATGTTTTAAAACAACAAAATACAATATTATAAAAGCATTAATTTAAAATTTGAAAGGATGTTGCTACTTTGATTAGAAAAATTTAAATAGTCTGTACTACTGCACAATGGAATATGCTGTGAAATTTATGATTTCTGGAGTACTTTTAACATAAACCTCTTTGGTTTTCAAAGGTGCCTGTCCCTGATGTGATGATGCCAAACAGCATGCTACTCCCAACAGCCACCCCTGAGAAATCAGAGCGGGACACACCTGCAGCCATGACAGCTGAGGTGTCTGGGAAATATTCAGGTATGCTAGTCTCTGATCTGGATCTGTGGAGAAAGTACTCAAGGGCTTGCCTTTGTGGCAGGGCTCTGAGATTTTTACTATCAAAGATTTTTTTTAAAAGTTACTAACAATACCTTTCCCATGAAGAGAAAAAACAAGCCATTTCCAAGAGCCTTATTTTTAAAGGTATATTTGGCATCTGGTTATCTCTACCTGTACTTGTGGAACCCAATTGTCAGACAGCCAAGAATATTTTGTGTTTTAATTCATGAATGCCAAGATTATGACCCTTGGCATTATGCTAATTGCAGCATACTATATTACTTTTGATTGTTTTCTTCTCTATCCTGAAATTTCTTGAGGTCAGAGGTGATTTCTTGTTCACCTTCATGTGCTCAGTACCCAGCTATATAGTTGTCAATAAACATTTCCTCAAAGAATCAATTAAACAGAAATCTTTATGAGCTCCTATTTACCATATGTAGTGATACTTAAGCATTAGGTTTTCTTACTGTAAGAGATATGTTTGTCCTTTCTCCAAATAGGTGAAAGCCCAATGGATGACAAAAGTATAGCAGGTCATGAAGATTCAAAGGCTAGTGTGGAAATAAAGAGTGAGGAGCAGAAACCAACTAAGGAACCTTCAGAAGTATCAGAATGGAATAAAAATAGCAGTAAAGACATGAAAATCTCTGATACACTACAAGATCAACTGAGTGAGCAACAAAAAAGACAACCACTCTCAGTTTCTGACCGCCATGTTTATAAGTATCGTTGTAACCATTGTAGCTTGGCTTTTAAAACTATGCAGAAGCTTCAGATACATTCCCAGTACCATGCAATTCGGGCTGCAACGATGTGTAACCTCTGCCAGCGTAGCTTCCGTACATTCCAAGCTTTAAAAAAACACTTGGAAGCAGGCCATCCTGAACTGAGTGAAGTTGAACTTCAGCAGCTATATGCCTCCTTGCCCATGAATGGTGAACTTTGGGCAGAGAGTGAAACTATGGCCCAGGATGACCATGGGTTAGAGCAGGAAATGGACAGAGAGTATGAGGTGGACCATGAAGGGAAGGCAAGTCCTGTAGGAAGTGACAGTAGCTCTATTCCTGATGACTTGGGCTCTGAACCAAAGCGGACCTTACCTTTTAGAAAAGGGCCCAATTTTACAATGGAAAAATTCCTTGATCCATCTCGTCCCTATAAATGTACAGTGTGTAAAGAATCATTCACCCAAAAGAACATTCTCTTGGTCCATTATAATTCAGTGTCTCACCTGCATAAGTTGAAAAAGGTTTTGCAGGAAGCCTCGAGTCCTGTTCCACAAGAAACCAACAGCAGCACAGATAACAAACCCTACAAGTGCAGCATCTGCAATGTTGCATACAGCCAAAGCTCAACACTGGAAATCCACATGAGGTCTGTGCTCCACCAAACAAAGGCCAGGGCTGCAAAGCTAGAGCCAAGTGGGCATGTGCCCAGTGGGCACAGCATTGCAACAAATGTGAATAGTTCTGGCCAAGGGATGTTAGATTCTATGAGTTTAGCAGCAGCCAACAGCAAAGATACCCACTTAGATGCCAAAGAATTAAATAAAAAGCCGACTCCTGAATTAATCTCTGCTCAGCCTACACATCACCCACCACAGTCACCAGCACAGATTCAGATGCAACTACAGCATGAGTTACAACAGCAAGCTGCATTCTTTCAGCCGCAGTTTCTCAACCCAGCCTTTTTGCCTCATTTTCCCATGACCCCTGAAGCACTACTGCAGTTTCAGCAGCCTCAGTTTCTCTTTCCTTTCTATATACCTGGGACAGAATTTAGCTTGGGGCCAGATTTGGGCTTGCCAGGCTCTGCCACATTTGGTATGCCAGGCATGACAGGAATGGCTGGCTCCTTACTGGAAGATCTGAAGCAGCAGATTCAAACCCAACACCACATTGGCCAAACTCAACTACAAATTTTACAGCAACAAGCACAATACCAAGCCACACAGCCTCAGCTGCAGCCTCAAAAACAGCAGCAGCAGCAGCAGCCACAACAGCAACAGCAGCAACAGCAGCAGCAAGCAAGCAAATTATTGAAACAAGAGCAAAATAACCTTGTAAGTACAGACTGCCAGATTATGAAGGACATGCCATCTTATAAGGAGGCAGAAGAGATTCCTGAAAAGCAAGAAAAGCCAAAGCAAGAATTTGCAAGTGAAAGTGAAGGACTCAAAGAAGGCAAAGACATAAAGAAGCAAAAGTCCTTGGAACCATCGATCCCTCCACCCCGAATAGCCTCTGGGGCCAGAGGGAATGCAGCCAAAGCTTTATTGGAAAATTTTGGTTTTGAACTGGTCATTCAGTATAATGAAAATAGGCAAAAGGTACAGAAGAAGGGCAAAAATGGTGAAGGTGAAAACACTGACAAACTGGAATGTGGCACGTGTGGCAAATTGTTCTCCAATGTTCTTATTTTAAAGAGTCACCAAGAACATGTACATGGACAATTTTTTCCATATGGAGCACTAGAAAAGTTTGCTCGTCAATACAGGGAGGCTTATGACAAGCTTTATCCCATTTCTCCATCTTCCCCTGAAACACCTCCTCCACCACCACCGCCTCCTCCCCTGCCACCAGCTCCCCCCCAGCCTTCCTCTGTGGGCCCTGTGAAAATGCCGAACACTGTTTCTACTCCTCTACAAGCACCACCACCCACGCCTCCACCCCCTCCTCCACCCCCTCCTCCTCCCCCGCCACCTCCACCCTCTGCACCACCACAGGTGCAGCTGCCAGTCTCGCTGGACCTTCCACTCTTCCCTTCCATCATGATGCAGCCTGTGCAGCACCCTGCGCTGCCCCCCCAGCTCGCCCTGCAGCTCCCCCAAATGGATGCTCTCTCTGCAGACCTCACCCAGCTTTGCCAGCAACAGCTTGGGTTAGATCCCAACTTCTTAAGGCATTCTCAGTTTAAACGCCCAAGGACAAGAATTACAGACGATCAACTAAAAATTCTGAGAGCTTATTTTGATATCAATAATTCTCCAAGTGAAGAACAGATCCAAGAAATGGCAGAGAAATCTGGCCTCTCTCAAAAAGTTATCAAGCACTGGTTTCGAAATACACTTTTTAAGGAAAGACAGAGAAATAAGGACTCACCATACAACTTCAGTAACCCTCCTATAACTGTTTTGGAAGATATCCGAATCGACCCACAGCCTGCCTCCTTAGAACATTACAAATCAGATGCATCATTCAGTAAAAGGTCTTCTAGAACGAGGTTTACAGACTACCAACTTAGGGTTCTGCAGGACTTTTTTGACACAAATGCTTACCCAAAAGATGATGAAATAGAACAACTCTCTACTGTTCTCAATCTACCTACTCGGGTTATTGTTGTATGGTTCCAGAATGCTCGTCAGAAAGCACGAAAGAGTTATGAGAATCAAGCAGAAACTAAAGATAATGAGAAAAGAGAACTCACAAATGAACGGTATATTCGAACAAGTAACATGCAGTACCAATGTAAAAAGTGCAATGTGGTTTTCCCCAGGATTTTTGACTTGATTACACACCAGAAAAAGCAGTGTTACAAGGATGAGGATGATGATGCACAAGATGAAAGCCAAACGGAAGACTCCATGGATGCCACTGATCAAGTAGTATACAAGCACTGCACAGTGTCTGGACAAACAGATGTTTCCAAAACCACTGCTGCCCCTGCAGCAAGTTCTGGCTCTGGGACTAGCACACCCCTGATTCCATCACCCAAACCAGAGCCTGAGAAAACTTCTCCAAAACCTGACTATCCCATAGAAAAGCCAAAGCAGAGTGAACCTTCTCCCCCTTCTCAAGGCGTCAAACCAGTGCCAACAGTAGCTTCGACTTCCTCAGATGCACCACAGGTATCCACAGCCCAGCCACAGCCACTGCTACCAAAACAAGCCCAACTTATTGGAAGACCTCCCTCAGCCTCTCAAACCCCAGTTCCTTCCAGTCCACTGCAAATTTCCATGACTTCTCTCCAGAACAGTCTACCTCCACAGTTACTCCAATACCAATGTGATCAGTGTACAGTTGCCTTCCCAACTCTGGAACTTTGGCAAGAGCACCAGCACATGCACTTCCTTGCTGCTCAAAATCAGTTCCTTCATTCTCCATTCTTGGAAAGGCCCATGGACATGCCATACATGATATTTGACCCCAACAATCCTCTGATGACTGGACAGCTGCTGGGTAGCTCTCTCACACAAATGCCACCTCAAACCAGTTCCTCCCACACCTCAGCCCCTCCAACCATTACTGCTTCCCTTAAAAGGAAACTGGATGATAAAGAAGATAATAATTGCAGTGAAAAGGAGGGAGGAAATAGTGGTGAAGACCAACACCGTGATAAACGCCTGAGAACCACAATCACTCCAGAACAACTGGAAATACTCTATGAAAAATACCTGCTGGATTCCAATCCTACCAGAAAAATGCTTGATCATATTGCACGTGAAGTAGGACTGAAGAAAAGGGTGGTACAGGTCTGGTTCCAGAACACACGAGCAAGAGAAAGGAAAGGTCAGTTTCGGGCAGTGGGACCAGCCCAGTCTCATAAACGGTGTCCATTCTGCAGAGCCCTGTTTAAAGCAAAGTCTGCCTTAGAAAGCCACATTCGCTCTCGACACTGGAATGAAGGAAAGCAGGCAGGTTACAGCTTGCCACCAAGTCCTTTAATATCCACAGAGGATGGGGGAGAAAGCCCACAGAAATACATTTATTTTGACTATCCATCTTTGCCATTAAATAAAATTGATCTATCAAGTGAGAATGAACTGGCTTCTACAGTGTCAACACCTGTTAGTAAAACAGCAGAACTGTCACCAAAAAATCTTTTAAGCCCTTCTTCTTTTAAAGCAGAATGTCCTGAGGATGTAGAGAATTTAAATGCTCCTCCTGCTGAGGCTGGGTATGATCAAAATAAAACTGACTTTGATGAGACTTCGTCTATTAATACTGCAATCAGCGATGCCACCACAGGTGATGAGGGAAACACAGAGATGGAAAGTACCACAGGAAGTTCTGGAGATGTGAAACCAGCACTGTCTCCTAAAGAGCCAAAGACACTCGACTCTCTGCCAAAACCAGCAACCACACCTACTACGGAAGTCTGTGATGACAAATTTCTCTTTTCTCTCACCAGTCCATCAATCCATTTCAATGATAAAGATGGTGACCATGACCAAAGCTTTTATATCACAGATGACCCTGATGACAACGCTGACCGCAGCGAAACCTCCAGCATAGCTGACCCAAGCTCACCAAATCCATTTGGGTCTGGCAACCCTTTTAAATCCAAAAGTAATGATCGGCCAGGTCACAAGCGCTTCAGAACCCAGATGAGCAATCTCCAACTCAAGGTTCTCAAGGCTTGCTTTAGTGACTACAGAACTCCAACCATGCAAGAATGTGAAATGCTGGGGAACGAGATTGGTCTGCCTAAACGTGTGGTGCAAGTGTGGTTTCAGAATGCAAGAGCAAAGGAAAAGAAATTTAAAATTAACATAGGGAAGCCTTTCATGATCAATCAGGGTGGAACGGAAGGCACTAAACCAGAGTGTACCCTCTGTGGGGTGAAGTATTCTGCCCGCTTGTCCATCAGAGATCATATTTTCTCCAAACAGCACATTTCAAAAGTGAGGGAGACTGTGGGCAGTCAGCTTGATCGGGAGAAAGATTATTTGGCTCCAACCACGGTTCGGCAGCTGATGGCACAGCAAGAACTTGATCGTATAAAGAAAGCTTCAGATGTACTGGGCTTAACAGTACAGCAGCCAGGAATGATGGACAGCAGCTCCCTCCATGGCATCAGCCTGCCAGCAGCCTACCCAGGACTCCCTGGCCTTCCTCCCGTTCTTCTCCCTGGGATGAACGGGCCATCCTCTTTGCCTGGATTTCCACAAAATTCAAACAGTAAGTCATTTGAAGGAGAGTCAGCCTAGTTAACTAGATAGCATTAAGCAACCCATCTCATGTAAACAAGGCCCAGGTGAATTTAGACTTCTTTTAACTTTACTAAGTGCAACCAATAAATCATTTAAAATATGTGTTTATTGGTTATTGCAAATAACCAGGAAGTAGGTTCACCTGGACAAATGCAGAAAAATTTGAACTAGATTCTACCAGATTTTCAGAAATGTATTATTTTTTGCCATTACCTCTTTATGTCTTAAAAACATTATTTTTATATACTAATGTCAATGCTGATTTCAAATGGCTTTTCAACACAAACAGTGATACAGTATTTGGTATAAATATTAAGAAAGTGAAACAATGAAAATACACATTCACTGGTGTTTTAATTCCTGTTCTTTCCAAGAGGGGCAGGAGTTTTTGTTTTTGTTTCTAATTTGTTTGTCCCTCCACCCATAATAAGTGCCATGAAATTTAAAAATTAAGGTCTCTCTAGCCATAGGAATCTACATACATTGGATCTAGCATATAATAAAGCTTATGTTTAAAGTTAAATAAAAATATGGCTTCTGTGATAATTTGTAATTCAGCATTACTATGAGATTTTGATTTTGGTAGCACCCATTGCCATTGCCACTTGTTACTTAAATAAACTCACAACATTAAAAGTACATTAATAATATTCCATGACTTTCTATCCTTCTCTCCTCCCCAGCTCAAGTTTATAATTAAAGTAACCACAGATGCTGAATCCAGCTCTGTGTTCAGCGGGAGAAACATAAATTTGTACAATTTAGATTTTGTGTACAGTTTTAGATTTTGTATAGTTTAGATTTAAGTATAGGTATTCAATTGTAACAGGTTGAATAAATTGCATATATTGTATTAGGCAATCATGCAGCTAAAAATATAACTCAAGCCATGTATTATGAGAAATACAAAAATATAGTTGTAATTTCTTCTTTTAAGTGTTATTCTTCAAATTATCAATGATTTTTTCTTTTTAGAAGGAAAATTTGACATTCTAAAGAGATTTATCTGGCATTTACTAAACATGTGTATACGTATATGCATATTTATCTACAAAGTTCACAAAGAATACAAGGAAAGCTTTTATTTTCAGAAATTTGACTTTTATATAAATTTCAAATGTTTCAATTTCACTCTTCTCTTACAAAAAAGAAAACTGGCATTAAAATATTAAGAAGTTACCCTTATTTTAACTGTTAGCTTAGCAGGCATGGAATCAATTATATTCAATGGCCTGCCATTGCTAGCTCATCTGGTTCCTTGTCCTGAATGATTTGTTGACTTTAGATGGAAAGAGAGTGGAACCATACATAGAATGTTACCAAGAAAACATTTGTGATGTTCCTTCCTTTATCACACCAAGTCCCTCTTCCTTAAAGTATTTTGGGCTTGTATGGATAATCTAGGGACTTAAATATTAGATCTACAATTATATGTTTTGCTTGTTCATTTTAATTAAGTCAAATATAAGTATGTTTAAAACAATGCAGGGCTGGGGATTCAGCTCAGTGGTTCCACCACCTGCCTTGCAAGGTCCCGAGTTCAATCCCCAGTAACAACAAAAAAATGCAATAACAGGGTTTTTTGCATATAGTGTTACTACTGTTACTTTGTGATGCCACTGTATATACCACTATTATTATTAATTGACATATAAAAGAGTGTGGCAGAACTTCTATGATCAATTATGTAAATTAGAAAGGTTTCAGGTATTTTACATAGGCTAAGAACAGTTGAGGTATCTATGCCTTTAATTCATAAATCTGATTGATGATGATTGTGTTGTCACCTCCCTGTGGAAGTGGTGGTCACAGCATCTTATTTTTCTCTCTAATGGGTCAGAAAGCCTTTGCTGGGACAATGGGTCCTTCTGTTAATTACCCTTCTGGTTTGTTACTCTGATACTGGCACCCAGAGGGCCTGAGCAAAAGAATGTGAGATGGAAGTTGAGAGAAGACATTCACGAAATATTTGAACAAACTAACATTTTTCTCATTTTATTCACCATAAATATAATTTATATCCATCCCCTGAAATACGGGCCCTATTATAATTATCAACATTGCTGGGAGGATGTTGGAGATGAGGTCTTCCATGGGTAAGAATATCTTTGAACACACCAGGTACCAAGGAACTCAGCAGTTCATCTGATGCTTTATTAAATCATGGACCAAAACCAACTGGGGAGAGTTGTAAAGAGAAACGCTCCATGAATGATGCTACCTACTGGAATTTGCAATTTCTCTTGAATTAGTCCTTTGTTTGTGATAGATTTTAACATTAGCACAGCAGAGCTATCAGTGGGACTCCATTGGAGAGCCTGAGTTCTTCACTTCCAGTTCATATCTTTTTAAGGTTAATTTACCTGTGATGGGGAGAACAGAATATTTTAACCAGCTCATGGAGTAGAGCTGTGGTTTTCCATCTTTCCATCATCATCTTTTCATCTTATCCAGCAAATAGAGAGAATTATCCCAGCTAAGTCAAATCAAGAGGAGAAAATTTCTCCATAAGTAAAATAATGTCTGTATTTCTTACAAGCTCTGGGCTCTTGGTACAATTTGTTATCTGTATGAGCATACTATAGGGCTATGATAAGTTAATCTTGGATCCATTTTAATAGGATTTAGGTGAGCAAAAGGCTTATTTTAAAAACATTCTATTCCTTTGAAACTTTTAAGGTTTTAATCTGAAGTAAATCAGTAAAAAGTGCTCCAGTGAATCTTAGATATGCTGCAAAGTCGTGAGTTCCTCCAAAAGCCACACCCGAAAATTAGCTTAATTGCAACATACACTTTAGGTTCTATTATTTATCAATCTCTAAATTTTATGATTTATACATACATTTTATTTTGTTTTTGAAGGTTGGAATTGTTCCCTTGTTGGATATTGGCCTTAGTGTTGACAAAAATTGCTTACTTCCAGGAAATCCTCAAATGACAGAGTCGTACAAGCTTGCTCAGAAGGCCCCTTCAAGTGTGATAGAGGTCATGTTTACCTGACTCGTGAACAATGACCCAGCCCTGTGCTGATTATTATTTCTTATTGTTCATTTTTAATAAGATGAGTTGTTTTCTGATTTAAATTTTTTCACATTTTAGCATTTTTCCATCATGACCATATTGAAAAAGAGAAAATGGCAATACAATATTACATGATCATATGCTTGGAAAAACTTAAAACTTAAAATTTATATTTTATCCTTTGGAGTTGGCTTCTTTTGGCATTTGATCAAGATGAATAATTACTTGATTTTCTATTTTAACTTTTTCTCATGTCAAGCACTGTCTGATTTTAAATGTTCCATTAGTGTTTGAAAATAGAGCCTCACCCAATTTCATTAAATGAAACTTTAAATCATGCTTTTTTCTCAAACTTCACTGTAATTTATAGTGCATTGGGGTAAATCTAGATGAGATTCTTCATAATTTTAGCAAAATTGTGTTTAGCCAAGCATGTAAATCTTTTTATTTTTGCCTCAAAAATAAATTTTAGTTTTGGAAGATCAAGGTCATGGGAACCTGGAGAAAAGAAATAACCTGTAAAGAGGATCATGCAGCAAGCATTTTCTTCTGAAAGCATTATTTTCAGGAAAGAGTACCTAACACAGGAAAGCAAAACCAAATAAGTTGATGATAGTATGAGATTATTCACAAAATTTTTTATCTCTACATGAAATTTCTAAGAACTGGAGTAGGACTTGAGAAACAGGAGAGAATGTATCATTAGCATTATAACTCAATAAAAGATGTGAATCTTTGCTATGCATTTAGTTTTAGTTTTGAGATGCCATCACTTATTCCATGTCAGTTCTTCTCTTCCATGTCTGGTTTTTCTGGCTCCTGAATTTTTAACCACAAATTTTTATAAGCTTATAGCTTTTATTAGTAAGCCCAATATATGTACTTATTATTCTTTCTTTTACTGATTATTCTTAATCTGAATCTCTTTTCCTAAACATTTTATTTAAATGGATTATTAACTGACCTTATTTCTCAAGATGCTAAGCTCCTAAAAATCCCTATCTCTGATATTCCTGGTAACTTGACTATATTATCTAAGACTCTCACTGCAGTCTTCTAAAAATTTTTATTATTTCATTGTATAACATTTGGTTAGGAACATGTAGACCTCATCTAATGGGAAAGCCCGAGTCAACAACTATTGATCCATCTTACTAACTGAAATTGCTATTTTTTCCCTGTTTCTCAGTTCTCTAAATTTGTTTTATCTCAAGTGCTCATGTCAGAGAGATACTGGTAGGTGAGCTAGGGATTTCCTTTGTTTTTGGTGGGAAATTAAAATGCACTAGCTGAAAGAGGATGCAGTGGCTGAGTGTGAAGGTGAAGGCTTGCACTAGACCTAGACCTGAGGTTGGTTTTGTGAGTAGACAAAAGAAGCTGATGATCAATATAGTGTCCCTCCAACAGTACCAAGAAGGTTATTCTGCCTTGAGTGAAGTCTCCATCTGAATCACTCAGGCTTGAAATTTAATTATTAGACCTTAATTCCTTTGATGCAGCATATATAATCCTTTGCTAAATGGAAAATAGTATAGAATACCATAAAATCGGAATATCATAGCAAGAAAGAACCTCAAACATGGCCTAATACAGTATATATTGAGCCTGTTCAATAATAGCCTGTTTATCTCTTTGGTTGTTTCTTCGTGATAAAATTTTGTAGGGAAGCAAGTGGAAAGAATATGAAGATAACAGAAATAGTAGGAATAAAGGGAAGGGAGGTGAGGGTGTAGAACCTCCAAAAGCAACTATATTACTTTACAGTTTTCCCTAGGGTTAGCTCTAAATCCTATAGATTGAAGAGGTGTATCATATTAAATTGGATTAAGGATCAAGGACTTTACTCTTTCATTCCTGTCATACTCCTGGAAAGCTTAAGCCATTTGCATTTTAAATTTATTTTAAATGTGTAAGCTATTGTTCAGTAAAACATGGGCACTTGCTGGAAATAAAATGCTATTTTCAAGGATTTCTTCTTTTTGCTTTTGAATATTTGAATTGCATCAATAAGACCAGAAGACAAATTTGAGTGGTAGCTATAAAATTTACTGTTCTGCAGCCCATTGACCATTGAGTCAGAGATCCTTTTCTGTCAAACACCTACCATTTGTAGGATTCAGTTTTCTTATTTAAAAATGGAAATTTTAGTATCTATTTTCCTTGATCATTAAGGAGCTGGGGGACTATTCTCTAACGTTATGAACAATAGCTACTACAACTATAGAAATTATTCCAAAGCAAATCAGAGAAGAGATGGGTGTGGTAAGTTTAAACAGAGGGGCATCCAGTAACAAGATAGGCAAACTGAGACCAGTTTGACCATGGTAGAGTCAAAGAAAGAGGATGTTGAGCAGTTCACACCAGGATATCCACAGATACTCAAATCCCAGGATGCTCAAGTCCCTTATGGCAAAATATTTGCATATAACCTATGTACATCCTCTTGTACACTTTACACCATCTCTAGATTACTTACAGTACATCATACAATGTACATTCTATATAAATAGTTGTTATACTGTATTGTTTAAGACATCATGGTAGGAAAATTATGTACATGTTTAGTATAGATATAATTAAAAAAATATTTTTGAGCCATGGCTGCTTGAATCCATGGAAATAGAATTTATATTTTGAGAAGAGCTTTCTTGGCTAGGTAAATACCAATGAAGAAAAGAAATTTTTTTGTAGCTAAAGAATAAAAGGATGCAATCATATCTTGTTTTTTTTTTAACACCCATATGTTGACTGTAGAATAGAGATAAGACTATGACCAGTATTAAAACATGATTCTAGTAAGCCGTATGACCATTCTTTCTACAGCTATGTACAGATAATGACACTTTATTCCTTTTCTTCTGTTTGGTTCTCCTGGTTAAGTCCTTGTCATGATCATTTGGTGAACTTTATATAGTTAAAGAATAAGCTGCCATCA
>NW_004624744.1:14381344-14398844 GCF_000247695.1 Heterocephalus glaber | reverse complement strand
CAAACTCAGATACACAGAAATGTAACTTTATTTTTCTCTAATTAATTAATCTAATTAATTCCTAGCTGAATTATTTTTTCTAAACCAGGATTGAGGAAAATTAATGTAGAAGTAACTATATAATTTTCATATAGGAATGAATGGCTCCATACTTTTTAGAGCCTAGTGAAAACGAAAAATACAATATCTTTTGTTCAAAAAGTATTAAGCATTTGAAGATGGTGACAGTAGAGCATTAAACTGAATCCTAGACCATTATGAGCACAGAATTCTATTTGACAGCATAGTCATACACTGTGCAGTTGGCCTCAGGGTTAACATTAGATTGTTCCCATTCCTGTGGTTATGATTAAATTCTAGTGGAGTACATAATACATGGTATGAAGAGAAGACATCTAATCCTTGGTGTCCTCTTTCCACGAAAGAGAAAGGTCCTGAGAAAGCCAGTCTTTCAGGTCCTTCATCATTGGTCCAAGAAGATTACCTCATTCTTGTCCTAGGTCATTCTACTTTTCTGCCATGTATGCTCTGGTGCAAGAGGAAAAAGCTTTATGTCTACCTCAGACCTAAACAAATCCCTACTTGGAAACTCTCAACTCTATCTACGGTTGTTGCTCTCCTTAGGGATGAAATTGGGGGGAAACATGGGGCCCTATTTCTGAGGATCTATGACATCTATATACTCCTTTCTCTCTACCTACTCCTTACTACCTAGCCAGATTCTGAAGATTCCAAGCCTTTTATATTTTCCCTCAAAGCCAAAGCAATTGAGGTGTTAAAAGCTGTATCAGAGTTGTTTTCTTTGTCCTCATTCTACTTTTGGTATCCCCTGAAATAAGGAATGTCCAACACTAAAGTAACTTCAATAGAAGAGAAACTGTGAAGTAGGGGAAGGGAAATGAAATTTGAAATATTAGGAAGAAAAAATTGGTTGGTAATTTAAATACATTATCAATCTCATATGATAACCCTTGGGTTGTGAAGACAATGTGTAAATTCCTCAGAGGCTGTCTAACTTCCCACCTCCTCAGATACCCTGAGACACTGTTAGGAACATTTATTCCCCTAAATATCCCCTTAATGATTATGAAAAGTAAAGTACACACACAGTGATCACTATGTACCATTGTTCTAAATGCTTTATATTCCTTAACTCATATTAGCTAATTTAATCTCCAAACAAGCCTTTCAAGTAGCAGCACTACTGTTTCTCTTGTACAGACCCAAGGAGAACATTACAGAGACAGTGAGTTACAAGGGTGTTTACTGAGTTATTCTTGATCACACAGTGAAGAAGTCACAGATCAAGAACTAGGGTACGGGCTGGGGATTTAGCTCAGTGGTTCTGCCACCTACCTCTCAAGGGCAAGGTCCCAAGTTTGATCCCTGGTACCAAAAAAAAAAAAAAATAGTTTCAACCTGGGAGATTGCAGAGTTCTCTGATCTCCTACTCCCTCCCTCTTCCACAAGCAGGGCACAAATTACATCTTCATGTTATTCCCATCTCAAGATATTAGGGCAATATGAGATTTGTAAAATCTTGTCATCTCTTTTACATAGTGGGAAAGCTTCCAATATTACACCCACTCTCCTACTCCAAATATTAACACACAGGTCTTGGATTCCCTCTCATTCTCTCTCTTTTTTATCCTTTCTTTTTTCAACATAAAACTTCCAAATTCCTTCAACCTATTTAAATAGTAACTTAGTATATATTTTAACATATTGATATTACATAGAGGATACATATATATAGCTTATACAGTAATTTCTATGAAACTAATATCAGTTTTAATGTAATAGCCTAACATTATTAAGAATATTAATAAAGCTAACCATAGTGCCATTTTTATGTGCATTATTCTAAAGTCTTCTATTAACCCAATTTCAAGAAGCGATTTATGGTCCTTATTATAATGATTTTCTGTGATCTGATCTGAAGGACAGTCATATCCATGGAGTCTCTGTCCTCAGGTTCTTTAGAAATCTGTGGTACTTGGGGGTTATAACTTTCCTTCATCCCAAAAAGAAAAAGAGCTAGGTGGATCACACAATCTCCAAAATTAACAATCGTAATGGGAATTTAGCTTTGATTAATCCTTTAAATATCAATATATGCACTTTATAGTCAAGAAAGTCAGCAAAAGCTGCTCATTTGAGAATTTTAACATGCGATTTCCTGATTGGGGCCTGAGTTGGAAAGGAGGAGGGAACATGGGTAGCAAATGTCAGAGAGACATACGTGGGAAGAAATTAAAAATGAAGTTGTGCTCGGCTGGCACCCAACTGGAAATAGCCTGAGGAGACAAGAACTCTGGAGCAGGAAAGTTCCCCCAGCTGCAGGATCACCCCGGTAAAGCAACTTAATGGAGAATGTTAATGTATCAAGGGAGCAGAGGCTTCACTTTCTAATCTGCACTTTGCACTCGGCTGTAGCTTCACTGCAGGCATCTGTTCATGAGGAAAACATGAAAATGAATTGCTCCCTACCACCATGACGCTGGTGCTTGCTGTGTGGAGATGTGTATTGTGGAGGGGATAGATAAAGTTCTCTCATTTAGAGGTGGGAAAGGAGATCTGGATTTGTGTCCTAATAATACATAATGAACAGGAATTTTAAATAATGCTCTCTTTTTAGAATTTGCTACCAGTGCACTAAAATTTCTTCTTAAGTAATACATACTTTGAACTCTGTTAAGGATATAATGATGGGGTGTTTCCCTCATTCATGGATTTAAGTCTTCATCAGGATCACAACAAAATTTGGGTTTTTCTATTTAGAAAGAGTTTCTACTTTCTTGGTTTTATTATTTGGCCTTAAAACTGTACAACAGAATGCTAAATATGAGAATTATGATCAGACATCTAGTTTCCCCACAGTTACTGTGGTGTCTTATCTCTTATTCTGAACCATTATTAATGACATACTCTTTAAGATAATAAGGAAAATTGCCCCTTTAGGGAGAGAGAAATTCAGCAGTGTTCCCCTCATCATTCTCTGGAAGTGGGGTTGGACTGTGATTCTCAAAAGATGCTCAAGTTGCAGCAGTTTGATGTAGGAAAATGTCACCATCATCCCTTGCTTGGTTCATTTTGTTCCTTCTTTCTCTAATGCCCATTTCCCCTCTGGTTCTCAACTCTGTTTATAACCAGACTTTGCATCCTGTTCCATGTCTTGCTACCTGTTCACCCAAATCATCATCACGCTTTTTTAAAACACACCCATGTCCTGGATCCATAGCCTAACTTAAGCTAATTCTGAGCATTTTTCTTAGAAAGCTAACTGCTGAAACAATTGCATAGTTTCAGCAGGCTACATAAAACTCAAAGTGCACTTCTTACTCCTGCAATACTTCTACATGACTGTTTTTGGTCCAATGGTTCTTTTAGGTAATTATTTTCCAAGTGTTGACTTTGAGAATCCATTTTGATGTCCTTTTAGCAAAAGAATAAAGAGAATGAGAATAGATCTACAAGTGGCATGCAGGCCATCCATTCCCAGTCTATTGGTGAAATGTAGAAAGGTAACCTCACCATTTTACTTTTCTGCACAAGGACAGTTGACTGAATTTGGTTCTAAAGTTGGGTGATGTCTTATCTTTTCTTTGACACACTTTCTCCCTCCTGATGGAAAATAACATAAAATCACATCTAATTGCTGCATTAGGTTCGAAGTCCATGGTTTCTGAGGGGTAAGTCCTCCATGGCAGGCTCAGGTATGGATCCCCATAATCCAGAGTCACATGCACTAAAAAGACACATTATCAAAACCCCCACTACAAGGCCCAATATGTAGTGAAGTAGAGCTAAGATATACAGTATCCACTTGGAAAAAAGAAGAGTGAAACATGCAGCAGTTGTTGGTCCATAGCAATTCTGAAATGTCGTTGAATGAACATCAAGAGTTTCTATCCTGATGGAAGACAGTGTTCCTTCAATAAACTCTCATTTCGTTTTCTAGGAGAAATTTCCTGTCCATTGTTCTTTGTTACTTCTGATTCCTCCTTCAAGGAGGTTCAGCT
The DNA here is from genome assembly GCF_000247695.1 of Heterocephalus glaber. The sequence continues at coordinate 14,394,822 of NW_004624744.1, read as the reverse complement.
GTTTGAGCTTAGATATGGGCTATTCCCTATATCTGAAGGGAACATTAGGACATATCTCCTTTTTGAGAGACAGCTATCTTTATTTTCTTTGATAGTTTGCTTATTTGTTTTCTTCTCATCAGTTCATTGCATCTAGTCAATGCAAAGTCTGTTCTCACATATTATTTTCAAACATATCTTATTTCTCTGCTTTCTATCCATTTCTAGTTTCTCTTCTTCCCCAGCCACTTTTTTTTTCTCTTCTCCTCAAACTCAATGGTAATTACCTAGAGGCAATCTGCAAAAAATACTTATGTAGAAGTTAATTAGTCTCTTATTTGCCACAAGATTGTTATCTCCCCAAATCATTGTTTTGTGTATTATTAGAAATAGTTATGTTTTCCAACCCTATGAAGCCCCAAATTTCTGAACTCTTTCTCTTCCCTTTCATTGTTGTTTGCAAATTGGCCAATTCTTTTCTAAGCTCAACTCTTTCCTCAATATTTTGCTAAGGGCAATAAATAAGCCAACGCATTCTAACGCTTTCTTCTCTACTATTTCTACTAGATACATAAGCTCATTAGAGAGATCTGTATTTCAAATTATTGCAGGTCCACTCACTTCAACAAATATTTTGCTTTTGCCTAACACTAATGTTAGCTTCTCAGCTTCTGATAAATTCATTCCCCTTGGTCACTGTCTGACTACTAAGCTAAAGACACATATTTTAGGTTACTGTGAAGGTGACACTCAATTTGAAGATATTAATTTGAAAGTCAGAAAAAAAACCTACTGTTAACAAACTAATGGGAAATTCCAATCGCTTATCACCATAAACATTTGATTTTAATTCAATGATCTTAATCAAATGTGTCTACTCTGGGGTCTCTCTTCAAAGAGATAACTCCAAGATATTTCCGCTTTGTGGATCTGCCATCCTCTGGGGATTTAAATTCTTTGTTTCTAGTTTTGTATGTAGGTAATATAAGAACAGACATGGTTTGTCACAATAAGGTCTGGAAGTGTACCACATCATTTCTGCCTGTATCTCATTGGCCACAACACATGTCAATCTCTGCACTGAACTACAAGAGGAGCTGATAACTATGGCCAAGCTGTATCCTCAGGAAGAAAAAGAGACTGTGTGAAAAAGAGACTGTCACTACAAAACTGATACATTTTGCCTGCTCTGCAATATTGGAGTAGGCTCCGAATATATTTTTCTTGCACAATGAGCTCAGTGTGAAACTTTGTCACAATTGTTGCTGGAAGAACACTTTTGGGTCTTCTTCCCTCCTCCAGTGTGGTAAATTTTATTTTCTCTTGCTCTTGTTGCACAGCTCTTTGTTGTTTGTGTGTGGTGACATGCAGCAGTGCTGTGTCCCAGAGGCACTCTTGGAATGTACTGTCTCCTCGCTGGCTTTTCAGCCCAAGCATAGGACTGACGAGTAAGTCCATCAGTGATTGCTCTGGGTGTGGGTACCACATACTCCATGCTTCATACTGGCAGCAACACTCAACTCTTTCTGACCCCTCATTTACCAGTCTCTGCTCTCCTGAACCCTGGGGTGCCATCTTTTGTGTATCCCTAACAGTAGACCGTATCTGAACTGAACAAGCCTGCTAACTTCTCTAGTTGGTGGTAAATATACTTCTCTGACAAGTTGTGAATAACACACTGACCCTTTCTTGGAAACTCTCCCTCAGTTCTAGGATGCCTTTTAGGTGGAGTTCTCTTGGCATCTTTATAGTTATTTGCTATCATAACTTGACAGTTACTTCTAATAAACTTTCTCTATTTAAATAACTATTTTTTGTCTTCTGGTAGTACCCAGATTGTTACACTAAATTTGGTTACTATGTAACAGTTTTTGTCTGAGCCTGAATCACACAATGAGCTCCATGAGCTCTAATTATTATTGTTAATTTTATAGCATAATCCATATTTTATAGAGAAAACTAAGACTCAGGACTTCTGATGCATTAAAAGGCATGGGAAGTCATATTGGATAAGGCAAGTAAAAATTTCAGTAGAAAAGTTAAGTACAGTAGTATTAGTTCCAAAAGATATTGGTTCCTCATCAGCGGTACTTAGAATGATAAAATAATTTGGGCAACATTAAACACAAAATAAATCATTATTATGTTTAAAGCACTGAAAATATATTACCTTGGCATCGTCATATTAAATTAAATAAATATTTAATTAGAATTAAATATTTTTCCTATTCATTTTTTCTGTGTAATTTTTTGAAATATAATTTCTATATAATGAAATTGACTCTTTAAAAGAGTAATTCATTGTTTTTTAATATATACACAAAGTGTGTTAATATCAACAATATCTAACATCAGAGCATTTTCATTACCCTAAAAAGAAACCCCATATCTATTATCAGGCACTCTCCATTCTTTCCCCCTCTCAAATCCTGGAAACCACTAACTACTTTTTACATGTGTAGGTTTACTATTCTGGACATTTCATATAAATGGAACCATACCATTTATAGTACTTTGTGCCCTGCTTTTTAAAATTAATCTATTACCTTCAAGAGTCACTCATAAAGTAGCATGCTGCATGTAATTTTTAATTTTTATAATCATTAAATACACTTACACATCCACATAAAACCCATGTTAATAATACTAGGGCAGCCATCTAGTTTTGCTTGTAAAGAAAAGTGAATAAATATGTAGGGGAAAGTAAAAATCTTGTGTTTTTATGAAATTCTGAGTGCTAGCAAAAAAGAAAGTGCAAAATACCTTCAATCCTGCCTTTTAAATTCTGTCTCATAGTATACTGCTACTCATAATCAACACTTACATAACACTTCAGAATTTCAACACATTTTTATGTTGAATGCCAAAGGTAGCACCTACTGCAGGAATTACACCCTGTGCTTTAATTCTAGGTGACTGTAGGAATCGTATAAACATCACCACATTTTTTTCAGTTGTGAGTACCGCACATCCTAAATATACATTAATAAAACCCCAAGTGTTTCTGTAAAAATGCTTCTGTGAATAGAGATTGGCAAAAACAAACACAGGAGCTTGTATCTTTTTTTTCCCAAGAAAATTTTGAAGTTGGGTTAACCATGAGCATGCTCTAGAAGAGCAGCATGGTCTATCTTTACTTAAGATTTTCTGTAATCTTTGAAAGGAGATGAGATGTGATCGGCAATGCCACATTATGTATATTTAATATTTTAAAACCCTATCATCTGAGGTACTGGAAAGCTCTTTCTCAGCAGTAATAAAATTCCAGTCTATGTTTAGTGAGAATTTTTGCAACACTCCTCTGAAATACGATGTAGGCATATTATTACAGCTGGAGAAAGAAATGCTCACAAGTTAAATGACTTGTCCAAGGAGACACAATAAATAATATGTGGGATTTTGGGGGGGATCCTTGTTTTCCCCTCAAGACTTCTCTGTGATATCATGTGAACTTTCTGAGCCACTGGAAGCTTCTTCATCAGCCTTCCAGTAAATCTATATGTTTTACAAGAACTTTTCCCTCAGATACATAAATATAATCCTTTTAAATATAATTTCTCAGACAATGTAAATGAAAGAAATCTATTTCTCATAAAGAACAGCGGAAATCTACACTATCCACAAGATATGGGAAACCCAGCAATTTAAGCTAATGAATTTCATTTCCCCTGAGTAACTGATACAAAGTTGTCACATAGACTTGCACATCAGCCTTGTTTTCTTGTTATTTGGGACTGACACGTACATATGTTAGTGGTAGAGGTTTTCAATAATGGGAGCAACATGTGGAATATTATATAGACTTTAAAGATTTTTTAGTGAAGTATAAGTCAGAAAAGATGACTCTTTTTGCTAATGTTAAAAGTGCCTTTTTCAAAAATGACATTTGGCAATACTCTAAGCAGTGAGTTAGATATCTATAAACTAGGTTCAGAAAAAAGGGCAACTATACTTCACAGGATGTTTCACACAATAAGGTGAGATATCAACACTACTGGGTGATTCTTTTATTGACCTCATTGTGCTCTTCTGTATCTCAGAAAAATAGATGTATCCTGCAAGCCTGATTGATATTATTTTGATTACCTTTGCTGACCTGGATTTCCTGTCTGTGGCATTATAACATGTGTATAACATATATTATATGAATCTATCTATCTATCTATCTATCTATCTATCTATCTATCTCACTGTTCCTTAAGGCATTGGCCCTTGTAAGATATACAGTTCTTCACTCTTTCTCATTGCAAAATCTACAGTGTAGAGGCCTAATTTTCTCCTTTAGATTGGAATCAACTTCTTAGGTCTTGAGCTGAGAAGTAGCCAAAATTTAGTTTATTTTGCAATGCAATTTCCAAAGATAATTTTGGTCATAAAGAAAATAACTCTTTGCCTCATTAAAATAAAAAATTAGTACTTCAATCTGAATCAAATACATTCAGGAAATTTTTCTAGGAAATTTTAAGAGCTCTATACAGGAACAGATCCACTGTAAGTAGGTACTTCTCTTATATAGCATGTGTGAAGGACTTCCCAAAAGTGGCTCTTCTAACAATGAAAGAAGATCCTATGATAAGTGTAAATTTTAGCATCAGAAGAATCAAGAAATAAAACAGGGAAATAGAAATTCGGCAAAAGGGAAGGGGACCAGGAGATGAAGGAAAGGAAGAGGAAGGGGATAAAAAAATGAATTATTAAGTGTGTAATATATATATATGTGTGTGTGTGTGTGTGTGTGTGTGTGTGTGTACTTAGGCCCCAAGATGAATATAAGCGTTATGTAATGAGAACATGTACTAAAAGAAAGAAAAAACCCAGAAGGATCAATTCTCATTATGCCCTGTTATATATATTGAATATAAGGTATCCTGCTTTATCAACCAAAGAAACTACATATATATACACACATATTAGGTTATGCAGTTGCCAAACAGGCAAATCTAAAATATGTACAGCAGGCTGGAACCCAGGAGAAGTTGATGTGGCAGGCTTGAGGTAGGATTTATTCTACAGGAAACCTCAGATTTTGCTTATAATGCCTTCAACTGATTAGATGGAGCACCACTCACATTATCGAAGGTAATATCCTTTATTTTAAGACAACAAATTGTTTATTTTAATCTCTGTGAAGTTATTTTATAGCAAAACTTAGATTAGTATTTAAATTAATAACTGGATATTATAGCCTACCCTGGTCAGCATATAAAATTAACCATTATAGTCTAACCCTTGTCAACTTGGTACCCGTTAAATTTCTTTGAACCACATTTAACCTCCAAATAAAGATATGACAGGTCATAGTTCTACCTAACATGAAACAACAATCTTATAGATAACCAAAGTGACATGTAACCAAAATTACTAACACATTTTCCCAAAGAGCATGCAAAGTCCTTGAGAAATGTTTACTCTTGCCTTTTATATCTTGTAACTTTAAAACTATGATATAAAGTTAACTATTATTAAAATATTTTATGTTATATAGTAATGGAATAAGATGGAATAAAATGTTATTGGATATATTTATATATATACATGCACATACACATAAACAATAATAAAATAAGGAAGAAATACTCAATAATTACAGCTGTCAATTCTGCAACTGGTTATGTGACCATTTATTTATAAATGCTTTCTTCCATTATTATTCCATGTTTCCTTTACCTTTTGGAAATACTTCAATTGTCATGGTTCTTTCTCTCGTTGGGTGACTCAAATTTTCATTTCCATAGGATCTAAGTCATTCATAATTCTATCTGAATTGAATTGTTATAATTTTTCATTGACTTTAATCACATAGCATGCTAATATTAACTCATGCCCGGAGGAATCTCCTGTATTCCTGAGTAGGAATTCCCTATGCCCATTGTGCAGTAGCAGTCCAGTTCTCCTTGTTAATCAAGATCAATCATTCTAGCTGGTATAGTAACTCCTTTATTTGCTTGTTGATTCAGAGGCATTAGGAGCCCAAAGAGGCCAGTGACAATCTTAACTTCCAGTTCAGTATAATCATTGCTGTATCTTCCAAAGAAAACATTTTACTTAAGGACTTTCGACCAGCTGCTATGGGTTAAAGATTTATACTCCTCCAAGTCATAGTTGAAGCCTAATCTACAATCTGAGATTCCAGGGGCCAGGGTGTAGCCCTGTGTAACAACACTCTCCTAGCTAGCATGAATGATGCCCTGAGTTCAATCCAGTCTGCACACACAGATCACACACACACACACACACACACACACACACACACACAAACACAGGCCTTCCTCACTCCTACTATCATGTGAAGACACAATGTAAATAAAACCATTTAAGAAACAGGAGAAAGTCTTCACCATACCCAAATATTGTCACACTTTGAAGTTGGACTTCTCAGGCTCTAAAGCTGTGAGAAATTTCTGTTGCCTATAAGCCGCTTCATGCATAAAGTTGTTATAGCTAAGATATTAGCAGAACATAAGGCCAGGAAGAAAAGAATCAATTTTGCTGATGAATCACTTATGGTAATAGTGAAAAGTTTCACTTTCAGTCCCACTCCCCCCTATTCCTGGCCAGTGAACCCTGTCTATGGAAAACAAAAAACAAAAACAAAAACAAAAACAAAAACTGTGTCATTTACTAGACACTAATTTATAGCAGATGTAGCTTCACAGAGAACATTGTTCCAGCCCTGAAAGTTGCTACCACTAGCTTGTACTGTAAAGTAATGCCTCTGTTCACAAACGTTTCCATTCACGAACAATTCCAGTTCCCAAACAAAAGTGTTTGCAAAAGTTTGCTTCCATTCTCAAACTCCACATAGGGTGACAACAGGAACGCAGCCATCTTTCCCAGAACCGTGGAACAAAGTGAGGTCATGAGTGGTGGTACTACAGTACTTGAGTCTTAAGGCCATTCCACCATTTTATCCTTACAGGTGTTTCAAAATGACAGAATACATGTTAAGACCAGTGAACTCTGTCACTGAAAGCCTGTTGCCCTACTTCCTCTGCTATGAATTGAAGAAGCAATTCTGTGAGGAATACCATGGTGGTTTATGAGGCACTCAGAAAATTCCATGGATGGTGTTTTGAAAGAAGATATATGTGCAGGGAAGACAAATTCATATCCAGAGAAGCTGACTATTCCATGAAATAAACATACCCACTTTATACACACATTCATCCTCCATACTAGGGATATGAAACTGATCTACACAATGAAACCATACTGCCATTGAGGGCAGATGAGAGTTACTAATATATGATGAACAGGGAAGAGTGGAAACCTTGAATTGACAGGTTGTCTTTGATCTATACTGGGAAAGCAATTCGGCAATTTATACTACTAAAAATAGTACGTTACAGAAAGTTATTCTTTTGTACATAGAAAGTATATTCTACTACCCTGAAATTAACTGCAGAGTCAAATAGGAATTTCCAAGAGCCTAAGAAAGGTCAACTACAAAATAAAATGTCTTAATGAAAATAAGGGTTTATGTTCAGGTCTCTCTCTGATTTGAGTGTGCTTGGTGAAGTTGCCTTTATTATTTTCTTTTAGTTTTTACTTTTATTAGTACATGTTTGCAGTATATAATGATCACACTTACTGTAGGAAGTTGGCATGTGTACACAACACATCTTAGTTCTTTTTATGTCACCTTCTTCTCCCTGTCCTCCCCATCCCTCCATTTCTTGGTCCCCTTCCCATTTACTTTTTATTTGAGAATAAGAATCTCAGGTATTTTATGTTCCTCCCTTTTGAGGATTAAATGGGGAAATGTATTTAGAGCATTTTTCTCAGTGCAGAGAAACATATAAACTACTTAAGTTCATTATAACTAAAAAAAAAAAAACATTCATCTGATTTCACAGCAAGCCTGCTATTTCAAGTCCTACTTCATGGATAATGAGACTGAGGCCAAAAAAGATAAAATAGTTTTCTAAAAACTGTCCTCAAAGAGATGAACTGTGATATTCAGTTTTCTCTCTTACAAAGAATTTTTGAGGGGGTTGATTGTGTGTATATGTGTATATATCTGTGATTTACCATAAATGCAGGCTTATTATGGTATATTTTTAAAACACAGAGACACAAAGAAAAAGAAAGGTAACTACTATCTTTTACTTTTGTATTATGTACATGTAAATTAAATGTAAGTATAAATAGTATTATTAATAAAATAATATCTAGCCTTTGCTGAGTCCTTTTATGAATTAGGGCATTTTCTAAATACTTCACATAGATTAAACTTCTTGATCATGACAAATACTAGAGAAGGTGAGTACTTTTCTTTTCTCCATTTACCAATGAGGAATGATGACTGGAGAAATTAACCGGCTTTTCCAAGGCCACTACCTCCATGGTGGAGGCAACTCATGCTAGAAACAATTGACACTAGAAGTGGTACCTTTAATCACTAAGCAGGTAGCCTGTGTAACATTTTGTTACATTGGAATCATACTGCATACTATATTATAATGTGACTTCTCACTAAAAACTATAACAACAATGCTTAACAAAAACTGTTTCTGTCTTTTCATATCATTAAACATACATCACATGTTGGTGTTTATTGGAAACATACCTTTAAAAATGTGCCATTATTTATTGAGTTAGTTACATATTATTGGATAAATTGTTGCTTTTTGTGATAGTTAATTTTATGCATCAGCTGGACTAGACTAAGTAAAGGATGATCAGATGACTCCAAAACTATTATTTTTGTTTGTGTCTATGAGTTTGACACCAGAAGGAATTAGCTATGAATCAGTAGATTGAGCCAAGTAGATTTCTAACACAATGTAACTGGGCATCATTCAATTTATTGAAGAATGGAAGGCAAAAGAAGGGACAATTTGTTCACTCATATCAAAGATCAATCTTCTCCCACCTTCAGATATCAGCACTGCTGTACCTGACTTGGAGTAGGACTTATATCATTGGTTCTTCTGTTTCTCAGGCCTTTAGGCTTGTTCTGGATTATACCAGCACCTTTCCTGGAACCTTGGAGATGGCACATCCCAGGACATCTTGGCTTCCATAACCAAGTGAGCCAATCCCTCAAAATCTCTTTCCATATATCTATGTATCTCCATGTATGTATGTGTGTATGTATGTATGTACTCTGTCTTCCATCAACTATCTATCTATCTATCATCTCTCCACCTACATCTTACCATAAGCCTCTATCCAAGAGGAGGAGGAGAGATACTGCTAGCTTCCCAATACATGACCATACATCTTTAACTCAAGGCTTCTTCTAAAGCCCTCCACTCCTAATTGGTAGAGAGTTGTAGATAAGAACCTTTCTCAGCTATTTTAATAAAATTTATCTTTTACCTTCCCCTCCTTATATATAATAGATGAAATCAATAGTCCTTTATTAACAATAAAAACTATAGGAAATCAATAAGCTCTGTTGCATAATTTTGCTTTGTAAAAAAGATTGCTATCATAAGTAATGTTTACGTACATCAGGAATTCCTTCAAATTTCTTAAATTTTAAGTTGCAAAATAAAGTATCTGTTGGCTAGAGCAAATAATGACTAGTAAAAGTTTGGAAAAAAATAGACATTCTACTTTCTTTCTACAAATGTAGGTGGATAAGACCTATCTGTTTGTTCCAGTAAAGATGTTATACCCCTTTTTACCTTCCAATGCAAATATCAGAGCAAACAAGGGAAGTACTTCATCTGCAAGTAACTTTCTGAAGCTGTAGATCATTTTTAAAAGGATAGAGAGAAAAAAATCACAAAAAAGAAAGATTATTTTAGTTTTTCTCGATTAACACAATGGTAGATAGATTTATGGGACAACATAATTTGGGAAAGAGTATTGGACTAAAATTTGGGAAGGTGTCCTTGGAAGATTTGTGCATTCAAACTACATGAAGTCCTTGGGGAAGAACCTCAGACTCGACACCATCTAGATGCCAAAATATATTTGTATTTATAGACAGAGCTTAGCCACTTCATGTAGGAATACCCTAGCCCTAAGTTCCCTCCAGCAGGAGGGTTCCTAGCCCAGACAACCAGGAGTTAATGGAGGCCAGAGTGCAAGGACAGATGGAGATAATTACTTACAATCCAAGGGCTGGCAGAAATTCAGCAGGAAAGACAGGGTGAGGTGTCTGTTTGACTGGATTATAGGAGGCATCCAGACAGAGGCAACTGAATTTAAATACTAGTAAGGGAATTTTCCACTGTTTGATCTTATTTTAAGACCTAAGAAAGAGATTGTGATTGGTTTGAGCCTAGTTTAAAAAGCCCAAAGGTAGATACTCCTGCCATAAACAGCTTGAACTCTCTTGTCCTGTAAAAAGGGATATAGAAAAGATGTGTTAGGGCCAAGGAGCTTTGTGTATTAAACACAAGATCAAGTTTTACTTCTAATATTCTGCAGGATAATTTTGTACTCCAGTTTCCCAACATGAGCAATTAACTTAAAATCCAGCACATCTGACTTTGTTTTTTGTATTTTCCCCTAAAATGTCTACATAAGACATCATGAGTTCTAACTTTTTTCACCACTTTTTCTAAAGTCCTAAATTATATTTCAGCAACTGCCATTTCCTTTGTAGATCCAAGATTCATGAGGCAAATAAACATTTCTTGAGTGAGAAGTATATTGGAGCTAGCAGTATTTTAAGGAGATGAAGTCTTTCTATTGGATTTCCTTTTCAGATATATATTTTTTCCATTTAATAATGCATACAAAATGGATTCACTGTATTATATTCAGTACCTAAATCTTGACTCTTGGAGAAACCTTTCCTACAATTCAGAACTATGATCTTTTGATTTATCTATAGTGTTAAGAAATAAGCTCTAAACTTTACATTGGGCACTTTATCAGGTAGCCACAGAATTAAGCATACCAAGCAATTTGAAAGAAACAATACTTTCTTCAAAGCTGATAGCATTAGATGTTACAAGATAAAGTGGAAAAATACCTCATGTACAAATGCCTGGGGCAGGACTTAGCCAGCATAAATGACAGCTTTTTCATTTATGATAAGGAATTTGTGGGGGGCAAAGCTCCATGGTGGAAGTCAGAAACTTTATACACAAAAGCACTGTCAGAGCCTAAGCTGTGTCTCCCTTCTTTAGAAACTGTCAATGGCTCCCCATTGCTTACAGATGAAGTTCAAATGCCTTAGAATTCACAAAAGATTTCTTATGTGTGTTTCAGATCAGCCTCTCCTATCTCTCCTTTCCTTTCCCTATCTTTGTCCCATATCCCTTGCTCCATCTAGCCCTTAAAAATATCATTTGTATTCTTATCCTTGAACTTTTAATCTAGTTATATCTTCAAATTCAAATATCTTATCCTAATTGCACAACCTGGAAATTTTCTATGCACACTTAAAAGCCAGCTTCAGAAATCCTTTTCCCTACCCAGCCCATACTTTTAATAAACAAAAGGCCTTTCCCTTTCTACCCTCTCTTAACAAACACAAATTTGTGCTTACTCCCACTTGCCTGAAGAATGTATCCATCTTTTATTAGTGTATCCATCGTAGTAAGTGCATCTCTCTATAATTTATCCATTCAATAATTCAGGCATTAATTCATTTATGCATTGTTTGCAAAGTCCACCCTGAGTGGTTTCTCCATAATGATGGTCAATCACTGTTCTAAATTCTGGGATTTAACCTTGGAACCAGAGGGACTAATAATCTCACAGATAACAATCTAGGTACTACTTTAAACTTCTTTACATAAGACTGAAATTAACCACTTGACTCTGCTATCCTTAGAGGAGGGGCACATATTAATAATCATTGAATCTACAAAGTTGAGTAACCTGGTCAATGTCTGTGAACATAATACACACCCACATATATGTGTATGTATAATTGATGCTTCCTATGTTCCAGGTGAAGTTTTTCATGCTTTATGTAAGAATTCTTATGGATCTTTAAAACATCCCTGTGAGGTAGATCCTCATTGTTCCCTGAAAGGCCAAGAATTATGCCAAAGATCATATAATTATTAAGTGGGAGAGGCAGAAATTGAATTCAGGTATGTCTGGATCCCAGAGTAAAATGGTTTAAGGAATGAATGAATGCAACTGTGAATGGAATGTTTACAGAAAGGGGTCAGTTCTTTCACCACTGCTCCAAGTAAGGTGGACAAATAGTTGTTGGCCTAAGGAAGAACTAAACTATTGACTTATTGACTTCATTACTTTTTTTTTTTAACAGTGAGACAAAATACCTAACATCCAAACTTAAAGAAGGATAGATTTATTTGGCTCACAATTTGCAGAGGTTTCATCACTGGCTGACTCCAAGGCAGAGTGGCATGACAGGCATGACAGAGGAGAAAATGGCAGGCAGAAGATAGAAGGCAGCAAGGCAGCAAGTAATAAGCAACAACAGCTTTCTGTCTTTTATATTTTGTCCAGGCTACCTGCCTTTAGCATCACACCCTTAATCCTACCATCAGACCATGAGTCAATCCCAGTATCACATTCTATTTTTTTTACTTAAATTCTTTTATTGGTACATTTTAGGTATACAACACATTTACATTTCTCATTGGGAATTGTACCTTTACATGATGCATCTTGGTTCTTATTTTTTCCCCATTCCTAGCCTTCCATTCACCCCCTCCACCCTGCCTTATTCACAAAGATTTTGTTTCCATTTTTTCCATTTCTCATCATTTTTCCTTTCTCTTCTTTCCTTTCCACTGCCCCTCCCACTACCCCTACCCCTTTGGACCATTTCTTCCTATTTTGCATTATCAATTATTCCTTCTAATCATTGGTACATTTAGGTATACAATATAATGACATTCATCATTGGAAATTTGCACCTTTACATAATCTCTCTTGGCTCTTATTTTTCACCTTTGCCCAGCCCTCCCTTCAACCCCTCCATCCCTCCCTATTTACAAAGATTTTTTGTTTCCATTTTTCCATTTTCTCATATTAATTCCATTCCCTTCTTTCCTTTTCCCTGCACCTACCCTTCCCACTTCCTCTTCCCCTTTGCCATTTTTCTTCCTATTTGACATTATCTTTTATACTTTTTAGTCCTTATTTACACTTTCAGTTTCTCACACCAGAGAAACTATTCAGTATTTATACATGTGTGTCCTATTTATTTCACTTAAGAGTATCGCCTCAATGCGCATTCATTTAGCTATAAATGTCTCTAATTTCTCAATTTTTATGGCTGAGTAGTACTCCATTTTATTAAAGAAACATATTTTCTTTATCCGGTCTCCAGTTGATGGGCATTTGGGCTGTTTCCAAGTCTTAGCTATACAAATTGTGCTGCTATGAACATGGGTGCACAAATACCACTGTGGTATGATTCTTTTAATTCTTTGGGGAAGATACCCAGAATGGGAAGAGCGGGGTCAAATAGGACTTCCAGTCCTAGTTCTTTGAGGTATCTCCATACTGATTTCCACAGTGCTTGCACCAGTCGACACTCCCACCAGCAGTGGAGCAGTGTTCCTCTTTCCCCACAGCCCCACCAGCATTTGTTATTGGCTGATTTC
>NW_004624744.1:14350807-14365549 GCF_000247695.1 Heterocephalus glaber | reverse complement strand
ATCTTCTAATCTATTCCACTGATCCTTGGGTCTGTTTCTTTGCCAGTACCATGCTGTTTTTTATCACAGTAGATTTGTAGTATAGTTTCAAATTGGGGATTGTAATATCCCCAGCCATATCTCTGCTGCCTAGAATTTCTTTTGCTCCTCTAGGTCTCTTCTGGTTCCAATGGAATTTTTGGATTGTTTTCTCTAGTTCTGTGAAATATATTGCTGGAATTTCAATCAGCATTGCATTAAACCTATATAGTAGTTTTGGAAGTATGGCCATTTTCACTGTATTGGTTTTTCCTACCCAGGAACAAGGGATGTCTTTCCATTTTCTTACATCCCCCTCAATCTCCTTTTTCAGAGTGCTGTAGTTTTCAGTGTAGAGGTCTTTTGTTTCCTTTGTTAGATTGATTCCTAGATATTTCTTCTTTTCTTTTGGATGCTACTGTAAAAGGAATTGTTTCCCTAATTTCCCTCTCAGAGAGTCTGTTATTTATCTACAAGAAGGCTATTGTTTTTTTGAGTGTTGACCTTGTAGTCAGCTATTCAACTGAATCTGTCAAGTATAGAAGTCTTTTGGTGGAATTTTTTGGGTCTTCAATGTAAAGTATCATATCATCAGCAAAAAATGACAGTTTAACTTTTTCCTTTCCTCTCTTTATTCCTTTTATTTTTTTCTCTTTTCTAATTGCTGTGGCTAATATTTCCAGAACTGTATTGAACAGGGGTGGTGATAGTGGGCTTCTTTGTCTTGTTCTTGATTTTAGCATGAAAGTTTTCAGTTTTTGACCATTTAGTATGATGTTGGCTGTTGTTTTTTTGTAGGGAACAGGGGAAGTGGACATTACCAGAACCTCTGCAGTAAGTCCTAGTTTTCTGTGAGCCAGGGCAACACACAGCGAATTACAGGAAAGGTAGACAAAAGAGACTGAGAAGCTGAGCTTTGGGTCTGATCAGTGTTGTTCTGGGCAGCAAAGACAAAGACCCCCCTATCTTGTAACACCTTTTATTCAGTACATGGGGAAACAAATGTAACAAGTGAAATGCAGAATTCAGTACTTTACATTGGGATAAACAAGGTGTAACAAAAGACTGGGGGACAGTGGAAATCTAAGAACAATGAGGAACTATGCAGATGAAGATTTGGTTCCTCCCTGGTGGCTCCCTCAGGTGTGGTCTTGTCCTGGAGCATTACAGCATTTTGGGAACACTGAGGTCTCAGTTGTGACCTGAGGCCAAAATATAATTATGTCTGGAATGTCGTAGCTGGCCTGAAGGCAGGAGAACTAGACCTACTCAAATGATTTTTTCCTAAAATTATGTAGCATTGCTCCCAACAGTTTTTCATAGACAGCCTTAATCAAGTTGAGATAAAGACCTTCTTTTCCAATATTCTGTAGGGTTTTTATCATGAAGGGGTGTTGGATTTTGTCGAATTCCTTTTCTACATCTATTGAGATGATCATATGGTTTTTGTCCTTGACTCTGTTAATATAGTGTATTACATTTATTGATTTATGAATGTTAACCATCCTTGCATCCCTGGGATAAATCCGACTTGGTCAGGGTGTATGATCTTCTTGATGACCCTCTGTATTCAGTTTGCCAGTATCTTGTTGAGGATTTTTGCATCTATGTTCATTAGGGAGATTGACCTGTAATTCTCTTTTTGAGTTGGGGCTTTCCCTGGTTTTGGAATCAAAGTAACACTTGCTTCCAGGAATGAATTTGGAACCCTTGCTTCCCTTTCAATTTCATTGGTGAGTTTAAAGAACAAGGGTGATAGTTCTTCTTTAAATGTCTTGTAGAATTCAGCAGGGAAGCCATCAGGACCTGGGCTTTTCTTTGTTGGTAAATTTTTTATTAGATTTTCAAATTCACTCATTGTAATTGGGGTGTTTATAATTTCTATATCTTCTTCATTTAACTTTGGCAATTGATATGTATGTAGGAATCCATCCATTTCTTCTGTGTTTTCCATTTTATTAGAGTACAGGTTCTCAAAGTAGGTACTGATGATCCTCTGGATTTCTGCTGGGTCTGTTGTGACCACCTTTTTCATTCTTAATTGCATGGATTTGAGCCTTTTCTTTCCATTTTTTGATAAGGTTGGCTAAGGGTTTATCAATTTTATTTATTCTTTTGAAAAACGAACTCTTTGATTCATTGATTTTTTTTGTATCATTCTCTTAGTCTCCATTGCATTAATTTCTCCTCTGATCTTTATAATTTCCTCTCTTATATGAGCTTTGGGTTTATTATGCTCTTCTTTTTCTGGGAGCTTGAGGTTCTGCATTTAGGTTATTTATTTGAGTTCTCTCCATTTTCCTAATATGGGCATTGACTGCTATGAATTTCCCATGTAGAACTGCCTTTATTGTGTCCCATAGATTCCTGTATGTTGTACTGGCATTTTCATTTACTTGTAGAAACTGTCTAATTTCTTCTTTAATTTCCTCTGTGACCCATTGGTTGTTCCAGAGTGTGTTATTTAATTTCCTTGTGTTTGTGGGAGTTTTACAGTTTCTTATGTCATTGATCTCCAATTTTATTGCATTATGGTCTGATAATATACAAGGGGTAACTTCAATTCTTTTCCATTTACTTAGACTTGTCCTATGAGCTAGCATGTGGTCTATTTTGGAGAATGACCCCTGTGAAGCCCAAAAGAATGTGTATTCTGATTTTGTGGGGTGTAACACTCTGTAAACATCTGTTAAGTCCATTTTTTCAATAGCCTGGTTCAGTTCTAGAATTTCATTGTTAATTTTTTGTTAGATGATCTGTCTCTTTGTGATAGTGGGGTATTGAAGTCCCTCACTACAATTGTATTAGTGCTTATTTGGTTTTTCACTAATATTTGTTTTTTATAGTTGGGTGTATTCCTATTTGGTGCATATATATTTATGATTGTCTTCTCTTCCTCTTGGACTGCTCCCTTCACAGTATGTAGTGAACATCTTTGTCTCTCTTAATTAGTTTTGGTTTGAAATCTAGTTTGTCTGCAAATAGAATTGCTACCCCTGCTTTTTTCTGGGTTCTTGTGGCATGGAGAACTATTTTCCATCCTTTTACTTTCACTGTGTGAGTTTCTTTTTGAGTTCGATGTGTTTCTTGTATACAGCATATTGTTGGATTTTGCTTTTTAATCCATTCTATCAGTCTATTTCTTTTGATTGGTGAATTGAGACCATTAACATTGATAGTTATAATTGATACATATTGACTTATACTTGTCATGATGTT
Organism: Heterocephalus glaber; assembly: GCF_000247695.1. The sequence continues at coordinate 14,362,312 of NW_004624744.1, read as the reverse complement.
TTACTACTGTTGGCTCTTTAATTTCTTATTTTTTTCTTCCTTTCCCTTTAGTTACTTCCCTTGCCTGGTGGCTTCCTTCTTTTGGGCCTCATGGAGTTGGGACCTTCATTATCTTTTTTTAAGATATTGCTTAGGATTGTTTAAAGTGCTGGTTTGGTGTTCATGAAATTTTGCATGTGTTCTTTGTCGTGGAAGTATCTAATTTCCCCATCGGTTTTGAAAGATGATTTTGCAGGATACAACAGTCTAGGTTGAAAGTTATTTTCTTTTAGGGCTTGAAATACTTCACTCCAGGCTCTCCTTGATTTGAGGGTTTGTGTTGAAAAATCTGCTGTAATTCTGATGGGCTTTCCTTTGTAGGTGATTTGTTTCTTTTCTCTAATTCCCTGTAGGATTTTGTTCTTCTGTTGGGTTTCTGGGATCTTGACTATTATATGTCTAGGGATAGATTTTTTGATCATGGCTAGTTGGAGTTCTATATGCCTCACTTATCTGTATGTCCAATTCTTCACTTCTGTCTGGGAAGTTTTCTACTGTTACTTCTGTGAACAGTTTTTATATGTCAATTGTACTTTCTCCTGTTTTTTTGTGGACTCCAATCAGTCTGATGTTATTCTTCTTTGCATCATCTAGTAGCTGCTGGATTGACTACTCGTGGTCCCTTACTATTTTTAAGAAATCTCTGTTTTCATGGTGTATAACCTCAATCCTGTCTTCTATATCTGATATTCCATCTTCAGATTCCCTTAATCTGCTCTGCAGGCTTTCAATGGAGTTTTTAATCTCCTGAATATCTGTTTGAATCTGTTTCATGGATTCCATTTCTTTCTTAGGTTGGGTGATCATGGTTTCCATTTCTTTCTTATGCTGGGCATTCATGGCTTCCAGCTTGTTTCTGAGCCCATCTATTTTTTTCATCTATTTCTTTTCTAGAGCCTCTAATCTTGTCTTTCACTCTGCTCACTATCTCTATAGTTATCTGGGAGATTATTTCTACTTTGAATTTTTCTAGAGCCTCATTCATCTGTTTTGTTCCTTCCTGTGCTATCAGTTCAGCGTGTCCATGTGGTTGATTATCAGACTTTTCCACCTTGTTTTACCCAGAATTTGCCTTTTGTCAGGTGGAAGTCTGAGTTTGTGACTTCCTTACATGTCTTCTCATTTATGTTTTTGGTACTGTCCTTGGTTTAATTCCTGGGTTGATTCTTTGAAGTTGGTTATTGTATCTTTGTTGATGTATTTAGAACCTTATGGAATGATTGCTTCTCAGAGGTGTCTTTCAGGTATAGTGAGTATTTAGGTTTTGAGTCTCTAATGGCTATGAGGCTATCTTATTTTCATTATACCAGGAAGGAAAATTGAGTAGATCAATCACCACACCTTAGCCCAAGTGATACAATCAGCAACACAATAGTATCAAATACCTTTTAGAACATGATAATTTGAAGTGGTTATTAACCTATCACATTTAACTGTGTGAATTAAATCAAGATCAAGGATGAATCCAACATATGTTTATAGTGAATAAAATCTTCAGTGTAGCAACTTTACCCTTTGGGATGGGGAGTGAGAAGGAGTTAGGGAAGGAGGAATAGGTAGGTAAAGGATAGGGAAAGGTTAGCAGTGAGGCCAGAGGGCACAGGTGGGAAAAGGAAAGAGAAGAAAAGAAAAAGAAGAAATATGAATTAGAGCCAGAACAGGAACACAAACAGAGATGAAGAACAATGTGGGACAGCAAGGGAGAGAGAGAGAGAGAGAGAGAGAGAGAGAGAGAGAGAGAGAGAGAGAGAGAGAAAAGAGAAAATGAAAAAAGAAAAAGAAACATTTTAAAAGAGTAGAAAAAGAAGGGAAAAAATCAAAAATAAGAACAAAAATATAGTGGTAATTTTGAAAATAACAAATAAAAAATTAAAATGAAGGGCCTCCTTCAGGGTAAGTCTCTGCTGATACAATAAACAACATGAGCAGCAGTGTGCAGTTATAAGTCAATGAGTCTTTGTAAGCCAGTCACACATCCATGAGATTCAGGCAGATTTCTGGCCTCAAGTCCCAAGTTGAGCTCCCAGTCCTCCTGAAAGGTTGAACTCTGCAAGGTTCTATTACAGGTTCCAGCTGCCTTTCCCCTGAAGATAGTCCAGGTTCAAATGGGAGATGATGATCCCTCCAACTTACCAAGTACGGTGGTCTGGTGTGCCTATATTGCAGAGATTCTCTTCACCTTTCCAGTGGGCTTCAGTCTTCATCAGGGAGGCCGAGAGAGGCCCTCTCTCTGTTGTTCACTTCTGCAACTCAGGACAATGGACTTTATGGTCCCCTGTGCCTCTGTCGTGTGGAACAAGGTAGATGCACAGCCAAGAGGCCAGAGGTGGTGGTGGGACCTGCTGTTGCACGCCCTGCATGGCTAAGCTGGCAGCTGGTGGGTGGGCCTTTGGGGGGGGTCCTCACATTCTTCTAGATGCAAATGGGTGGGGGAAAGCCAGAAGGAGCAGGGCTCAGCCACCCACGTCTGACCACAAGGCCAAGCTGGTGGCTGGTGGGCATGTCCAGGGGGTTTCTAAAAGTCTTCTGGATGCAGGTGGGTGGGGCAAGCCAGAAGAAGCAGGGCCAGATGCAATAAATTTTAAAGTAGAAAAATTATCATTTTCAAAAAGCATCAAAAAGTGAGTGTATTTAACCATAGTTGGCTGATAATAGAACAAATAAGTGAATAATAATTCATGCTGTAGCAAGTTCAATGAACTGAAAACAGAAAGTTGGTTTGAGGAAAGCAGAGGAACTTTTGTCTTGTAAGAATTAGAACCGAGGGGCTCCATAATCATCTGGCATCTGCTCAATCTTGTATCTGTGGTTAGAAATGTACATGATAGTATCTCAATTTAAGGTCCCCATCAACCATAGCCACAATGCAACACTTGTGCTGAAAGAATCACCCACTGATGTTCACAAAGTTCAGTATACTTAATACTGAGCTACTCTGCACTAAGCAGTCATCTGTATAGGTCTCTTTATGTGTGCAAGGTAATCATTCAAATGCTGGATCCTTCTCCAACCTTAAAGCCACTCAATACTTCTGTCCCAATTTCTCAATTTCAGCCATTACATAATTAGTTATACAAGGGATACAGTTGGCATACAGACAGTCCATCATCGATTGTACTAAGTCCAATTTAGCTCTGATGGAAAAGTTGATAAAGTTGGTATCAACTAGGATATGATAAGGTGGTCCCAGCTGTGTATTATATTGGAAGAATAAGCAGGAAGGATGTTGGGGAACTTCTCTTGCCTTTAGAGCACTGGGATCTCTTTTTTAGGTTTTAATCTATCCTTTTTTTTGAGCCTCATCTCTGAGACTAATCATTTGTTTCATGGTCACATACTTCCTTTCTTTCTTGTTTCCCCACGTTCATGCCAAACTCCAGTTATTTTGTTTTTTTCAGTTTTGATATTCTATTTTTACTATTGAAAATTTGTAGAATAAATGTTACTTTTGTGGGCTCGGGATTTAGCCCAGTGGTTCTGGTGCCTGCCACACAAGCACAAGGTCCTGAGTTCCATCCCTGGTACCAAAAAAAAAAAAAAAAAAAAAAATTACTTTTCCATGTAAAAATAGCATCTTTAAAACTTTTGAACTAAAAAGAGGATTATTGTTGTTGTTGTTCTAAAAAAGGCTGTTTTATTTTTCCAGCTCTTACAAATAATATGCATTATATATCATTACCTCTGCTTTACAAAAGTAGCCTCAAAAATGAAAGGAAAATTGCTATAACCCTAAAATAGTCTTAATAATAACTTTTTTTTCATTTAAGTATGTACTACACATTCCTTTTTCTACCAATGATTTACTTAAGGTATTTTATAATAATAAATAATAAATAGTAAAATAAAAATGTAATTGGAAAAGAAGGTACAAATTTGCTAACCATGCAAACCAAACTAATTGTAATTAAAATTTGTGTCAAAAAGGTTTTTTCTCTTTATTTTAAGAGGAGAAGATCCTTAGGAAAAAGATACTTTTCCTAGCATCATACATTGAAAAAAAATCTCAAGTTGGAATTTGACTTTGGGTTCAATAGTCACTGCATATTTCAACTTTATCAGCATTTCTATTTATTTTGCTATTACATTTAACAAAAATTTACTCATATGGAAAAAGAGGCATAGTATTAAAATGAATCTTAATGAAGGCAAGATTTTGATGACTAAATTGCAGGGATAATATAATTTTGTGATTTTCTAACTTGATAATGACAGAATTTTGAGTGGGTGAAAAAAGCATATATCTTATAAAAGCTTAAGTATTTCTTCTCTAATCTAGCTTTTATTGTCATTTTATGCCCAAGAGATAGCATTTGATATTTGTTGTCTAAGAGCAGATTGATAAGTTTTGAAACAATGAAAAATGGTAGGGTTATAGGATAAGACATTCTTGGCTTCTTAATTTACAAATGAGGAAATTAAATACAGAAGTAACAACTTCTTATCGACCTATTATTTCATGTAATAAATATATCATGTAATAAATATATCAATTAAGATGCACAGGAGTCCACAAAGGTGTACAAAAACCTGGATGGTATAATAGCAGTGAAGAAAAAAGTCAGAATTCAAATATGTTCAAAAGCTAAATCATCAATAGATAAAAACTGATTAAATGTGGGACATTTAGAAGCAGATGTCAAAAATACTTTCCAGATTTCTACTTTTAGTGACAGATAATATCCACATAGACATAGATAGGAAAAGAGACTATTTGAAGGGGAAAATAAAATTTATTCCAAACTTTTTAAGGTAGATTGCCAGTGGGAATTCCAGATGGAGCTAACCTGGAGGAATTTGGATAAAGGTGTAAATCTAGGTCTAAGCCTGAGATGGAGATTTGAGAATTATAAAATTTTGGATGAAAGATGAAACTACAACAAGAGAAGGCTCACAAATTGAAAATGAAATGAGTAGCAAGTTCAAAACTCAACCGTGGGGAACAACTACATTTAAATAGTACAAAGAAGAAACGATGCTGTGAAGATGAAAAGAGTAGGTACTATCAAGAGAATAATGAGAATAAGAAGCTAAGAGGAGATAGAGTTTCCAGGACAGAGTGATCAATCATCTTAAGTGGAATAAAGAAATCCAGCAGGACAAAGACTGGAAAATTTGGTAATGAGAACTGACCAGTGGTAATTTCACTAGTAAGAAAATTGGTAAGACAGGGAGGTTGTAATTGACTCAAAATTGCTGCATTTTGATAAAATAAAAACAGGGCAGCAGCTACTCCCTTGAAAAATTTAAGGACTCTCTGAGTACCATACAGCCAGTGCCCCAGTTAGAGGATATCAGAACTGAAACTTGAGGTGGTTACATACTTTATCAATGGTGGAGCAAAAGCCAGATCCCACTGTTCTAAATCTAGTAGTGGGAATTTTAGATGGTTACATTAATCAAAGTACCTCAGAAACCAGTGCAATATTTTACCCATTTTACAATTTTTATAATAATCCATATGACCTAAGAGTGATTTTTCCATAAAGGAGACATGAAAGGAAACTAAGAGTTAGACTTCTGGAGGCCAGGAAAGGAATCTGCAGGAATAGAGTGGGTTGGTGGTGGTGGTGGGGGGGGGGGCAGTGCATAATGGAATTAAAAATGATCAAGATATGCTAAATGACTCTGCCGATTTCCTAAAACAAATCTCAACATCCTGTATTACTAACATGCACCAACAAAAAAAATTTCCAAACATATAATAAAATACACACAAAATAAAGTTGGAAGATGTACAACATTTAGGTACTGTAATTTCTTTAAAAGGAGCCAGACATAACACAATAAAGTAAAAATAAATGAAACCTTGTACTAAATGCAAATTCACTTGCAACTTTTAGGGAGTACTTAACAAAACAAAGTAGTCATTGTGAGTAAAATTGAGTTTTTACACAGTACTCTACAGCAACATAATTCTGTCATGTGGTCTTTTCCAATAATCAAGGTGCTAATCTTACATTTAAGGGCTAGGTTAAAGAAACAAAACACTAAGTGGCATAAAATGTTCAATGCTTCTTGGGAGGCACAAAATTCTTCAGAGCATAGTAATACTTAATGAAAGAGAGACCCACTTGTCTATGTTCTGAGAAAATAGAAAAGCCCTATGTCTCTATCTTCTGGGAGTGGATGAAGATAAAGCTGGCCATGAAGCCTGGAACTAGATAATGAAGGGATTTATATATCATGCTAAGGAGTCTGGACTTTATCTTGTGGGTTAGCAGAGAGCTATTAAAACTTTTAAGTAAGGGATTATCATGATCAGATTTCTATTTTCTGGACATGTCAGTGTGGAGGAGAACTGAAAGAGGACAAAGATTGGAGTCAAAGAGAACCATTAGTAAGTCCCATTTATTTTCTTTTGCCTCTGCCTCAACACTTCCAGACACTGAGACACCCAGGGAGCAGCTGTGAGGCCCAGACCTGCGTGGCTGCAGGTGGATCTTAGCCAGGGCTTTGTGCCAACCCCAGAGGCTCCTGCACTCCCACCCAAGCCAAAGTCCCACCCAGAAAAGAGCTGCACAGGCCCACAAGCTTCATCCAGAGGCCCTCCATACTATTGGCCACAGCCAAGGACCCACCTGGAAAAGAGCTACACAGGCACACAAGCAATACACAGAGGCTCACCCCAATACCATTGAGAAGTGCGTGGAGACCCTAGCCAAAGCCTGTGCAGACAACAGGATCCAGGGTGCACAGCCACCAACCAAAGGCCCTCCCAGACAACAGCTGCATAGGGGCCTCAGCAAGAGGCATGCCTAGATACCATCCATCCCAAGTGTGCACAGGCTCCAGCCAGAGCCCATCCAGACAACAGGTGATCTCAGGGATCCAGATGACCACCACTCTGAATCCAGGAATTGGTGTACTGGTGAGCAGCAGATTAAAGGCTTCTCAGTGGCTTGCTCAGAATTAAAGACTATTGGGTGAGAAAAACATTTTCTCAACAAAGGCACAACAGGATGCATCTGTTGAAATTAGAAGACACATAAACAAGTCTTCTTCCAGACTTCCAGATTGCCTGAGGCAACCCCAAAGGACAATAAGATGGAACAATCTGATACTCAACCACCTGGACTCCCTTAACTGGCAATAAAAGAGGACTTGGTAAAAACGAAATCCGAAATAATTTCTCAGATAACAGCACAGATTGTCCCCCACAGTATAAGACATGATTAATAAATCTAGAGAGGACACAGATAAAAAAAATAGAGGATCTGATGAATATGATGGAATCCCAACATAGGAAACAAATGGAATCCATAAAACAGATGCAAATAGATTTCCAGGAGATTAAAAACCCCATTGAAAGTTACACAGGAGAATGAGCCAATGCAAGGATAGAATTTCAGACATAGAAGATATGATTGCAATTAGTGACCAGGAAAAAAAATGTTTTAAAAATAGTAAGAGACCACAAGAAATCAATCCAGCAGCTGCTAGATGATAGAAAGAAGAATACCATCAGACTGATGGGAGTCAATGAAGAAACAGGAGAGAGTGGACATGACGTAAAAAAAACTGTTCCCGGAAGTAATGGCAGAAAACATCCCAAATAGGGGAAAAGAAATTGACAGACAAGTGAGGCATACAGGACTCCAACTAGCCTTGATCAAAAAAAAATCTACACATAGGTGTATAATAGTTAAGATCCCAGAAACAAACAGAAGATTAATTCTACAAGCAGTTAGAGAAAAGAAACAAATCACATACAAAGGCAAGCCTATCAGAGTCACAACAGATTTCTCAACACAAACCCACAAGGCAAGAAGAGTATGGTGTGATGTACTTCAAGCCCTGAAGGAAAACAACCTCCAACCCAGGGTGATGCATCTTGCAAAAGCATCTTTCAAAATTGATGGAGAAATAAGATACTTTCATGACAAAGACCACCTTAGGAACTTCATGACTATGAAAAAAAGCACTTCAAAAAATTTTAGGCAATATCCTAGGAAAAGAAAATGAGGATCACAACCCCAGGAAGCACAGCAGAATGACTCCATCAGTCATGAGAAGACATTAAATGCAAAGGGGGAGAATCCAACAAAAAGAAAAAGTCATGACAATGATGTCAATATGTACCAATTATAACCATCAATGTTAACGATCTCAATTCACCAATCAAAAGAAATAGACTGGCAGAATAGGGCAAGAAGCAAGATCTAACAATATGCTGCATACAAGAAACACAATTCAAAAAGAAACTCATAGACTGAAAATTAATGGGTGGAAAACAATACTCCATGTGACAGGACCCCCCCCCAAAAAAAAAGCAGGAGTAGCTATCATCTTTGAAGATCAAGTGGATTTCAAAGCACCACTGATTGAGAGAGACAATCAGTGTCTTGGATTATAAAGGGAACAATACAAGAGGAAGATTAATATATTAGAGGAATATTAATATATATGCACCAAACACTGGTGTGCCTAACTATATAAAGCAAATACTAGTGGATATGAAAAATCATATAAGCACTAATACAATAGTAGTGGGGGACCTCAATACCCCACTGTCACGAATACATAGATCAACTAGAAAAGAAATAAACAATGAAATAATAGAACTCAAACTCTTGCACAAATGAACTTAACAGATGTTTACAGAGTTTTCCAGCCCACAAAATCAGAATACACATACTTTTGAGCTGCACAAAGTTTGTTCTCCAAAATAGACTACATATTCACTCATAGAACATGTTTAAGCAAGTGCAAAGGAATTGAAATTATCCCCTGTATATCATCAGACCATAGTGCAATGAATTTGGAGATCAATAGCAAAAGAAACTGCAAGAATTCCATAAACACTTGGAAATTGAACAACACACTTCTGAATAACCAATGGATCACAGAAGAAATTAAAGAAGAACTCAGACAGTTCCTATTATTAAAGATAATGACAATACAACATATTGGAATCTATAAGACACAATGAAAGCAGTCTTATGAGGGAAATTCATAGCAGTCAATACTCACATTAGGAAAGTAGAGCAAGCTCAATTACACAACCTGATACTGAACCTCAAGCTTCTAGAAAAAGAAGAGCAGGAAAAAATCAAAGCTCATACAAGAGAGGAAATTATAAAGATCAGGACAGAAATCAATGCAATGGAGAGCAAGAGAACGATAGAAAAAAATCAATGAAGTCAAGAGTTGGTTCTTTGAAAGAATCAACAAAACTGACAAATCCTTAGCCAACCTTATCAGAGAAAGGAAAGAAAAGTCCCAAATCCATGCAATTAGGAATGAAAAGGGTGAAATTACAACAGACCCAGCAGAAATCCAGAGGATCATCAAAACCTACTTCCAGAACCTATACTCCAATAAGGTGGAAAATACAGAAGAAATGGACAGATTCCTACATATGTATGAATTACCAAAGTTGAATGAATATGACCTAAAAATTCTAAACAACCCAATATCAATCAATGAAATTGAAAATGTAATTAAAAACTTACCAACTAAGAAATGCCTGGGTCCTGATGGCTTCACTGCTGAATTTTACAAGACATTTAGAGAGGAACTACTGCCACTACTGTTTAAACTCTTCAATGAAATTGAAAGGGAAGCAATACTCCTGAATTTATTCTTGTAAGCAAGCATCACCTTCATTCTCAAAGCAAAGAAAGACCTAACAAAAAAAGAGAACAATAGGCCAATCTTACTAATGAACATAGATGCAAAAATCCTTAATAAGATACTGGCAAACAGAATGCAGAAGATCATGAAGAAGATTGTACACCCTGGCCAAGTAGGATTCATCCCAGGGATGCAAGGATGGTTCAAAATACACAAATCAATAAATGTAATAAACAATATTAATAGAGCCAAGGACAAAATCCATTTGACAAAATCCAACATACATTTGTGATTAAAAACTCTACAAAAAGTGGAATAGACAGATTCTATCTTATTCTGATAAAGGCCATCTATGAAAAACCAACAGCCAATATCATACTAAATGGTCAAAAACTGAAATTCTTCACACTAAAATCAGGAACAAGACAAGGATGTCCACTATCACCACTCCTGTTCAATATAGTTTTGGGAAAATTTAGCCAAGGCAATTTGACAAGAGAAAGAAATAAAGGGAATAAAGATAGGAGACAAAGCAGTCAAATTGTTATTATTTGCAGATGACATAATACTCTATATAGAAGATCCTAAGAACTCCACCAAAAGTCTTCTAAACTTAATAACCAAATTCTGCAAAGTAGCTGGATACAACGTCCACAGACAAAAATCAATAGCTTTTCTGTACACAAAAAACAGACTTATTGAGAGAAGAATGGGACAATCAATTCCTTCCACAATAGCATCCAAAAAATTGAAATACCTAGGTATCAACCTAACAAAAGAAATCAAGGTCCTCTACTCTGAAAACTATAGCACTCTGAAAAAAGAGATTGAAGATGATATCAGAAAATGGAAGGACATCCCTTGCTCCTGGGTAGAAAGAATCAATGTAATGAGAATGGCCATACTTCCAAAACTGCTATATAGATTCAATGCAATCCCAATTGAAATCCAAGCAGCATACTTCAGAGACCTAGAGAAAACAATCCAAAATTTCATTTGGAAGAAGATACCCAGAATAACAAATGCTATTCTAGGTAACAGAGACATGGAAGGGGATGTAACAATTCCCAACTTGAAACTATACTACAAAACTACTGTGATAAAAACAGCATGGTACTGGTAAAGAAACAGACCCAACAAACAACAGAACAGATTAGAAGATCTAGAAACAGCTCCAGACACACTAATCCACCTCATTTTTGATAAAAGACCCAAACATCCTCACTGGAAGAAAGATAGACTCTTTAATAAATGGTGCTGGAAAAATTGGGTTTCAACTTGCCAAATATTAAAACTAGAAATATATCTCTCACCATGCACTAAACTAAAATTGAAATGCATTAAATATCTAAATATTAAAACAGAAATGCTGAACTGGCTGGAACAGAGATTAGGTAGAATTCTGGAAGACATTGCTGTAGGAAAAGATTTCATGAATAAAACTTCAGGTGAGTGAAGCTCAGCTGGTCCCAGCAGCTGGAAGGAAGCTCCCCGCCTCCACTCCATGTTCCTAGGGCAGAGAGGGTGAGCTAGTCCCAGCACCCATAAGGAAGCTCCCCACCTCCATCGCAGGCTCCTAGGGCAGAGAAGCTGAGCAGGTCTCAGGACCTGGAAGGAACCTCCCCCACTGCCATGCCAAGCTCCTAAGGCAGAGAAGGTGAGCCGCATGGGTACCAGAATCACACCCCCCACCGTGGAAATGAGAAGATACATAAACAAGCCTCAAAAACAGACTTCTGGATCACCTATAGCAACCCCAAAGGGAAAGGAGATGGAACACTCTGATACTCAACCACCTGGACTCTCTGACTGGCAACAAAAGAGGATCTGGGAAAAATGAAATCAGAAATAATTACTCAGATAACAGCAAAGATTTTGCTCATGGTGCAAGAC
>NW_004624744.1:14324723-14340899 GCF_000247695.1 Heterocephalus glaber | reverse complement strand
TAAGTTACTTCTTAGAAGTTGTCAAATTTATTTCAAAAAAGATTTTTGTAATATGCTTTCTATATCTTTTAAAATTCTGTAAAATCTGTGGTAATGTCTCCTAGATCTTAATATTGTAATTTTAAAAATGTATAAGTGTTATTTTGTAACAGGAAGAAAATGTCTAAAAGATCAGGGGAATTGGGAGGGGTAGGGGAAGGGAACAAAGGGAAAGGAAAAAATAGGAGAAGCAGAAAAAAATGGAAACAAGGTCTTTGTAAATAGGGAAGGGTGGTGGGGGGTGAAGGGAGGGCAAGGGAAGGGGAAAAAATAAGAACCAAGATACTCATGTAATGTTACAAGATCTCAATGATGAATGTAACTGTATTGTATAACTAAAATGTAGCAATAAAGTTAATGGGTGAAAAAAAACAACAAAAAACAAAAAACTTCAGTTGCCTGTGAACTACCACAATCAACAATTGGGATCTCTTCTTACTAAAAAGCTTCTCCACAGCAAGAGAAACCACCAACAGTGTGAAAAGGCAACACACAATGTGGGAAAATTTTTCACCAGCTGTCCCTCAGGCAAAGGTCTACTATCTAGAATCTATGAAGAACTTAAAAAAAAATCAGAGTTCCCAAATTTAAAGACCCAATCAAAAAATGGGCATCTGAAATGAACAGACATTTCTCAGACAAAAAGTAGAAATAGCAAATAAATATATGAAAAAATGTGCAACATCGCTGGTCATTTGAGAGATGCAAATGAAAACAGCGCTGAGATTCCACCTCACCCCAGTAAGAATGGTTGCTATCATAAAATCAACCAATAACAAATGCTGGAGGGGCTGTGGGGAAAGAGAAACCCTGCTCCACTGCTGGTGAGAGTGTCGACTGTTGCAACCACTGTGGAAATCAGTATGGAGATACCTCAAAGAACTAGGACTGGAAGTTCCATTCAACCCAGCTATTGCCCTGCTGGGGATCTTCCCCAAAGAATTAAAAGAATCATACCACAGTGATATATATGCACCCATGTTCATAGCAGCACAATTTGTAATAGCTAAAACTTGGAAGCAGCCCACATGCCCAGCAACTGGAGACTGGATAAAGAAAATGTGTTTTTTTAATAAAATGGAGTATTACTCAGCCATAAAAATGAGAAATTAGAGATATTTATAGCTAAATAGATGCACATTGAGGTAATACTCTTAAATGAAATAAATAGGACACACATGTGTAAATACCAAATAGTTTCTCTAGTGTAACTTAAAGTGTAAGTAAGGACTAAAATGTGTAATAGATAATGTGAAATAGGAAGAAAAGGTGGAAGCCGAAGTAGGAGGGGTAGGGGAAAAGAAAAAACGAATGAAATTAATATGAGAAAAAGAAAAAATGGAAACAAAGTCTTTGTAGATAGGGAGGGGTGGAGGGGTTGAAGGGAGGGCAGGGGAATGGGGAAAAAATAACCAAGATGGATTACATAAACATGCAAATTTCCAATGATGAAGGTCATTATATTGTATACCTTAAATGTACCAATAAAATTAAAAAAGACTTTCAGACACCAATGTTGCAGACCCTTTCTTGATATGATCTTTCTTTCCAGAGGGTTTTTAGATTTTTGTTCTCTAACACACTGATCACAGATGTGCAGTTGCATGGTGCATGTAGGCACAAGGTCGAGTTGATGTTCATGCACACAAATACATTTACACACAGTCACACACATTCAAGCTGTCATCAATTCTGATTCTTCCTAGGCAGGATCAAGACTTCCTTTTTATATAGATAACCAAGAAGTCACGTCAACAAACAAAGGACATAAAATATAAATAAAGAGCCCCTTAGTTGTCAGGAAGACATGCAAGTTACATGGGGGTTAGTCAGGGTTAGGGATCGAACCTAGTATGAAAATGATAGTCAATTTTCTTTCAGGAATTTAATGCAAAGTGTTTCTAATTCTTTATATCTTTACAGTGTATTTCTCATGTGATGTATGGAATGATGGACATAAATATGAAAACCTGTAAGAAAGCATAATTGGAAAAGTTAGGAAATTAAATTATTTATATACACAGTGAATCATGTATAACAAGGCTAAAGTGAAGAAGCTTGTACTCTCTTTGCCTCAAGTTCACCCCAGAAAAGACCACAAAGGAAAGTGGAAACTCTCCTTTCCCACAAAAGAAAGGAGTGAACATTAAATGCAATGAAGTGTTTGCCAGTGATGATTCAAAAGCAAACAAGTTTAAGGGGAGTAGTGAAAGAGATGATTTGTGTATCAGATTCTAATGGCATGAGTATTTCTAGGTTAATAACTGCAGAAAGGTAACTAAATTACAGACAGTCCTTATTACTAGCTGTCAGTCTTGGAAAGTGAGGAATAATGCAGCCTACAGAAAACCGGGGCTGGGGATTTAGCTCAGTGCTTCCACCACCTGCCTCACAAGCACAAGGTCCTGAGTTCAATCCTTGGCACCAAAAGAAAAAAGAAAAACCACTTACAGAAAACTTTAATATTGATGTGGTCTTCAGTGTTGGAAATATCATATATGAAACATTTGGATTTTGTCTGTTGGAAAACAGGTAATTTTAGTGAGAAAATAAAGAGAATAGTGAAGATCTATTCTGAACAATGAGACTGAAAGTGAGCAGGACCATTTCCCATGTTATTCTAGGTTACTGAATCACTAAGATGCTTTTGAATTTTGCACAACTAACATGAGACTATTAATTCAATGTGACAACTTTTATTTTGGAAGAGAAATTTTTTACATGTGTCTCTGCCACTTTGGATGTCTGTGAAAATGAAGAGGCTGTGCTGACAGCACTTCGTATCAATAGCTCCCTTTGCACACTGGGAAGCTGAACAGAGACCATTTTTTACATTGGTTTTATCTATGAGGTAGTGAATAGGTTGGCTGTACAGGGAAAGCATGAAATCACAGGAGAGAATATCCAACATTGAAGCCAGTGGTGGGCATCAAGTTCAATGGGCTGATGGAGACCAGATAGGAAGAGCAAACCAGATTATTAGGAGTGCTGGGATTTAACGGCACCTCTTTCACTGCTCAAACATTGAAAGCTGGATCAGCTTCGGTTCATGGTGTCAGAGTCTGATAACTCTTCTGTTCACATAAGGTAGAGCACTAATCCTAATAGAGGTTGCTTCCAAATAGTTTATAAACTGAGTATTGCTTCCACCCTCTAACCTCAATAGCTGAGAGATGATGGGGATAAGCTGCTAGGTTTTAGAGTGTCAGATCTTTGGCCCTGAAACACTTCTTCCTTCCTTCTTCTCCTTGTAAGCCCAAGACACTTAGGTTTCCAAGTGTCTGTACTAATTAAATGCAGATCTACTATGCCAAAAATGTTTTAAATGCAAAAGATTAAGGAGAGAGAAAACTTTTGTGAAAGGAGGGAATTGAGACAGAAGAGGCCCCTCCTAGTTGGCACAGTTTTAAGGGGGAGGTAATCTTGAAGTCTTAGGAACGTGAGCAGTGCAATTTTTTAAGAGACACTGGCTCCACTGGGAAAGAATGAACAAATATTTCAGGGACTGTTAATGCAGCAGCCACTCAGGAAGGCTCGCCATGATCCTGGGTGACAGATGAGCTGTAAGTGGACTGTCTGTAAATGAGGGCAAGATTAAGGCCATCCTACATGTGCCTCTTCTTGCCATATTTCCTTTTGTTTTGTTTTAAAGCTTACCGTCAGGGGAAACCCACTGACCATTTTGACCTTTCCTTCCAGGTTTGGCATTTGGAGGAATAAATCAGGATTAACACTGCCATTAAGCTTCAGACATGGTGTCTTTCAGACAAAAGTAAGACCATTACTGGCAGTTTTAGCACTTGGGACAAATACTGCATTGCTAATTTGTAACAGTGAGAATTAATCAGTAGGAGAAACTTGATGTTCCTGCTGGCAACACCAGGCTCCCAAAATATTTTGAGTATTACTTGTTCAATCAGCTGGGTGGTGGGAGGTGAGGAAAGAGACAAAGATTTGTGTTTTGGTAACTTGCCAGCACTCAGATGTCAGCTAACCTTTTGAGAAGTAGAAAGGTTTTTTTTTAATAAAAATATTTAATGGTGGTCAGACTGATCAACATATTTGGAGACACTGAAATGATGTAATAATGGCAACAGTGCTATTTTTATAGCATTAAAAGAAAGGAGGAAAACTACCAGCTGCCAAACCCATTGGTCACATTGATCCCTAATAAATCCTGGGTGAGTCTGCCCAATATTAGTCATAGGAGTTAAGCCTGTGAATCTGTTAGGGCTTAAGATACATTACTTTTAGTAGGGAGGGTAAGAGAAAAATCTTCTGGCATATGGTTAAAGGAAGGGTAATTTAGTATAGTGTTTTAATGCTTTGCAAATCTATACTGAGACATGGTTTTTTAGAGGATGAATATCTCACATTCTCAAAAGAAATGACAGCACCTTATTGGGGAAATGGGGAAAGTGCACCAAGAAAAGACAAAAATTGTAAAGTCTTCTTTTTACAAAAAGATAAAACAAAATGCAAAAATCATGTGATGCAACTTCCATATAGTATAATGAATTCTCATTTACAAAAGTTGACAGACACCATAATTTCAACAAGGACACTTGTCTTTTTCTACTATATTTAAAACAACTTTTCCTCATAACTTTATCTGCAATTAATATTATTAATGCCTTCTTTTATACTAAAATGAGAAACTACCATTTACTACCATTTAACAAATTAATCTGGTGAATATATCCATTCTGCTGGTGAACCATGTGACTAGGATTCCATATAAGACCTGTTGGACTTCAGAGTTCAAGATCTTGAATATGAGACTAAACTATGGAGAACTACTTCTCTTTGGAAGTAGTCAACTTGGCAATCAGGAGCCCAGGGGTTGCAGTGGGACATTGTGGGTTCTTCCACTCACCAGCTATGTGAATCTATTCACTCTGAACCTCATTTTTTAAATGGAAAGGATTATTATTTCATGGAGTTTTTGTCAGCATTAAATCATTTATCATAGATGGAATAGTCAGTG
Organism: Heterocephalus glaber; assembly: GCF_000247695.1. Next base: position 14,335,873 of record NW_004624744.1, on the reverse strand, counting down.
CATCTAAGTGCTTATAAAAATGTGACTTTTATTGAAAGATAATTGTTTTACTTTTTGAACAGAATTCTTCAAACTTAGGCTTTGTTCTAGACTAATAAATTACCATTTTTTGAAAAAGACCTTAAAATATGAACTGTTTTCTTTCATCCCTTCTGATTGTTAGGATGGAGCTTTGGGTTCCTTTCCTCTCCCTCATCCTAACCAATCACATAGTTAATTTGTTAAAGGCCATCTATTCTCTAGATCAGCCCCACATAGTACAAACCACTCTTTATTTTCTCCCTGATGTATAGATCAATGATATGTTGAACCAGTATGTCAGATAAGCTTCAGCTCTGGTTCTCTTTGGCACTGAATTGTATTTGGTTCAAAGCTCACATTTAGGGGAAAGATCGCCTGAGTTTTTACAATTGAAATTGCTTTACTTAAATAGGTGAAGTGACCAGTCCCATCAAGTACAACCTCTATAGAGTCCCTCACCCTTAATAGCCTGTCAGGTCTTTTAAAAGACAATTCAGAATTGACTTATGCCAGAAATTGTCACTGACTAATCACAACTGATTTCACAATTGCCCTTAGAATTTTGTAATTTTATGAGACCATAAAAATATATGGCTCTTGGTTACATTACAAAAAATCTTAATAACTGCAGTTTAGGAACTCACTTCAGCTAGACTACATTGCCTTTAAATGTAGGGACCATGTCTGTCACATACTAAATGTGGATCAAGGATACAAAAAGAGATGGAAGATGGCTCCTGCTCTCAAGGAGAACACAGTCCAGCAAAAGAGAGATGCTGACCTGTGACTCTGAAGGAATGTTTGCCAGGAACCAGTTGCAAATGATTGTGTTCTGGATTTGCCATGAATCCAACAGATGTAGAAAAGGATAACTTCATCATTGTCATCAGCTCCCAAAGAAGTCTTACATCTCAGTTGCATATAATGTTTGCTTTTTTGAGAATAATCATTATAAATACTTAGAGAAAATCCAATGACTTTTTCTCTTATGTACATCTCTATCTCAAAGTTGGTTCTTTCTTGCTGCTTGAGCATATTTTGCTCTAGTCTAGCATTATTCAACTGTGACTTGTGATTTATTACTAGGTCAGGAAATGTATTTAGGGAACATGACCATCATTTTAAAAACATGAAATATAATAGAAAATATCAGAGATAGTACATTTAATAAAAGCAAGTTTATGAAAATTGTTGTTTCTCATATGTGTACTAGATCACAAAGTAAAATGTATTTCCATGAATTATAATCAAAAGAGTTTGAGGAACAATACATGTAGTCAACACCCAGAAAACTGAAGAGATTGTTTTAAGGCCATCGAAAGCTTGATGATTTCAAAATGCTTTCCTTCTGAAGAAAATGACCTCAACATATGGAAATGTTGTCCTTGCTAAGTTCAAAACTAATCACAGAGAAAAATGTATCCCTCTTGTTACTGACGAGATTGTATTGAAGAACTAGCTTGGATTGTGATAGTGGGTTTCTTAATACATCACATCAGAAGCACATACATCTCACCCATTGCACACAGAGCTAAACCACTACTGAGAGCAATGAGGTCAGCACTGCTTCAATACACTTATCACACCAGAGACACCATGGATCTGTGGATCCAAAAGAGAAAGCACCTAGGAACACCTCATCACCTAAACTCATGAGTAAGGTGCTTCACACTTCCTCCCCAGAGGAGCAGAATATCAAAAGATGCCCAGATGTCAGAGCACCAGTGTGGAATGGAGGCCCAATGTTAGTGTAGTGGAAGTGCCCTCATGGAAACATGAAGTCATGGAAGAGAGAAGGCTGTGCACTCACCTGTGTATAGTCTCTTCTTTCACACAGCAACCACTAGAGACATCACTGCCACCCCCAACTTATCTTCCCTAGCTTAAGGGTAGTATGGGCAACTGAGGTATGGCAAATCCATTGGAAGAAGTAAAATATAGCTTACAAGGGAAGCTTGTGTGTCCTCATGGGAACTCTGTGAACAGTTACACCTTAGTACCCAGGAGACTCTGAATTGGGTCAAATTATAATATTAATTAATTCTAAAGCCCTACCTATGTAAAAAAATATATCATTTCGTAAACCATTTTCTATCTCTAAAGATGCCCATCCACATTGCAGAACACAAGCCACCAGAGGCTGTCCAGTAAGTAAAAAGGACAACTATGAAAGTATTCCAAATAACAGAACCTTATTATATTAAAATGTAGCAAATTTAACCACAATACCTGAATAAATTCCTAGAAAAAAATTATCAAAGAATAAATGTCTGGCTATTTCTAGATAAATCAAAGACAGAAAGTGAAAAGCAATTAAGCCATTCTAAATTCAATAGCAACCATTAAATTTCAAAAATTATTTCTAACATCAAAATTTTATTATTCTGTTCCTTCTTACCCAAAGGTAGGTGATAACTGAATAAAGTTTGAAAATTTATTTTTTGTGTGTGCTACTTGCAGGCTGAGCTATCTTCTATGGGAATCAATTTCCTTTGAGTTTCACAATTTGAATTACTTTTACACCAAAGATATCAATTGGGGCATGATCTGAACACAGGACCCATGCCAGGTTAGTTTGACCAAAAGATGTTTATAATAACAATTGAAATTTATGCAATAATTTGAATCGCTGAGGATGCTAAGATCAGATCACCTCTTTCAGGAAATACTGAAGTATATATTCATAGGGAAGTCACAAAAATTTCCCTAGGCTTACGCAGGTAGGCAATCCTCAAAAATAAAGACCAGAATCCAGGTGAAGCCACCATTGTTATTTTGAGCATCGTGCTTGAAAAAGCTTCTCTTCCTCTTTTCACTATGTGTATATGCCTCTCACTGACCAAAACTAAGGGTATGATCACCCTTGATATACCCAAGAAAATTTGGTACAAATAAATACACAGGCCTTAGAGACAGTTATCCCCATAAAACATTTTTCCTAGAAACCAGTATAGTAGCTCCTGCACCTAATCCATAGGGAATGCATTCAATGACCCTTAGTGGTTGCCTGAAGGTATAGATAGATAGCACCTATGTGGAAAACACACATACCTATGATAAAGTTTAATGTATAAATTAGGTATAGTAGATCAAAAGAATTAAAATAAAACAGACCACTTGTAATAATATACAAATAAAAGTTATTTAAAACTTATAAATTATTTATTTATTGAATTTTCTATTTAATATTTGACCACATGAGCTTGAATTTTAGCTCCATTGTTTACTACTTACATACCCTTGGACAAATCAGTTAAATTACTATGCCTGTGTTTCCTCATCTGGAAAATGGGACCATTAATAGTCCCTCTCTTGTGAGATTATTTTAAATATTAAATGAACTCACATGCAAATTTTTGAAATTAGTACATAATACAAAACAATAGGTATTATGATCCATTTTCCTTGGATCTTCCATTATCCGTATATTTCTTAGGTATTTTTACTCAGGAAGGAGAATACCACTTACAGTCACTACAGAAATTTTGAATGCATCTGCTCATGCATTTAATGTAGTACTCTCATTTACTACTCTGATAGATATGCAATTTTTTTTTTTTTTTTGGTATTGGGGATCAAATTTGGGACCTTGCGCTTGGAAGGCAGCCATCAGAAACACTGAGCTAAACCCTAGCCCTAGATATGCAATTTTTATAAAAATACAAGTTGGCAATTGACTCAGTCTTAAGAAATGACTATTAGAATTTTAAGGATTTGGTTCTCCCTGGCTTTCTGGATCTGAGGCTTCCTCTGGGAGGTTCACTCCAGTGAGTTCTGCAGATATTGCCTCTCTTTTTTTGGTAGTTTTCTTTGAACTCCAATCACCCTTTCTGTTCAAGTAACAGCTAAAGTACTTTCTCTGGTCCTATCTATAAAAAGAGCTAAATTTGACTATATGATCTTGCCTCTTTCTTATTTGCCTGACTTGACCTCCAAGGTTTATTTTCCTGTGGATATTGGCCTAGCTTCTTCGATAAGAGCTTAATGTAATTCCTTAAAAAAAAAATCTACCTTTTCCCCTGCTTAACAAAAACTTCTTATATTTTTCTCTCACTCTGCCAGTGATCATGTACTGATAGTTTTTGAAATGCCAGTCCAGTTTCTCCTTGTTACCTGAACAAATTTTGTTCCAAGGAGCAGAATATTCCTGGCAAGGACTTTTGTTTGCCACCTTAGCTTTCGGGTTTGAACAAATTTCAGTGGGTTGCTTCATAACCTTAAGCAAAGGTGGCCTATCCCTTATTTAAAAGATTTCTCTGCTGAGGTGGCCCATGAGTGAAATGACTTCCTCTCTAAGTCTGAATCCGGAGACACCTGAAGACAATGCGTGGGTCAGATTTCTTTTAAAATAAACCACATGAAAACAGAAAGTAAGCCCCTTTCTAGTTGCCTTCTTTGCATTACATGCAACTCAGGAACAAGGCTGATCCAGAGTTGTAAATATGCCTGCTATGAAGCACTTTTGCCAGAATTGAACCTACCTGCTTTAAAATCAAAAGTTTTATCTTAAAGACCTTGATGGAAAACAAAACAAAACAAAAAACAGAAGTTGAGATGATTCCATATATCCAGTGTCTAAAGAGGCTGTGCAGTGATCTATGAAGAATCTCTTTTTTCCATGATCGAATTCTCTTCTAGACCTTCCCTGCAAGGCTAGGCAAGGCTGCCTCTGGGCAGTCAGTTCATGGGCATCAACAACAACATGCACTCCCAGGCCTATCAGCCAGCTTATTGCAAACTTTCCCAGCTAATATACAGCCAGACCATTGGAATAACAGCCACATGGATGCTGCCTCAAAATGCCAGGACACAATTCCAGGAGACCTGGATCTACAAAGTACTAAATATCTTAGTCTCCTTGCTACACCGTCATGCAAAGATCACCACATGTTATTTTGATCCCTAAACATCTGCCTTTGTGTTCATCTTTCAAAGTTAATAGGTTAGTGAACTTTCAAGGCTGATTATGGATTTTTTTCTTGAAACAATAAATGTCACAGATGAAGATTAAAATATTATCTCATATACTGATAAACCTTGATCTGGAAGGTGAGTCTGAGATGTGAATTTGTACTTAATCTGATGGTTACACTGAGCTGAGCCACAACGGAACAACCGTGGAGTAGCTTCCTAACCCATGACTGAGGGGAGCAGAGTGTAGACTTCCTATGGACAGGAAGCTTCACAAAAAGAACCTAGAATGAACTCATGTGCTTTCTCCACTTTCCAGTCAGAAAATTCCAGGAGAAGAAGTAAATCAATAAGAGAGTAGAGAAAAGCAATAAGCATTAGTCTATTAGAATCTCCCTCGTGGGAACATGAGAAGAGGTCAAAACTTTGACTTGGCTTTTAGAGAATTGCCTTAATATTAAAAGTCTGAGGGGTTGAGTAGAAAATTGTTTAGCAAATCCCAAGGACTTTGCTAATATTCAGGTCCAGTTATTAAATATAAATAATGTGGATAAATGCTAGTTAACCATCTGCCCAACCTTGCAGTATTTGTAGTATAGACAAGAAATTACATTGACCACCTACTGCTAATGTTGATTTTTCTTCTTCTCTATGTGTAAGACTTATCTTTATCAACAGGAGAGTTTTAAATTCAAGTTAGAAAATAGATCCATTAAAATTTTAAGAAGAGCTTTTCAAGTATATTTTAGTAAAAATTCAGTTCACATGTGATGTTTTAAAACTTTTTCTTAAAAGTGCTCTAAAATTTGTAAGATGTTCTTCAGAAATGTGATTATTTTTATATAACTTTGGAGTTTTGAACAGTGGCTCCCTACTAATAAACCAAAGGCAAATTTATGGACAGATATAAAGTTTAGTTTTAAAAAAACCTTTGAGTGTTCTCTCTGTTTTTAAAATCTTCACTGCCCTGATAGGAGGCTGAGCATTTAACACATGTTAAGTGTTAGGTTGATGTGATATGATTTTTATATTCATCATTGTTAGAACATAAATGAGAACTACTGCTTTTTTGTAATAATTAAAAAACATCAATATTCTCAATTAGCCCCTTTAATTACTATTTTTATTTTTTGTATGTTCCAGTGTCTAGGCTCCCCCTGTTATACTTTCAAAGAAAACAAAAGATTAATCTTATCTACTTTCTGACTATGAATGCTATACTTATTTCTCAGTTGACATCAAATGTGTATATATTTTAAATCTGAAACTATTAGAGTTGTAACATCTTACTTATGGGAGAGTGAGAAGGTACACAAACATCCATATCAAGTACGCAATATCATTGTCTGGCACTAACATCATGTCTAACACCATTGTGTGCCATACAATTACTCTTTAATAAATAACTTAAAAGTAACTTTAACCTGAAGATTACCTTTAAATGAAATATTGAGAAATTAAAATGAATCACAAAATCAAATTCCTCTTTATATACCCAAACGAGATTATTTTTTCCTGGAGCCTTTAATAGAAGACTAGTCATACACAAGGTGATGTTGTTAGAAGAGACTGTCATCTGCTCATAGGCACATGAATTCAAAATGAAAATATCTAAAATAAATCTTCCAAGTTCCGTGTTGGTATCAAAGTAAGCTCAGAGTATCTATAAGCAAAATGACAATTAAAGAGAGAAGGAAAGCTGGAGGGAAAAGGAGACAGAGATAGAAACAGAAAGACAGAACCAGAGAGAATAACAAAAACAGTTTTCTACTTTTCAGAGACCCTAGTAGCTTTCTTTCCTATAGGAGAGAGGTTTTGGAAAACAGCTTCTGTATAAATTCTACCCTGCATACTTTAACCAACCTTTACATTGCTCTCATTTCTATGTGAAGGGGTTGACTGATGCAGCTATGCTGTTCTGCCTGACCCACTGAGGGAATAAATTACTATCATGGTCCTGTTAGCAAGCCCAGGACAAGATAATACTATAACAGTTATAATATAAGAATACTGTAGGCCCAGGTGTAAATAATTACACTTGTAATTTAAGCACAACTCACTGATGACAACATTTATCAATGTCACAAGAATCCCTCAATGAAATTACAGATTTATATGCAGAATTTAGATTTACACCATTCTTTGAATTACATGAAGAATGTTTGTATTAACAATATGTACTAGATACCCTAACAGCAAGAGGCAGATTTTGATTCCAACAACCGAGCCTGAATTTTCTTTTCTGCTGTCACTGAACTGAACACACATATTGCCTTTGTTTCTGGTTGCAAAAAACATAATCTTAGTTTGAAATGGTTGTCATCCTTTTGGAAGACAAGTCGGAGAATTAAAAGCAAAATTAAGAAGATGAAGAGCTCAACTGCTGGGCAAGTATGAATTAGTGAATTGAAGTTAAAAAGCTCGGGTCAGTTTCCTAATATATATCAGAAACTATCTTATTTGCATTGTATTTCTATAGAAATTTACATCTTATTGGGATAAAGTGACAGGATAACTTGGCTTTCTATTAACTGATTTTTTTTAAATGAGCAAAGTATAAGAATTTAATGAAAACCATGCTAGAATATAGCTATTTCAACATAGCATTTATATTAATGACATTGTATCATAACATAAATGAAAAAACTAAATGATTGGAAATAAATTTTTGTAATTTCAGTAAATGGACAGATTTTTATCATTGTCAGTTTTTACAAGGTTAATAAATCTTTTGAGATGCATATCCACAGGTTTTTTTTTATCATTAGAAATTGACCCTGGAAAAATGAAAAAGTCATGCACACTCAATCTATTTTATTCTCCCCTTATTTATTCCTCTGCTCTTCCACTGTAAATAAGAGAGTATCTTAGACACTGATCATGCAGGAATGAACAATATATGTTTATGTAGATTTAAAAGGACATTAAGTTATTATGACATATATACTATTGTCTCAGACTTTCTGGAGAGCAACTCAATAGTATGTATGTACTTTACTCCTTAAAGATTCCAGTTCTAGAGATCTATCTCAGACCCATAACTTAAAAGATGCTGAGATGTATAAATTGATGATAATTGGAGTATTCCTTACAAAAAATTGAAAACAATGTAAACAACTGAAAATAAGAAAGTGGTTCTTTAATTTATGACAAATCCATCAATAGAATATTGTGCAGTGCTAATTGTTTGTACCATAATGTAGAAAAGTGCCTATTGACACAGGAGAAACCTATTAATGTACTGAGTAATGAAAACCAGGTTAAAAATAGTTTGTACAATTTTATCTCAATTTAAGCAACTCTATCAGTATTTTTTAACAATAAGGTAGACTTAAGATAAATCATAGGCAAGTTTAGAAATTATGAGTGAAAAGTAATAATTTATTGAGCAATATTCTCCATGTCAGGCACTGCTCTAAATGCTTCACATAACGTGATTCTCATAACAGCTGGCAAGAGAGGCATTACTGGATCATCTTATTAAAAGATGAAGATACTGTGTTATACAGACATTAAGAGGTTTAGCCAGATGGAAAATGTCAGACATGGGGTTGAACTGGGACAGTCTATGGAGATAATGCATTTTTAATTACTATACTATATTAACAGCCTAATTTTTATTCATATGTATTTCATTTCTTTTTCTGAATTTCTAGAGTAACTATTATTTTATAATTTAAAAATCTCATCAATTTTATTTTAAATCATATTACATATTGTAAGGCAAAAGAACAAAGTTTCTAAGTCATGTAGAATAATACTGCTCTTTTAAAAAACAGATGAATAGGCTGCTGTTCCACTGCTCCCAGCCCAGAGGAAGGGACTTCTGGACCACCATTCCACTGCTCCCAGCACAGAGGAGGGGCCTCCCAGCCACCATTCCACCACTCCCAGCCCAGAGGAAGGGGCTTCTGGGCCGCCGTTCCACTGCTCCCAGCACAGAGGTAGGGGCCTCTGGGCAGTCATACCACTGCTCTCAGTGAAGAGGAAGGGACCTCCTGGCCACCATTCCACCACTCCAAGCACAGAGGAAGGGGCTTCCTGGCTGCCCTAGCACCACTCCCAGTGCAGAGGTAGGGGCCACCCAGCCACCATTCCACCTTTCCTAGCGCAGAGGAGGTGAGCCACGTGGGCATTAACAGTACCTCCCCACCACCCATCAAAATGAGAAGACACATAAATAAGTCTCAAAACCAGACTTCCAGATCACCTACAGCAACTCCAAAGGGAAATGAGATGGAACACTCTAATAAGTAACCACCTGGACTCCGTGAACTGGCAACAAAAGAGGATCTGGAAAAAATGAAATCAGAAATAATTTCTCAGATAACAGCAGAGATTGTGCTCATAGTGCAAGACATGATTAATAAATCTAGAGAGGAACTGAGGAACATGATGGAATCCCAACATAGGAAACAAATGGAATCCGTGAAAAACATTCAAACAGATTTCCAGGAGATTAAATTTTCAGTTGAAAGTCTACACAGCAGAATGAGCCACAGCAGAATGAGGGCAGAATTGCAAATACAGAAGATAAGATTGCAATTGGTGACCAGGAAAAGAAAAATTGCTTGAAAATTGTAAGGGACCATGAGAAACCAATCCAGCAGCTGCTAGACAATGCAAAGAAGAATATCATCAGACAGATTGGAGTCAATGAAGAAAGAGGAGAGCGTGCAGATGACATAAAAAACCTGTTCATAGAAGTAATGGCAGAAAACTTCCCAAGCAGGGGAAAAGAACTTGACATACAGATAAATGAGACATATAGGCCTCCAACTAGCCTTGATCAAAAAAAAAATCTACGCATAAGCATATAATTGTTAAGATTCCAGAAACCCAACAGAAGACCAAAGTTCTACAGTTAGAGAAAAGAAACAAATCACATACAAAGGAAAGACCATCAGAATCACAGTGCACTTCTCAATGCAAACTGTCAAGGCAAGAAGAGTTTGGAGTGCTGTATCCCAAGCCCTAAAAGAAAACAGCTTCCAACCCAGATTGATGTACCCTGCAAAACTATCTTTCAAAATTGATGGAGAAATAAGATAGTTTCATGACAAAGAGCTCCTTAGGAACTTCATGAATACCAAAAAAGCACTCCAAAAAAATTTAGACAATATCCTAGGAAAAGACATTGAGGATCACAACCCCAGGAAGCAAAGCAGAATGAATTCATCGGGAATGAAAAGAAATTAAATGCAAAGAGGGAGAATCCAACAAAAAGAAAAAGTCATAACAATGATAAGTCAATATGTATCAGTTATAACCATCAGTGTTAATGGTCTCAATTCACCAATCGAAACAGACTGGCAGAATGGGTCAAGAAGCAAGATCCAATAATATGCTGCATACAAGAAACACACAATTCAAAATGAAACCGATAGACTGAAAGTTAAAGGGTGGGAAACAGTATTCCATGCAACAGGAACCCGAAGAAAAGTAGGAGTAGCTATCCTTTTTGCAGATCAAGTGGATTTCAAACCAACACTGATAAAGAGAGACAAAGAAGGACACTACATCCTTGTAAAGGGAAGAATCCAAGAGGAAGAGATGACAATAATAAATATATATGCAACAAATGCTAGTGCACATGACTATATAAAACAAATACTAATGAACATGAAAAGGCATATATATGCACTAATACAATAGTGGTGGGGAACCTCAACACCCCACTGTCACAAATAGATAGATCAACTAGACAAAAAATAATGAAATATTATAACACAATCGAACTCTTGAACAAATGAACTTAACAGATGTTTATAGAATGTTCCACCCCACAAAATCAGAATAGACATTCTTTTCAGATGCACAGGGTTTGTCCTCCAAAATACACAACATACTCACTCATAGAACATGTTTAAATAAGTGCAAAGGAATTGAAGTTATCCTTTCTATATTATCAGACCATAGTGCAATGAAGTTGGAGATCAATAGCAAAATATACCACAAGAATTTCATAAAGACTTGGAAATTGAACAGCACACTTCTTAATAACCAATGAGTTACAGAGGAAATTAAAGAAGAAGTCAGACAGTTCCTTCAATTAAATGACAATAACAATACAACATATTGGAATCTATGGGACACAATGAAAGCAGTCTTATGAGGAAAATTCATAGCAGTGAATACTCACATTAGGAAAACAGAGCAAGCCCAATTAAACAACCTGATGCTGAACCTCAAGCTTCTAGGAAAAGAAGAGCAGGACA
>NW_004624744.1:14284852-14317539 GCF_000247695.1 Heterocephalus glaber | reverse complement strand
ATATATATATATATATATATATATATATATATATATATATATTTAGAGCAGGTGCTAATCTTAGTCACAATAAAACATCGTTTTATGACAAAGATTTTCAGCCAATTAGAAATGGAGGCTATCCTAATAATTTTGTACCTTTTCAAAAAAGAAACTAACACATTAATGCTTTCCTTCTAAACCTGGGAATGAAATAATGTTTCTTGTCATCATTTTGATTAGTCAGTATTGTGGAATCCTGGCCAATGGTATGAAGTAAACAAAAACTGCACAAAGACAGGAAAGGACAAACATTACTGTCTCTATTTGCAGATGACATAATTGCCTGTGCAGATAATCTTAAAGAGTACACACACACACATTGGGAGAAAAAGAGAGACTAGTATTAATCAGACATAAGACCAATTTAAACAAAATAATTATTTCTGCACATTAGTAACAAGCTGTTAGTGACAACTTTGAAATGTCACTGAGAAGAAATCAATTAACACTTGAAGATAAATTTAAGGCTTCTACAATAAAAGAGTAAACATTGCAGAGTGAAATGAAAGGTGATCTAAACAAATAGAAATATATCATGTTCATGGTGTAAAATACTCAATAATATTAAGATGCTCATTCTTCCTAAATAGTTCAACAAGTTGAAAACAATCTATATCAAAATCATAGCAGACTTTTCTATAAATTTAAAAAATTTGTGTCTAAAATTTACATGGAAATGCAAAGAATCTACAGTAGTCCAATAATTTTCTCAAAAGAAAAAACAAAGTTGGGTGACTCATGTTTCTCAAGTTCAAGGTTTACTTTAAAGCTACAACAGCATGGATTGTTATAGAGATAGTAGAGGAGGAACTGTCTTGTGATACATAGGAGACTTCAGAGCAGTGAAGTTGTTCCCATTATAATTTTTCCTGTCTTTATTTTGGTGTTACATTGTTGGGTGTAACAAATGAACCTCAAACTATTTCATTAATCTTCTTTACATGATTGGATTTATTGTGTCCTTCCAGTAATTTAATTTAAGGATTTTACTATACTGTCCTTCATCATTGTGGAACATAAACTTAGTCAATATAGGATTTCCATTTTTCCTTGATGCCATGCCTAAATTCTAGAAAGCTTTTTTATACATTGCCAAAAGATGGGAAAAGCAGTTACTGGTATCCAGTGAGATGCCCTCACTGAATTCCTGCTGTCTTCATTTGTTCTTGTTCTCATAGTTCACTGCTCCACTGTCCTTTATTTCTGACTAGAAGACATCCTTAGCTGTTACTCTCAGCTGTCAACCATTCACTCTTCTCCTGGCATAGGACCCTTAGCTGGAAAGCTGATGGACTTTACCATCTCTAAGATATTCTTTCCTCAAAACAGAATTATTACACGCTCTTAGAAAACGCTAAGGTTCTGGTGAATTGTGTGAGGCTATTTTGAGTCCATATGCCTAGACTTACGTTACAGATCAAACCCTTGCAGTAATTAGATGGGTGAATAGACAACTGAGATAGGTAGCTCATGGAGACCATGAAGACTGATAGAGTAATTTGTCCTGTGGGACAGGAGATCATTATCCTGCTCTCATGGATTGCTACTATGTATAACTGTGGTCCCATGTTAAAGACCTTAGCATTGGTATATAACAAATAATAAACATGGTTTTATGTGAAATTTCCTAACAGCAGGCTACATCCAGCCTACGGTTAGCTTTATTTATTTTCAATTGCTATTATAAGGAGTTATCACAAAACATGGCTTAAAATAGCCCACATTTATTATCTTACAGCTCAGTGGACCGGAAGTCTAACATAGATCTCTCTAGGCTAAAGTCAATGTGTTGGCAGTATTTCTGATGACTCTTGGGTGGGGAATTATGTTTCCTGACTTTTTCCACTTGCAGAGGCTACCTACATTCTGTGGCCCATGGCCTCTTCTTCCATCTTTAAAGGCAACAATGGCATATCACTCTGACCACAGCTGGAAAGGGCTATTCACTTTTAACGACTTGTGTGATTAGGTCAAATCAATGTAGATAATCCAGGATAATTTCCCCACCTCAAGTCTCAACTCTAATCACATCTGCAGATTTCCTTTGCCATGTGAGGAAGCAAATTCACAAGTCCTGGGATTGAACATATGTGGGGAATAGCCAATCATAATTGCCACTGTTATATAAAATAAGTTTGAAAATTACTTATTTTAGATGTCATTATGATAGTATTATAAAAGTTTTTAAGTGTGTATTTTATTCAAGGTATCAGGTAGATCTCCAAGCATATACCAGCTCAAACACAGTGGGTGTGCTAAGTATTCATCTGTATTCTGAGTTTTTTTTCTACTCTCTAGAAATGGCCATGCACCTCTTTTCCATTCTGTTCTGCCAAGATTACCAAAATACTTCTCTGGCCAGTTGAATGTTTGTGAGAATATTTCAAAGATGTACAATTCCCCTAGTCCTTCTCATGGACCTTGCAGGTGCTCAAGGAAGCCCTTGGCTTCTTTGCTGATTATAGTACCAGAACATCTCCTCTCAGGAAGCAAGCAGGAAATCTTGATTTGGCTTCTTCTGAGGGCTCTAATTCCTTGATAACCACAGAGGTAGGCTTTGGAAGCTCAAGTTTGTTTTTGCTTTGAGAGGTCTATAGAGCAGCATGATTTAGCTACTTTAACAAGAGGAAGTTAATCCATTAGGAGAAAATACTGAAAGGAGAGGTTATTTAAAATTCTATTAGCTTGTAAATAATTTTATTTTGCCTTTTTTGTTTAGGTGAGAAATTTGAATATGTAACCAATAATAAATAGAATGCACTTTACTATCAAAATAAGGTAAAGAAAATCATTTGGCAAATATATGCTTTAAAGTTCCTTTTTTAAGTATACAAAGCTTTAGTTTATATTGAATTTTCTGTTCTACCTTGAATAAATGCTTAATGATCATGACTCAGTAATAAAAGCAAAATATATTTCCTATAACTTATGCTGTTATACAGGCTTAAAGTCTAATATATATTTATAAATTCACCATCTTAACTCCTTGGAACATGATGATTTCAAATAAATTAATTATATTATTTTGAAATTTGAAAACCTGCTTGCACTATTTCCAATTTGCTGAAAGGAAATATTACTACTACCACCTTTAGGGTAGTTAGTGGTTAAAAAAGATTCTGTGTTGCAAATAGAGTTACTAAGAAATACATTTTTAAAAGCATCTAACTTCATTAATATTTGAAGGATACAAATTAGAATTAGAGTCATATCACTTTTCACAGTTTGATAAAGAGTTTTCAAAAAGTAATAATATCACAATTGCCAATGTTGTTTAAAATAAGAGTTACTTATTTTGGGTATCATTATGGCAATAAGCATTATAAAAGTTTTTAAATGTATGTTATAGTCAGGGTATCAAGTAGACCTCAAAACACATAGAGCACCAGCTCAAGCACAGGGTGTGTCTTCTTGGAATGTTAAAATGTTGAATCAGTGAACATGTGATTTGACCCCTTCTCTATACAGTTGCTCTGAACTCAAGCCTTACAGAAGCTGTAACATCATTAAATATGTGGCTTCTATCATTGTCCTAGGAGCCACTGTCATTTCAAATAAGAGAAAAAAGAAAAGAGTTTGGAGAAGTGTGCTTATGAAGCTTTACATAGTTCATTCTTACAATGACTAACAACCATGATTGGAACTGTCTCATGACTACATTTTACTACAGTGGAAGTGGGGAAATGTAGTATACTTATGCCCACACAAAAAAGTGGGGAAGTTGGATTTCGGTAAGCAGATCAAGCTCACTGCTACGACAGTCTTAATACATAAAATTTTTAATTTGTCCTAAGAAAATGTAAAACTTGTGCTTAAAAAGCGAGTTACAAAGTTGTTTATGAAAGCAATATTTATAATGGTGAACAATTGGAAGAGACTACCTGAGCAATAAGTAATGTACTATTAAAATGCATTAAAACATAATAATATTGATATAAATAACTTGGTAAAAACATTACATATATATAATAGGAGAGAATATGTATAAGAACAACAATCACAGCAAAATGATGCTATAAATATTAATCATTAACATGAAATAATATGTATGATATATATTAATTTAAAAACAGATTATAAACAGTATGTACAGTATGAAACAGTTTTTATAACATATACTGATGGGGGAGATTTCCTGGAATGCTGGAATATTATTGATGAAAGCATCATGGTAATTATTTCTAGATTGTTGGATCACAGGTATTTTCATTTCCTTTGCTTTGCAATTTGGCATTCTCCCTCACTTCCTCCTAGCCCTTCTTCATTTCCTCTCAGCTCCCCGATCCTGCTGGTTTATCCAGACCTTACAGGTGATAACCAAACTCTTTACCACCACTGAGTTATATCCTCTGCCTTTTTAATTTTTTGAGATGTGGTCTCATTAGGATGCTCAGGCTGGCATTTAACTTACAATCTTTCTGCCTCGGACTTGTTACTGTGATTATAAGCATGTGCCACCATGATCAGCTTGCTTGATTTTCTTTCTTTCTTTGTATCCTCTAAATTTACCTTATATTTATTTTTTGATTTCTTTAAATTAAAAGTCAAAGTCAATTCTACTATTAAAACATTTAGGCACATCTTGAAATTCAAAAATTATCTTACTATTGGTTATTTTCATCATTAATTTGATTTTTTTTCCATAGGCTACATAGAAGATGTAAATTGAGAGTTATGTTGGCAGATGGAGACCTGGTCCAAGTCACTCTGCATGTGTGACTCTCTGGAACTATTTAGGTAACACCTCCACATGGTAGGAACTTCTTCACAATTTTCTTCCTGGATGGTGAGGTAGCAATTAAAAATTGTTCATCTCATCAAGGGTAGAATATGTCCACTGTTAAGTAGCTGAAAAGACTAGAAATCTCTTAGAATATTGACAACAACTCATCCTTTGTTTCTCAGCACAATCCTTTGTTTCTCAGAACAAAGACAAACCAGAAGTTCTGTCTACCATGAAAGAGATATCTCACTGTAAACTTCTAGTTGCTCTTTACTATTTGAAAGTGATCTTAAATGTAGAACATCTAAATTTAAATTTAAACGTGGAATTACATACTAAATTCTCAGTAGAATGCTCATTGACTCATTATTAAAGTGTATCACCATTTAAATTTTATTATCAATCAGAAAGGTGGCTTGTCAAGAAATCATATTTGAAAAATCAGAGGAGAGTTCTTATTTAATGTTTTGAATCACTTCCTTGGAAAACTTCCCAATAATACAAGTACATATACGTAATATATGTAATATACACATATATGTAATATACATTGGGAATTTAAAAGTCATGAGCCTAGGATAGCAAGAAGCACAATAGCTCTAGTAGTCACTAAGAATCTGTTAACATTAATATGTTAATAGCTGGGTGCAGTAATATGCAACTAATAATCCTGGCTATTTGGGAAGCCAAAGCAGGAGAATCCTTTGAGGCCAAGAATTCCCAGCCTGGGCAACATAGAAATCTGTCTCATATATTTAAAAAATATTCTATTAACATTACATTCTTATTTTTTTATTTTTTGGTAATGAGGATCGAACTCAGGACCTTGCGCTTGTGAGGCAGACACCAGAACCACTGAGCTAAATCCCCGGACCTAACATTAAATTCTTAATCTATCTGCCAGGAACAATTCTCTGGTAGCTTATAAATAGTACTAAAATGAAACTTTAGGGAGATGGTATTCTGTGGGGCTTTCAGGTTGCACCCTGCCTAAATGCTCTTAGCTATGGGGTGGAGAGGGGCATAAAATCCAGACTTTGTTTTGTTAAAGTATATACCCTTGGGTGAGGCTGCATCTGTCTCAGCCCTTGAAGAAGGGAAACTATTCTTAATTAGCACAAAAGGTCTGTTTGGTGTCTCTGCTGGTCTGGGTGTTATTTAAGCCTGAAGCAATAATGTACATTCTTAAGCTACTTTTGCAGTTTGAATAAAAAGATTTGGTAGTGCAATGCTGAGGATTGGAATTAACACAGATCACCTATTGACTTAACCAGTTTAGGTTATTCATCCATCCAATCAACTATCCATACAAACATTCATCCTATCTATCCACTCAACACATATGTGCTGGTTTTCTAATACAGGTAGGCTTTGTACTAAGCCTCAGAGAAGCAAAAGTGAAGATTAGAGGCCCTACCTTCAAGAAGTGTGCACTCTGGTATTGCCTCCATTTGAAATTACAACTCAACAGATAATGGAAGTGTAGCTGAGGCATGTTTTTGAGAAAGTACAATAATCTCAGCTGGCTCTAGAACTTCTAGGTGATAAGGAGAGACCTGTGGGTCAAGAAAAAGAGATAATACTAACTGGATTCTGGGATTTCTGAAGAGCAATAATAAGAAACTCCCAGGTTTAAATTTAAACATTCTCTGATTTATGTCTCTGGCCCTTTTTCAGCTCTCTGCTCCTAGCATCCTTACCTCTGTTTTATTTAGCTTGAAACTCAGCCAGTGAGATTTCACACGAGTCCTTAGCTCAGACAGGCACTGGGGAAGTTCTAGAGCTACACTGTCAGAATAGATGAAAAGAAGATGTAGAACAGGTATCATTTGTGTTCTGATAATATTCCAATATTTGGATTAAAAAATCATAAATATTTTTAATTGAAATTCAGAAATTCCTTGTGTTTGGCTGATTTTCATAGGAGCTACCCAAAGAATTTTGGTGGAGGTATATTATAGAGTCAATGGGAAAAGATGGATTGATTTTTTTCTGGAAAGAAGAGTTAAAATAAAAACTATGAGCCATATAAGTCATGTATTTCTGGGGAATTTTTTATAGATGTATATGACTCTATAAAATTGAATCTGGCTAAATCTTTTAAAAGTGACTTCCAAAAAAAAGATACTCATTTTTGTGCAAAATAGAAAGTATCCTTTTTTCTCTCTTAGACATAAGTATAACAAGTAAAACAGAATGTCAAAATATTCTAGTTAAAATGCGCAATGTCAGAGATTCAGCTCCATTGCTATTATGTTCGAGCAGCATGATACCTAAGAACAATGGCACTGGAATGAACTCTTCCAGGCTCAGGCTGCTGTATTTGAGCATAGCACTTTTTCTTAGCATTAATTTATCTGATTGACAGCAATATTGGCAGTAGGAAGAAGTATATGGGTATCATTAATAACAAGCAGTGGAAGCTTTTAGGTACTTTTTTTTAACAAGAGACATTATGCCTTTCAAACTCATATGGTATGAGAATCTTTGCTATGATGAGCTCCTTAGTGCTTACAATGGAAATCTACCATGTACCATTATGTTCATATACAGATGCAGTTTTACAACCCTTCTGCTGCTGGATAGGTGGTAGTTTATCAGCTGACTAGGATGAGAGGCTATTGTGAAGAAATTTTTGTTCCCCAATTCATGTATGATTGATTACCCAATCAAAGTTCTTCCTAATACTGGTGGTCCACGATTTGTATTAAACATCACATTCAATCAGATACTTGGCAAATGAGATTGCTGTTAGAAACTAGACAGAAGTGATGTGCTTAAATTCTAGATGATTATGTTAACGTTACCACAAATGGAAAATCAAATTATCATTGTCTTAGAGGAATAGAGAGAAAAAAATCTTATTTATACCAGACACATCATAAAATTAAGTTACTTCACATAAAATGTGAATTACTTGAGTCTCAAGAGAAAATTATCAAATATGGGCATATACAAAAGACATTTTTGCTTATAACAAAATGAAAATAAACTTGGGATCTAGTTGGACCATTACATAAAGGCAGTTGCTAAGCAGACACCCTGTCATTGAGAGGCAACCTACTTCTGAAAAACCGAGGATATTTTACTGCAGAAAATTTAGTGATGAAGAGAAAGAAAAGGGGGTGAAAAGGAAGGTCCAGTAACACCATTGCTAAGTGCTGTTTCCTAACCCTTATGCCCAATTCTGATTACTGCTGCCTTTTTAGAAAGGTTAAAGCTTGAATATTTGACAAAGAAATAGACTTAAAAAAATTGAACCACATGTAAACTATTTATAGGTTTGCTGGCCCAGAGAAATAGGATAAGAAACAAACAGCAGCAGCAGCATATTCAAAATTGGCTATAAATCTGAAATAGGAAGTGTAAGACTCATATTGGGCATGGCATACCAGGATCAGCTTTAGAGCTAAGAGGTATTTTATACATATAAAAAAGGAGAACATCTTTCGTTAGTTCTCTCAGCTCGGTGAAGAAAAAATTGCAGCAGAGCATTGACACTTTTGGAAAAGACCCTATCACGGGGACAAAGCATTGTTTTTATTTTCTGCTGTGTTCCTGTTAAGTGCTTAAACTACTGGCACTTTTGCTGAAGTAGAGAGGGTTATGTTCCAAACATGGGGCCAGGGCCAGAGCTTGCAAGACTCAAATGCCAGCTCTTTCTTTAGCCCCAGGCAGATCCTTTAGCTTTTGTGGCTCAATTTAATCTTTCCAAGCAGCACGTGGGAAACTATACAGTCACCCTCAACAGAATTGCTAGTAGCCTGGGGATACTCATGCCATCTTCAGGGGTCATCTGATACCAAGGGATGAAGTGACTATATACTGGCAAGAGATCAGGCACTGCTTTAGGTGCTTGTCTCAGCCCTGTGGCCATTATCTGATTGGCCCTGGGCACTTTCCCTTCCATATTCTCCCGTGCTTACAGAGGCAATGTTGAAAACAATATAGCAGTTCTCGACTAAATTTTTATCAAATATTGGAAGTTCTTCTATGCCAATATGGCCTGGAATTCAATTGAGCCAGTTACATTTCATTCATATTTTCACTCACTGAAACCCATTTTGAGAACAGACATGATGGTTGGCAGTGGACTTAATGAGGTGATATGATTTTTTATAGTTTTTAGTTTTATTAATACATATTTTCAGTACATAATGATTACATTCATCATGAGGAGTTGGTACATGTACATAACACATATTAGTTCTTTTTTCATCCCCTTCCCTTCTCCTTCCTACCCCTCCCTCCATTTTTTGGTCACTTTCCATTTTATAAAAAGATCTATTTCCCTGTTTCCTGTGATCTATCTTTTACTTTGCTCTTTAATTTGATTATAATTTGAGTTTCTCATGCAAGAGAAACCTTAAGATATTTGATTGTGTGTATGACTTATTTCACTTAACATTATGGTCTCAAAGTGCATCCATTTTCCTTCGAATGAATGGTTTATCTTTCTGTATGGCTGAATAGTACTCCATTTTGAATAAATACTACATTTTCTTCATCCATTAATTTGTTGATGGACATATAGGCTCCTTACAAGATTTAGCTATTATGAGTTATGCTAGTATAAATGTAAGTATGCATGTATCATTGTAATATGTGTCTTTCAGTATTTATGTAGAAGAGGAAAAGCTTTTTGGAATGGAATTTCTAGTGTTAGTTTTTTGAGGAATCTGATATCCATAATGGTTGTAGTAGTTTACATTCCCACCAAGAATGTAAAAGGATTCCTTTTCCCCCCCGCAGCCTCACCACCATTTGTAATTGTTTGATTTCTTTCTTTCTTTGGTACCAGGAATCGAACTCAGGCCCTTCTGCTTGCAAGGCAGGCAGCAGAACCACTGAGCTAAATCCCCGGCCCCTGTTTGATTTCTTGATGATAGCCATTCTTTCTGGAGTAAGATGGAATCTCCATATTGTTTTAATTTGCATTTCTCTAATGGACAGAGATGTTGAACAATTTTTATGTATGTATTGGCCACTAGAATTTCTTTGGAGAAGTGTCTATTCATTTCACTTGCCCATTTTTTATTGCATCTTTTATTTTAGGAAGACTTTTTATTTATAAAAATTCTAGATATTAGTGCCCTGTCAGAGGAATGGCTGGCAAAGCTTTATTCTCATTCTGTAGGCTGTCTCATCACTCTATTTATTATTTCCCTTGCAGTGCAGAAGCTTTTTAACTTGATATAATCCAGTTTGTTGATGCCTAATTTCCTTGCCTATGTTGTCAAGCATTTTACCTATTTTATCTTCCAGCAGATTGTGTTTCTGTTTTGACATTTTAATCTTTGATTTATTTTGTTTTTAATTTAGTACATGTTGAGACATATGAGTCTAGACTCAGTCTTCTGCATGTGGATACCCAGTTCCCATTTGTTAAAGATGCTATCTTTTCTCTAGTGAATGATTTTGGCCCTTTGTCAAAGATCAGATAGCTGAATATGATTGAGTATTTTCTGCATTCTTTATTCTGTTCTATTGTTCCATGTGTCTGTCTATGTGCTGATGCCAGACTGTTTTTGTCACTGTACCTTTGTAATATAACTTGAAATCCAGGATTGTGATGGCTCTAGCTTTGCTCTTATTACTCAGAATTACTTTTGCTATTCTGGGTCTCTTCTGATTCCATATGAGCTTTTGGGTTATTTTCTCTTGTTCAGTGAGGTATACTGTTGGTGTTTTGATTGGAATTGTGTTAAATCTGTTTATCAATTTTGGAAGTATGACCATTTTGACTATATTAGTTCTGCCTATTCAGGAATAGGGGATATATTTACATTTTCTGATATGTGTTTTTCCATTTTCTGATGCCATTGAAAGTGATATAATTTTTTTTAAAAAGAGAAATATATCACCAAGTCTTTGAAGAGAGACAATTTAGTGGAGCAAGCAGATAACATGAAGAAACATTACCTGGCAATGATCAAGCTCTAAAGTATCAGGTGACATTCTTTAGAGGAGCAAGAACCAAGAGACACTCTCATGTAGGTGGAGGAAGTTGCACAGAGGTACTGATTCTGGGGCTTGAAGAATGAGGTGATGTGGAATTCACCAAATCAGATTTACCTTAGGGATGTTCTTAGAGGAAGACAAAAGTGGACTAAAAGCCTAATAAATGGAAAGCATGATATGTGCAGAATCATTGGAGGTGTTAAATATATGGGATAGGGGATTGAATAAAGGAGGAAATTGGAAAAGTAGGTTGGGTACTCCTCTTCTAAAAACCCTTGGATACATTTCTAGTGAACATTTCAAAACATTAATTCATCTGGTGTCAGCTTAGTGGCAAAGTTCATATGCTGAAATTTAATCTTTAATATAATGATGTTTGATGATGGGCCTTTTGGGAAGTGATTAGATCATGATATAATCCTCCATGGGATTAGTATCTAGTTAAGGTGAGACAAGAGAAGGCTTTGTATCTCCTCCTCCTCCTCCTCCTCCACCTCTTCTTCCTCCTAATACTACTATGTGAAAACAGCAAGAAGATAGCTATCTTCAAACCAAAAACAGATCTCTTACCAGAACTCAACATTTGTTGGCACATTGACCTTGGGCTACTCATACTTCAGAACTGAGAAATAAATTGCTAATGTTTAAATTGTGCAGTCAATGATAATTTGATATATCACCCCACGTCACTAGGATAACTACTAAGAGACTCTGGAGCTCAAGTTCTTCATCTTTAATATGGAGATAACTTATTCCTGAGCTTATCATATATTGTTAATATATATATATATATGAATACTTTTTATTATAAAAATATATATTTACACAAGAAATATTTTACAAAATATGTTATACAATCATAAGTGATAATATATAAAATATATAATTGGCATAAATAAATATATATTATAGGATACTAATGTATACATGTGCATGTGTAAGGCATATGTTTATATTGCTAATAGTTTGCATAAAATAAATTCAATTATTTAAATAATTGTAAGCTACTATAATTATTATTAGTTTCTGCCTACATTAGTATTTGGACTTCTATGTCCACATTCTAAGATCCATTATATTTTGTTCTGTATGTCTCATCCTTGTGGATCATTTCTCTTTTTCCAGTTAATTTTGGGCAGCCAGTTTGGCACAGAAACATCTTGCCTACCTATACTAAACATCCTTCTCTCTTAGAACTAGATGTATTGGGGTATAAATGGTATACAATAAATTGAGCATGTTTAGGATGCACACTTTGATCAGTTTCAACAAATGAATATATTTGTAAAGCCATCATCACAATCAAAATATGAACATATCCCATACACCCACAAAAGTTTCTTCATGCTCCTTTCAGATTCCTTTTCCTCAACCTCCCTGCAACCCTGTCCCCCGTACATCATTAATCTGCTTTCTGCTATTACAAATTGATTGGAATTTTACAATCAGTTCTCTTTTTTAAGGTATGAAGAAAACAGGTTTGCTTACCTCACAGTCTTGGAAGCTGAAAGCTAAGATCAGGCAGCTCTATGTTGTGGGCCCTGATGAGGGCCACGTGTGGCTGTATCATAAGAGGAAGAGAGAAAATTGTGAAGAAGAGGAGATGGAGTCAACTGCATACAGAAGGGGTGTGTGTGTAAACCAGGAAGAAAATTTGAGGGGAGAGTCCAACCTCTCTTACAATGACCTTGTCTCTCAGGGCTTCCATGAAAGTAAGAGAAAATCTCTTGGAAGAAAACCATTCATTCTCCCCAATGTAGTGTCCATGTGATCTCACTGCCTTCACTAAGCTACAATTTTTAGAGTTTCTACTACCTCAGTAGGACCACAAGGAGGACAAAGCTTCTATCACAGAAGCCTTCATGGGACAGATCACACTCAATTGAAACACACACACACACACACACACACGTGTGTGTATGTGTATTTTATGTCTATCAACTTTATTTATATGTGCTATTTAATCTGCCATTCAGACTTAAAAAGGTTTGTGATTAAGGTGCATTAACCATATATTTTAATGGAGTTCAATGTGATATCTCCACATGTGCATACAGTATGCATCAATCAAATCCAACTTCTTTTCCCCTCTCCTCTTCACCCTTCTCAGTCTCTAGTAATCATGATTCTACATTCAGGATGACTTTTTTAAACTGCCACATATGAGAGAGAACATGTGATACTTGTCTTTCTGTGTCTGGCTTATTTCACTTAATATAATGTCCTCCAGTTCCATCCATGTTGCCGCAAACGACAGTGTATATATTCTTTATGTGTATATACACCACATTTTGTAGTTTTAAAAATAACTTTTAAAAACACTCTTTTTCCCTGAGCATATTGTTTCTGAGGTCCATCTGTGTTGCTTCAGATATTATAGTACATTTTTTCTTTATTACTGAGTAAGATTTTATAGAATGGATATATGACAATTTGCATATCCATTCATTTCTTGGTGATCATTTAAAGATCAATTAGATTATTTCTAGTCCTGGGCTATTAAATTTGCTATACATATTCACATACAAGTCTACTGGAAAATAAAAATATTCTTTTATTTTTCTGGGATGAATATCTTTTCATAAATTTGCTGTAACGTATAGTAGGTCCAGGACTAACTTTCAAATGCCCTATGAAACCAGTTTGACTGAAAATGAATGAGAATGCCAGGTATTCCATATCCCTGACAAAACTAGAGATGGTCAATCAGTTTAGTTTTAAGCATGCTAGAAATATGTTCACTGAGATTTTAATTTATATTTCCCTAGTTACTTGTGATTTTGACTGGTTTTTTTTCTGTTTATTTACCATTCTAATCATTTCTTTGGTGATAAGTGTGTTCAAATCTTTTTCCCATTTTCTAATTATAAATTTTTATTTTCTTACTGTGCTTTAACAGTTTTTCATACCTTATGGATATGTCTTTATTATTAGGCACATCATTTGCAAATATTATCTTCAGATCAATGACTGCCTTTTCCTTCCCTTCATATTTTAAAATCTAATTGTGTATATTTGAAGTATATAACATGATTGTATCAGATACATATAGATAGTAAAATAGTTACTATACTGAAGTGAATTAGCATATCTATTATCTCACAAGCTCACTGTTTTGTGACAAGAGCATTTAAAACTTATTTACTTAATAAAAATTCTCTCATGCAAAATAATTTTGTTGAGTATAGTCCTATGTCATGCATTAGATCTCTAGACTTGTTGATTTACATATCTCCTACTTTGTATTCTTTAACCTACATCTTTCCATTTTCTCACCAGCTTCATTCCTGGTGAACTAGCCAATGTTTTCTTCTCTATATCTATATTTTTTTCTCTATTGGCTTATTTCACTTGTCGGCAACATTAGACTAGAGTGGACAACTCTGTCTTTCTCTCTCATGACACATTTTACTCTCATGATTTTTGTGGTGCACATTTACCTGTTTTTTTCTACTACCTCAGTGGTTTTTACATTTTAATGTATTTCACTCATGTTACATTTTATATTCTACCTAAACATTTGGAAGCATTTCAAGGTTCAATCCTTGGAGACATTTCATCTCTATTCTTTCTTTAGAATATCTAGTTCCTTGGCTGTCATATAAATGCCAGTGAATACCAAGTTTCTATCTGTAGCTATGATCTTTCCACTATTATCTAGATTCCAATACATGCGCAACTGTACACTTGAAACCTTCCTTTGAATCTCTAATGAGCTTCTCAAAGTTATACTGTATTGTGTGCATTCTTAAATGAGAAAGAGACCATGAGCAATCAAACAAATGACTATACAAATTTTGGATAGTCACAAATACACAAAACATGTGAAAATAGGATATAAAATGAGTAGGCATTAGGATGATATACATTGGATAGATTTCTAAAACTTCATCTGATCTATCCTTCTCAGCCAACCACATTGCTCAAGACAAAGGGTCACTCTCTTTTGTTTAAATTGCAAGTCTAGTCCATAAACAAATTCCATCAACTCTACCTGTAAAATACATTACATATCCATCCACTTCTATCCATTTTCACTGCCTAGTCTAGGTCATTGTCATCACAAACTTTTAACCAGTGGAATAGCTTCCTAATTGGTCTTCCAGCTTTTATTCTTGTTCCTTAAAATTCAGTCTATGAATGGTAGAGAGAATGATCTCTTAAATCCATTAATCAGAACATGTCATTCCCTGGCTTAAAACTCTCTGAGAATTTAGAATAAATCTGCACTTAGAATAAATCTAGTGACTTTCCATAACCTTTAAGACCCTACATGAACTGGCTGCTGCCTGCTCATCTGACCTCATCATCTATTGTGCTCCACCTCTCTCATTATGCTACAGTCACACTGGCCTTGTGTCTAATCTATTAATTTATCAAGCAAATTACTGCCTTAGGCAGTCTCACTTTCTATTTTCTTTGGCGCAAGCTGCTACCATATCTTTATAGAACTTGATCTTTCTTGCAATTTGTATCAATTCAAATGTCACCTACTTAGAGAGGCCCTCAAATCTATCCAATATATACCATCCTAGTGCCTACTCATTTTATATACTATTTTCCTATGTTTTATGTATTTTTTGACTATCCAAAATGATTATAGTCATTTATTTGTTTGATTGCTTATGATCCCTTTCTCATGTAAGAATCTACGCTCCATGGGGACATATACATTGCTTGTGCTGCCATACATTCAGTGCCTAGCATTGTTCTTGGTACTTAGGTAGAAATGAATGAACATGTATTGAATGTGTGAATAAAATATTTCTCTTTTAAAAATAAATTTTGCTTTAAATGTACCTAAACCAGTGGATCCCACTCTGATTTACCATTAAATATATACTCTATAATTCTGCCAGTTTTATCTAAGGGCACTCTCACTTTAAATTTAGTAACTTACTTTTCAGAGGTTTGATTCAACACCAGTTTTATAGTGTTCAGCCCACACTCACTTAAGGGAATACAAAGACTGAGTTTAAAGATGCTGCAGTGAGAATGTCTTTGGAGAAAGCTGTTGCAGTCTGGGGTGTTTTTCTTGCCCCCATTTGGGAGAAAATCAAGCATTACTTCTCTTTTCTTAAACCAGGGAAAAGGTGCTTCAAACAGACCTCCAGAATCTGCTCCATGAGTTATGGAACTTGGATGATATGAGTCCCAAGTGTCTATAAGATCTTTCTTGTGCCATGGAGAGTGTTGACAACACTTTAAGCAAACTGATGGGAGGTCAGAATTGTGTGTGTTTCCTATGGACTGAAAGGCCCCAATAAAACAGAATGGGCTTGGAGATTATTTTAAAAGAATCTCAGGAGAGCTTCCTGATAGATGTAAGGTAATTCCAGCAGCTAGTCATATGTGGCATACCACAAGTGCAGAAGTTCTGGAATGTTGTGAGTATCTAGCTAGAAAAGAAGAATTGCCATATATTAAGGGATCTTCTGTGAGATGTTCTCCATGGAGATGATTCCTAGAAATTAATGGAAGATTCCACTTCAAATGTCTACAGTTAACATTGTAATTCATGCTAGAGACTGAATAATTTCCCCCAAGACTTAGAATAAGCCAGACATCTATGCTATCATTATTTCTATTCAACTTTGTACTAAAAGTCCTCCTAAGCATAATGAGCCATGGAAAATAAAAAAGGGGGACTTTTATAGTACAAATCAGTAAATAATCCATGTTGATGTGAAATAAAACCTGAAAGTTTCATATATTGGAATGACACTAAAACTTTTTAAAAATGCTGATACATGCAACAACATAGATAAAATTCAAGAACATACCAAATGGGCAAGTCAGACACTAAATACTAGGCACTGAGGAAGTTGGTGAAGCAACACATCCACCTCTCCAAGATTCAGGATTTAGACACTGGAAAAAGCAACTTGAGTAGGAAAAGAAGGAGGCAGGTGGATCCTCAGGACTCAGGAAGGATCTGAAACATTACCGCCCATAGAGAAAGTGAAGAGACAGACTACATTGCCAAAAACAAAAAATGAGGGGGCAAATTATGCTTTCACCCCAGCTCCCACCTAATGGGATGAGAGAGGAGGATTGAATCTACAGAGAGAGAGTGAGGGGCGGTGACTCCAGAGGCCTCCAGAGAGAAAAGGACTGAAGAAGTGGATGCTAGGCATTGTAACACCTGGTGAGTGACTCCAGTCCAAGCAACTGCCATTTCCCCTGGGAAAGGTGCTTGGCCAAATGTCATTTTAGGGAGGGGCAAACTGAACCTGGGGCTTGGAGCAGCCATGGTCTGACTTCACCTCAGGGGTCCCAATGTTGAAATCCCAGTCACTGAGTGAGGAATAACAGAGGGAGATAGTCAGGGTTGGGGAGCTGAGGAGAGGCTGGCAAGATACTCAGAGTGTTGTAAACTGAATAACTCAGGCCCCTACCTAGCAACCAAAAGACAGGATCAGCCTGAACTTTTGTGGATTTGAAAGAACCAGAATTGGCACCCTACTCTAATCCTGCTGCCGTCTTGCTGGGAGTTTCCATCGTTCCACCCTAATCCTGCTGCAGGCTTACTGGGATCATCTAGTATGGATCTGGGCTCTGTCTGCCTCCTTTGTATACCAGGAAGAACAGAGACATGCCCTGAAATGGACACTACCACAAAGCTGTAGGCCCAAAAAGATAACCACAGGCTTGAAATCTTGTTTTTCCTTCAATTTTTTTGCTTCATGGTTTGTTTTTGTTTTATCATGAGTGTGAATATTGTTTTTAGTGTTTTGCTGCTGTTTTGTTTTGGTTTTGTTTTTTCTTGTTTTCTTTCCCTCCTGTCTTCTTTACCACCTCCCCAAAGCTTGGGTAATCTTACTTTGTCCTTCAACTTTGCTTCTTTCTAATCTCTTTCTGTTCTTTTATTTCTCTATTTTTTCCCTTTACCAATTTTACATTTTTCCCCAAAGGGTAAAATTACTTTTTTGAGTGAATATTCACTTTATATAATTTTCTGATTTGTTTTAGATTTTGTTACATAACTATAAATTTTGTGCCTGTAGTTAAAGGTGGCAAATTAACATTTATCACAGTTTGTCATTTTCTAGACTATGCTTGATGATATTATTATTACTAATTGTGCTATTTAGTTTCATTACTAGTATGTACTATTTGGCCAAGGTGACACAGTTGCATTTTCTTGTATGTCAATATGGAAATTATCTGGGCTTCATAAGCAATATCATAGTCCAGTACCAAAAACTGAGTGTCAGGCCAAACAGGCAGCAAGCTCTCATCCCTAACAAATTGAAGAGCCAAGAACTTGGAATAGACTCAAAAGCCAAAAGCCAGCTAGCTACACCTAGAAGACATCTCTGAAAAGTAGTCATTTCCTAAAAAGGTCTCCATACTAGTAATGAAGCTACCTACCATAAGCAATATACAAGCATCAATGCAGAAAACAAATTAAAAACATAAAAAATGAGAAAACACAGAAGCAAGATGCAACTCCAGACTGCCAACTTGCACAAGGCAAATCCAAGGATATTGAGGTGTAAGAAATCCAAAGTCACCAAGCTAACCTTTCTGAAATGGTAGCAGTGAAAGTAACAAATCAGATGAATGACTCTCTAGGAAAAAAAACCAAGTCATAAATAATTGCACAGATAATTGAAGAGATGATAATCATAATGAAAGAAATGGTTACTGAATCTAGAGTAGCGACAGATAAAAAATAGAGGAGTTTAGGAAAGCGATGGAAAAAATGAATGGCCAACATTGGAAAGAACTGAATGTCATAAAATATATATCCAGGAGATTAAAAAAACTACTAAAAGTATGTAGAAAAGAATCAACCAATATGAAGATAGAATATCAGATCTAGAAGACAGATCTGCAGTTAGTGATCATCAAATGAAAGACTTCTTAAAAACACCAAGGGACTATTAAAAAATCAATCCCACAGCTGGTACATGAGGCAAAGGAGAATAATGTAAGATTAAACAAAATAAAAAAATGAGAAGATAGCACAAAGGACATAAAAAAACCTGTTCATAGAATAGCAGCAAACTTCCCAAGCATGGAAAAAAGAATTTGACATATAGATAAACGAGAGATACAGAACTCCAATTAGCTATGATTAAAAAAATACACAAAGGCATATAATAGTCAAAATTCCATAAATTCAACACAAGAACAGAATGTTAAAAACTGCTAGAGAAAAGAAATAAATCACTTATAAAGGAAAACTCACCACAATCACAGCCAACTTCTCAACACAAACCCTTAAGTCAAGGAGAGTTTGGAGTGAAGTGTTTCAAGCCCTAAAAGAAAAAAACCTCCAACTGAGATTAATGTACCTCACAAAACTATCTTTCTAAACATTGGAAAAATACAATACTTCCATAATAAAGAACACCTGAAGAAATTTATGACAACCAAACCAGTACTCCAAAAAGTTTTGAAGGGTATTCTAGGAAAAGAAAATGAAGACAATTCCATGAATCCAAATAGAATGACTCCACCAACCAAGGCAAGCAATTAAACAGATGAAGAGAAAGGGAACCAACAACAGGAAAATAATATGACAAGGATAAGTCAATACATATCAGTTATAACCATCAATGTAAATGGTCTCAATTCACCAATCATAAGAAACAGATTGGGAAAATATATCAAGAAACA
Organism: Heterocephalus glaber; assembly: GCF_000247695.1. The sequence continues at coordinate 14,298,185 of NW_004624744.1, read as the reverse complement.
AGTTACAACAATATTTTACATACAAGAAACACATTTAACTCAAAAAGAAATTCACATACTTAAAGTTAAATGTTGGAAAACAATACTCCACATGGCAGGCATCCAGCAAAAAGAAGGATACAAAGTAAACTTTAAACTAAGAGTGATCAAAAGATACAAAGAAGGGCACTACATACTTGTTAAGGGTACAATTCAAGAGGAAAAAATAATAGTCATATGCACCAAATAATGGCACACCCATCTATGTAAAACAAACATTGGTGGATATGAAAAAATCAGATAAACACTAATACAATTGTAATGGGGGACCTCAATACCCACTATCACAAACAGACAGATCAACTAGACAAAAAAATCAACAAAGAAATATCAGAGAGGAAGCAAATATTTGAACAAATGGGCTTGGTAAATATCTACAGAGGGTTCCACCTCACAACAAAAGAATACACATTCTTCTCAGATGCACATGGGGCTCTCTCCAAAATAGAACACATACTAGCTCATAGAGCATGCTTAAGTAAATGTAAAGGAACTGAAATTATCCCATGCATATTGTTAGATTATAGTGCAATGACACTGAAAATTAATGGAAAAAGAAACCACAAACATTTTATAACCACCTGACAATTAAATAATAGTCCTCTGAACAACCATTGGGTCACAGATGAAATTAAAGAAGGAATTAGACAGTTTCTACAATTTAATGATGATACCATTATGACATACTGGAACTTATGGGACACAATGAAAGCAGTCCTATGAGGGAAATTTATAGCAGTGAATTCCCACATCAGAAAAACAGCAAGCTGAAATAAATAATCTAATGTTAAACTTCAAGACTATAGAAAAAGGAGAGCAAGTTAAAACACATTGAGGGAGGAAATTATAAAGATCAGAGAAGAAATTAATGCAATGGAGACTAAGAAAACAATACAAAGAACAATGAATTGAAGAGTTGGTTCTTTCAAAGATTAAATAAAATTAACAAACCCTTAGCCAATCTTACTAAAAAAGGAATGAAAAGACTCAAATCCATGCAATTAGGAATGAAAAGGGTGAAAACACAATGGATCCTACAGAAATCCAGAAGATCATTAATACATATTTTGTGAGCCAATACTTGAAAAAGATGGGAAACTCAGAAGAAATAAACAGATTCCTAGATACATACAAATTCTCAAAGTGAATCAAGAAGATATAAATATTCTAAATAACCCAATATTGGTTAATGAAATTAAAGGCATAATTGAAAACTACAAATGAAGAAAAGCCTAAGTCCTGACTGACTCACTCCTTGAATTGTACAAGAAATCAAGAGAAGATCTAATGCCACTACTCCTCAAAATCTTTAATGAAATTGAAAAGGAACCGACACTCCCAAGCTCATTCTTGGAAACAAGCATTACCATGATACCAACACTAGAAAAGGATCCAACCAAAATAGAGAACTATAGGCCAATCTCCTTAGTGAACATAGATGCAAAAGTCCTCAGTAAGATATTTGCAAACAGAATGTAGCAAGTCATCAGGAAGATTATACACTATGACCAAAAAGGATTCATCTGAGGAATACAGGAATGGTTCAACATATGCAAATCAGTAAATGTAATACACCACATTAACAGAACCAAAGACAAAAATCACGTGGTCATCTCAACAGATGGAGAAAAGGGATTTGATAAAGTCCAATACCCATTCATGATTTTTAAAAAAACTATAGAAAATTAGAATAGAAGATCTTTATCTCAATCTGATAAAAGCCATCTATGACAAGCCAACAGCCAACATCATATTAAATGTTCAACAACTGAAAGTTTTCACACTAAAATAATGAACAAGACAAAGATGCATACTCTCACCACTTGTTCAATATAGTTCTGGAAACATTAGCCAGAGAAATTAGACAAGAGAAAGAAACAAGAGGAATGAGGATAGGAAAGGAAGACGTTAAATTATCATCATTTGCAGATGACATGATACTTTACATAGAAGACACCAAAAACTCCACCAAAAGACTGCTAGATTTAATAACCAAATTCAATAGCATAGCAAGATAAAAAGTCAGCACTCAAAAATCACTAGCCTTCCTGTACACATATAGTAAACTCACTGTAAGAGAAATTAAAGACCACCTTTCATAATAGCATCAAGAAAAATGAAATACTTAGGAATCAATCTAATAAAGGGAGTAAAAGACCTTTACATTGAAAATTACAGTACTCTGGAAAAAAAAAAGAAAATTGAAGAGGATAATAGACAATGGAAACATATCCTTTCTTGGACAGGCAGAAGCAATATATTGAAAATGGCCATACTTCCAAAACTATTATATATATCTAATCCAATTCTGATCAAAATACCAATAGGATCCCTCTCAGAACTAAAGAAAACAATCCTAAAATTCATTTGGAAACAAAAGAGACATAAAATATCAAAAGCAATTCTGGGCGACAAAGGCAAGGGAGGGGTAGCACAATCCTCAATTTGAAATTATACTACCAAGCTATCATGATAAAAACAGCATGGTAGTGGCAAAAACAAACCAAAAAAACAAAACAGACCCAAGGATCAAGATGCAGAAATAACTGCAAACATACCCAGCTATCTAATCTTTGACAAAGATGTTAAAAACCTTCATTAGAAGAAAAATAGCCTCTTTAATCAGTGGTGCTGGGAAAACTGGCTTTCCATATGCCAAACATTAAACCTAGATCCATATCTCTCATCATACACTGAACTGAAATCAAAATGAATCAAATAGTTAAATATTAAAACAGAAACACTTAATCTGCTATAAGATAGAACAGGTAAAACTCTTGAAGATATAGACAAGGCAAAGACTTTATGAACAAAATCCCAATTACATAGAAAATATTACAAAGAATCGACCACAGGGATCCCATCATACTAAAAAGCTTTTTCACAGCAAAAGAATCCACCAACAGAGTGAGGAGACAACTCACAGAAGGGAAAAAATGTTTACTATCTACTCCTCAGACAGAGGACTAATATTTAGAATATATAAAGAACTAAAAAAACCCAGCCCACCCCCAATTTAAAGACCCAACCCAAAAATGAGCATTTGAAATGAACAGACAATTCTCAGATGAAGAAATAAAAACAGCAAATAAATATATGTAAACATGTTCAACATCATTGGTCAATTGAGAAATGCAAATTAAAACAATACCTCATTCCATCTCATTTCAGAAAGAATGGCTATCATCAAGAAATCAACCAATTACAAATGCTGGCAAGGCTGTGAGGAAAAAAGGAACCCATTTCTACTGTTGCTGGGAGTGTAAATTGGTACAACCAATATGGAAATCAGTATGGAGATTTTTCAGAAAACTAAAACTAGAAGGTTCCACTTGACCCAGCTAGTCCCCTTCTAGGTATTTTCCTGAAAGAGTTAAAGACATCATATCACAGGGATACATGCACATCCATGTTTATAGCAGCAGAATTTGTAGTAGCTAAATTTTGGAAACAGCCAGATGCCCATCAAGAGATGAATGGGTAAAGAAAATGTGGTTTTCATATACAATGAAGTACTACTCTGCCATAAGAAGGATAAACTTGAGACACTCATAGGTAAATGGATGCACCTTGAGAACATAATTTTAAGTGCAATATATCAAACACACATGTTTAAATATGGTATTGTTTCTCTTGTGTGAGAAACTGAAAGGGTAAATAAGGACCAAAATGGACGATAGATATTAGTAAGTAGGAAGAAAATGTTCAAATGGGATGGGGAACAAGGGAAGGGGAAGGGGAGGAAAGGGAAGGAACAGGGATTAAAAAATTTAAAAGAATGGAAAGAAAATAATAGAAACGTTTTGTAAAGGGAGAGGGGAAGAAGGATTGAAAGGAAGGGAGGGGAATGGAAAAGAAAAGAATTAAGATATATTTTGTACAGGTACAAATACCTTATGATGAATATGATCATTATGTATGTCAAAAGTGTACCAATAAAATTAATTTTAAAAAATAAAATAAAATCTAGGCATCATATGATTTCATTTATATGTCACTCATTGAAATGCAAAACTATAGGAAAATAATCAGAGCAGTAGCAAGGGGCAGGGGTATAAAGAGAGATGTGACTAGGAGGAGGCAAAAGGGACCCCTTGGGGGTGATGGAAATTTTCTGTCTTGATTGCTAGACCAACAGGTTCCTGCTTGTATGATTGCCAAAATTCATACTGTCCACTTAGAATTTACTGAAGAAACTAAATAAATTTTACATAGATTAATTGTTTCAATGCTGTAATAGGTGTAAATAGAAGAGGTGAAGAGAATAAAAACAAATGAAATATAACTAGAATAGGATGGTGAATGCTTTGACAAAAATAGTGTCTACCATCCCAAAGGACATTGAGTGTGAAGCAGTAAACAATAAAGTATCTGAGATGCTGAGATTGAAAAGAATAGTGGATCATGTCACACAAAATATCTACATTATGTCCCTGCCCACTTTGATATATGCTTCCTGAAAGTAGGGATTTGGTCTCCATCATCATGTTATCACCTGTGCTTAGTACAATGTTTGAAAATTTACAAGCACACTCAGCTGAATTGACAGGCTGAGTATCCCATGGGAAATTGATTTAAGCTCCCAGCACCCAAGTAGAAGTTTATTCTTCTTAAAAATAAGTGTAGAAGTCAAAACACTTTGTTTATTTCCACATTAGGGACAAACCACAGAGACAGTGGTCAAAAGGTAAGTATTTGTGCTGAAAAATGGATGTGAATCATAAGCAAACAGAAAGAATTGTTGGTAATAAACAGTGGCATCAAATTTGCAGAGGGATTTGCAAAAAAAAAGCACATCTTTAGAAATTCCAATGTCTCGGTTGTTTTCTCATCACTGATATACAATGCCCAACATGCATAACTTAAAGGAGGAAAGGTTTATTTTTGGCTTCCAGTCTGTAGAGGTTTTAGTCCATGGTTGGCTGGCTCCAAGGCAGCATGGGAAGGCAGAGGGGCATTGCAGTGGAGAAACAGCTCAAGGCAGTGGGAAGCAGCAGAGAGATCAAGGGAGGAAAGAGGAAAAGATAGGCCCAGGCCATGACCCCAGTGACGCACCTCTTTGACCGGACTCCATCTCCTAACAAGTCAACCAGAAACTCTCATAATCCAATGGGCTTCCTCTCTCATAATCCAATGAGCTTCCAAAAGCCCCACCTATAAACATATGAGGTTTTAGAGGACATTTAGAGGTAAATCACAAAGCCCATTAATGAAAAATACCCTGAAGATTGCAAATGGAACCTTAAAACAGCTGGTAATACTCATTCAAACTCTATACAAGGAGTCATGTAGAAAAAGAATGGTGTGGGAAACTCAGAAGCATCTCAGCCAAATCTGAAGATAAAGAGAGAGAGAGAGAGAGAGAGAGAGAGAGAGAGAGAGAGAGAGATATCACCTGGGTAAGAAGTTTCATTTATTGAGAACATGAAATTGGTGTTACAATTATATTTTATGCTTGTAGTTTATTTGTATATAATTATGCCTCTTTAATCTTATATTAAATTTAACTAACCTATCCTATTAAGTCCTAGTGATAAGAATTCTAAGTTCGGGTATTGATATTGCAAGATATAGCGTTGAACCTGACATTGAGCTAGAACAACTGCACAAAAAGGAGAAAAAACAAAAGCAAGAAATGGCTCTTTGGGGCTGTTGTGATAATTTGATTTCTTTCAGACCACAGAAAGGAATGTCTCCTAACACAAAGTTTTAACTGAAAGTCAGAGATCCAATTTGAACTTTATGCTGAACCATTTTCTTGCTAATATTATTGATTTTTTTTACCCAATATTTTTTTTTCTCATGGCTGTGTAATTCAGCCCTACATTAATGTTACTATCTTCTTTATTCTGGGAGTATTCCCAAAATGATGTTATTTTTCCTCTCATTTTTTTCTCACCTCCGCAAGTTCTAAATGTCCAGCTACACCAAAACATTTGCTGTTCTTCAGTTATATTCACTCCCCATCGCAGACCAACATAGTTTCTCCTGGGAAACTTCTGGTCTCTCCAGTCTGGCTGAATGCTCATCATTTCATCTTCCTAATCATATGTTTATTGCATTGTGCAAGTGTACATTTATCTTTCCTAAATAGACTTAAGTTGCGTGGCCAGGATCCAAGTTTGTATTATTCATTTTTATATCCAGAATGGAATATTGTGCCTTGTTCGTATTAAATAGCCCATAAATACACACTGAAATGAATGCTCATGAACTTTAATTTTCTTCACATTAAGTATAAAGTTAAAAGGCTAAGAAAACAGCTAGAATCTTAATAGACCTAATCAAGTTGTAACCTGCTTAAGAGTTTTCTTAATCAGTACCCACTAGGCTCTGAACGTATTTATTTTTGTACCAGTTAAGGACAAAGTTAAGTGACAATAAGGCCAGATGGAGAATACAATATATTCTCATAGATTTCTTTTACCCTCCCACTAGGAAATGAATAAGACAGAGGAAAGAGCAGTAGTACTAAGGAAAGAATAAAATATCTTCTGAATAATAGTTCTACTTAAAATATTTCCTTAATAAATGCCACAGCATTTGGGAATTCATTAAACAGAACACTCTTTTCTGTATGTTAACTGCAGCTTCAGCAACAGGAAAGGTAATTAAGAGATTCTTGAATGAAGCTCAACTCTCATAGCAGCTGCCTAATGGCTACGATTTTCTGAAAAAGGGCTTTCCTAATAACCTATAAGCTTTCCTAATCCCTGATTTGGGACTTTTATCTATATACCGATAAAAATAGAATAGTGGAAGAACCCAGTTTTAATAGTGCTTAAAATTTAGAATTTCCCTTTAAACAGTGACGTTAGTTGTTAAGTATCTTCACTTGCTGAATATTTTCATTCTTGATCCCTTCTTTTCAAACATACAGAGCTCTAATTCAAGATAGAAATTTTTAGCAATATCAATAAATATTGGTACATGTTAGAGAAAATGGATAGTTTTGGTGAAAATATTTATTTGTGATTAGTATTTAAAGAAAGAACAGATTTCAGGTGAATAGCATAGATTTAAAAAGTAAAATGGTAATATCTGAAAAAATTTAGCACCTAGACTTAAGAGATTTTCTCAGAATTGGGTATGTTTGGTTACAATAATATTAGCATTAAATAACTGTATATAATGTCACAAGAGTTGGAAAAGAAGCACAAAGAGTTTAATTTAATTTTCCAGAGAATAGGGATACAAATTATGTATTTTAAAATGCTTATATGCTAAATAAAGACAAAATGAAAGATACAACTAAGGTATTAATGTAAACAGTCCAAGCTCCCATGGGTTTCCACTTATAACCTCTAAATTGTCAGTCAAAAGTATTTGTCTTTGGGTAACCTGATAATTTCCTCAGGTCTTCAGTTCGTGAAATTACATCATACATTCTCAATTCTATTAATAATAATCCACAATAAGAAATTAGCAGAATAACACCTGATAGAGTAAATTAAGAAATATACATAAATACTCAAAGAACTTGTTTCCATCCATTAAATGATTGAAAATGCTTCTAATTCACAATCATAATGTTGTGAAAGTTTTCATGATAAAAGAAAAGCCTTATTAAAAATGAGAAATTATTACAAATTTTTTATCTTCTCTCAAAATTTATTTTGCCATGAATTTTATGTTAAAAACAAATTTTGAGTTTGACTAGCTGAGATGGAACACTACTCCAATCCCATCTACTAGAGAGGCTGGTACACTTGAGGCTTGGAGTATCACAAGTCTGAAACCAGCCTGGGCAACTTGGCAAAACTGTCTCAAAATAAAACTAAAAAGGGCTCAGGATGTGATTTGGTGATAGAGTGCTTGCCTAGTATGCATGAGACCCTGGATTTGATTACTAGTACCACAAAAAGCAACAACAACAAATATATTGATCAATTTTTAATTTTCAAAAATAGGTATTTGGATGTGTATATGTGTAATTGAAAAAGCCTTATTCTACATTGGTCCTACCAATGTAGGACCTTAAGTCATGTGGTCTGCTAACACATCTACAAAAAAAAAATAGCAATCGTGGAATTACTGAACAAAATAAGGTTCATGAGGCAGAAATCTTTCTCTGTTTACCTAGGACATGACTTTTCAAACTTGACTGTTCTTAAGAATTGTCTGCTGGGTTTTAAAAATTTGATATCCAGACTTCACTAATTTAATCAGATTTTCTAGTGCAGGATCCACTGACCTAAATAAAAGGAGAATAATGAGATGAAAGTTTAACTGCTTCAACAGATGAAATCAATAAAAATAAAAAGCGCAGTTGAATGACATTTTCCTTCTGATGGAGACATTCAACATACATTTTCTAAAAGTACCATAATCAGTTCTCAAAACACCCTTGCATGACCTTGAGCAAGATATTTACACTCTTTGTTACTGCAGTTTCCTCACCTCTCAAATTAGGATTATAACAAGAATGAAATGACTTACTATGTTCAAAGCACTTAGGCAAGGGTTTAGCACAATGCAATGTGAGCACTGTGTGTCTATTAAATAGTAAAAATTTACTTATAGCAAAGTATTGCTATGATGTTTTTCAAAAGGAGGTTTTGTATTTTTTAGACAATAATATTTTAATCCATTTTGAAATACCTTCATTCATGTTTTAGATAAGTAATGTATACACCATTGGGGCTGAGAAAGTAGAGAGATGTAAAGAAGAGAACTGAAATAATTCTGCTATCCAAAAATAATTGTCATTTATATTTACAGCATATAATTTATCTTGATATTAATATTCACATTTAAAATCATAATGACTGAAGCCAGACAGATCCAAGTTCTGTCTTTCTCTAGTTTTGTGATCTTAAGTAAATCAAAGATCAGTGATTTTCCATGGTATTGTATTACAGTATTTGACAATTTAAGTTTCTTTCATTGCTTTTATGTTTATTGTTGATTTCACACTACAGAGTGCTAGGAAGCTGCACAGGGGCAAGGACACAGTTTTGTTCACTTCTGCCTAGCCCCCAGGAACTGGAAGGGGACATAAGCCTAGCTGAAAAGTACTTAAAAGGAATATTGAATGAATGAATTGAATGGTGCATAAGTAATACTTATTGAATAATTAATGAAATAACATTTAATTTAGATAGACCTTCAAACTCATGATTGTGTAACTACCTTTTTTCATTTGAAATTTATTATAAAACTGTGACATTTTCTTTCGGTGGTAAGCCAGTTAGACCTTTGAATTAGCACCTTTATTATATCCTGCATTGAGATTATATTTCTGTTTCTAGGCTTTGTAGCCTGTTGTATTGACAGGTATGACCATGACTTGGTAGGCTCTAACGGTATACTGCCTTTTCATTTCCAAATGGGCATATCTCTTTCCTCATCACTCTTCCTTACAACAGTGATGCTTACATGTTTTATGTTACAGATGACATTATATATAATATAATTAAGTTTAAATATTAATTGTTTCACAATATTTGGACTAAAATAAGCCTGATAATTATTTCACACTTTATTCAAAAATAATTTCAAAAAGGATCATATATCCTTTTATATACCATAAAAGCCATAAGCTAGAAGAAAATATAGGTAAAAGATTTTGTATAGGATACCCATATCATAAACTATAGAAGACAAAATCTGATAAATTAGACTTTTCCAAATTAGGCATTTGCTCATTAAAAAACACCTAAGGAAATGGATAAGAAGACAAGTCACAGGTTGAGGAAAAATATCCAAAAACATATACACACAATATACAGTGGCACCTCAGTTCACGAACTTAATTCTTTTCACGATTCTGGTTGCAAATCGAATTGGACAAAAACCGAATCAAATTCAATGGTTAGGTTCAATGTTGACCTTATGGGAAAACTTGATTTGGTTCTCATCTAATTCAGTTTGCATCCAGAAACATGGAAAGAATTAAGTTTTGAGAACCAGGGTACCACTGTATATATGTCTTCAGGGACTTATATCCACAATACCTAAGGAACATTTACAACTCAATACTAGAAAGATACATGATTTTTTTAAAATTAAAAAAAACTATGAGCATGTGTAAAAAAGAAGACATACAAATAACCAATAATACATGAGAAGATATGAGATATCCTTGGCCATTTTTGAAATGAAAGTTAAATTTTCAATGAAATAGCATATCCATTATAAAGACTAAATTAAAAAGACTGTTGGTAAGGATGGGAGCAAATAGGAATCTCACATATTAGTAAAAATTGCAAAGAATATAGTCATATTTGGAAAATAGTTTGTCACTTTCTTTTAAAAAATTAAAAATACATATGTTTATTTAAGAACAAATTCAGAAATGTCCATAACTACATCATTAATAATAGCCAAAAAATCAAAACCCCAGTAACTGTCAAATAGTATATGAGAACACATCCTTTTAAGTAGTGCCCCAGTGACCCACCTCCAGTCAGGCCCCATCTTCTAACAGCACATTTAGCTACTGAACTCTGGGCAGATGAATTCATTGATAAGTATAGCACCTCATGATCCAATCAACTTTCAAACACACAAGGCTTTGGGAGAATATTTTAGATTGAAGCCATAGCATACTCTATTGCATGAATACATTAAAATTTGTGTATTCATATACTATTTGACAGTTACTAACCATCTTTCATATAAAACAGGAAGACTGCTCTAAGTCACCTCATGCTTATTCTTTTACTTAATTAGGTGACTTAAACAAGTACATAAGCTATATTTGGGGGACTAATTGTACAGTGGAATTGCTACAGCTAAGTAGTCATGAAAATTTTGAGTACTTGTGAATGAATTGTTGAAACCTTACATCATGGGAATTGGGCTGTATAGGAAAGAGAGTGAAGCCAGAGAGTAGCAAACTTTATGAGACCAGGAACAACTGGAGTGTTTCCTTGCAAACTCTGTCATCAACTAACAACAGTATTTAATGCAGGGTAAGATTTTTCTTTCCCCAGTACTTGGAAATGAATTCAGGGCCTCACATGGGATAGGCCAGCATGATACCACTGAGCTCCATTCTTTGCTCTTTTTTTTTAAAATTTTAATATAGGATCTCACTAAATTTCCCAAGCTGTGGTATCTATTGATCCTCCTCCCTCAGCCTTTCAAGTAGCTGGAATTCCAGGTGTGTGCTACCTCATTTGATGTAAAGTAGGGTTTAAATAAACAATGAATTAATGAATGAAGTTGATCTGAAATAAATGAATGATACGCCTAAGTAGCAGGTTGGCCCTATAATGTGGGTTTAAAGTATATGTAGTAGTAAGTGCAGGACTAATGCGGAAAGCTCAGCAGCAAGGGAAAGAGAGGAAGAACTTAGAACTTAGAATTTAATATTCAAAGACTAAAGAATTCCAAGTAATTTAAATGCCAAATTGTGGCTCACTTAAAGTGGAGTGAGAGTAAAATTTGTTGCCGATGGTATGGAAGCTGTGCTAACTGAATATTGGATGGTGGTCTACTAGAATAATTAAGGGCAGATCTAGAAGAAAAACTATAAATATGAATATCCTGAATTTAAAATCAAGGTGATAATAACAGATACAACATCATATAATCAAAGGGGAGAGAAGAGATACAGAATGAGGATGGACAAGCAAAGACTAAGAGGTAGCAGTAAGAAAGGGATGGAGATAAATTTTGACTGTACCTTCTGGTTCTGAGATTTTGTAAATTTGGGGCAGTGAACCACCTCAACTTGAGACAGTTACTAGGATCTTCATCATCTGAAGGAAGCTGGATTCCATTGTGTGGGGAAGGATCTGTGGTAGGTAGGATAATACCCATAATAAGGAGTTCCATGCCCTAATCTTAATAACTGGTGAATATGTTTCTTTACAAAGCAAAAAAAAGACATGGTAGATGTGATGAAGTTTAAGGATTTTAAGGTTGGTAAATTATCCTGAATTACGTAGGTAGACACAATCTAATTCCATGAGGCTTTCAAATTGGAAGATGTTTTCCAGTTGTGGTTAGAGAACACAACATGAGAATTCTTTTGGTAATTCTAGGATGTAGAAGCCACGAGCAAAGATCAGAGAGAGGCTTCTAGAAGCAAAGGCCTCCAGCTGATAGTCAGCAAGTGAGAAAGATATCATTTCTACAATTGCATAAAACTGTATTCTCCCTCTAGTTGTACAAGAGAGACATAAATTCTCCCTAGAGCTTCTGGATAGGAATCCAGGTTGACAATAGTACTTTGATTTCAGCCTTGTGAGACCCATGTTGAGATTGTGATCAATGGAACTGTTGGATAATAGAGTTATGAGTCTTTAGGCTTGAAGTTTGTGGTAATTTGTTACAGCAACAAAAAAATTATATGGGGCCATTATGAGAATGAATTGGGGCATTCCAATAATTTTTAAAATAGGAATTTAAGGGAAAACATGATGATTTATTTTTAAGTGACTTAAAATTCTTTCATAAAATTGCATCGAGTTACAAGGTCCTAACATTGGTCAATATGTCAATTGTGAAATATCAGTTTAAAAATTAGCCCTAAAAACATTTTATAGTACAGTATAAAAATACTTTAATATAAAATACCACAAAACCCATTGCTTTTTGTAAATAAGAAAAAAGCTTCTGTTTTGAAACTAATGAAAATGAAGTCAATTTCCATTGCCACAGAATTCCTTCACACCCTGGATTCTATCTAGAATTCTAGAAATGACTTAGTCTTAGGCTTGGCATTGACTCCAGGTCATATGAAGTCTTGAAAACTGCTTCAGAGAACAGGCAGAAAGACATTTAAAAAGCAAATACAACAACAAAAAGGACAACCAAAACCACCAATCTTTCTGTACCTTTGTGATTTCAGACCAGAGATGAGTTCCAGTGCATGTTGGTTCCATTCTAGCACTGCATTCCCACTATGCTGGGAAAATTGCTCATGACAGAGATGAAAGCAAATGGGACATTGTTTGCACTTTGCTGATATGTAGGAGAGATTTTCCCCAGAATCTCCTTTTGGCAAAAGCAGATCTTTCAATTTATATAAAAATGACTGTGTTTTTCCTTTTAAACATACACTTTGATTTTCATTCTTCTGTATTGACTCACTTCTTCCTGGCATGTTAAGTCACTCCTCAAATTCTAAGATGCACAAGTTCATTTTGGCTTTCCTTCAGACCATGCATCTTCATGATCACCCTCTCTAATGAAAGGCTGTTTCATTCCCAAAACTGGGCTAAAGAAAGGGGCTATGACCTCATCTTTGAAAAAGGAGCCAACCACCTTCATTGGAGGAAAAATAGCCTATTTAATAAATGGTGTTGGAAAAACTGGATTTCAACCTGCCAAAGATTAAAAC
>NW_004624744.1:14189193-14250704 GCF_000247695.1 Heterocephalus glaber | reverse complement strand
AATTCATATGTATCTAGGAATGTCCATTTCTTCTGTGTTTTCCATTTTATTAGAGTACAGGTTCTTGAAGTAGGTATTGATGATCCTCTGGATTTCTGCTGGATTTGTTTTGACTTCCCATTTTTCATTCCTAATTGCATGGATTTGAGCTATTTCTTTCCTTTTATTTGATAATGTTGGCTAACGATTTATCGATTTTATTTATTCTTTCGAAAAACCATCTCTTCAATTTGTTGATTTTTTGAATCTTTCTCTTATTCTCCATTCCATTGACTTCTGCTCTGATCATTATAATTTCCTCCCTTGTACAAGCTTTGGGTTTGTCTTGCTTGTCTTTATCTAGGAGCTTAATATTCACCATTAGGTTGTTTATCTCAGCTGTTTTCCTAGTGTGGGCATTCACTGCTATGAATTTCCATTGTAAAACTGCTTTCATTGTGTCCTATAGATTCCTGTATGCTGTATTGGCATTATCATTCAAGTGTAAAAACTGTCTAATTTCCTCTGTGACCCATTGGTTGTTCAGGAGAGGTTTATTCAATTTCCATGTGTTTGTGAAGTTCTTGTGGTTTCTTATGCTATTAATTGCCAGTTTAGTTGTACTATGGTCTGATAATATACAGGGGATAACTTCAACTCCTTTGCATTTACTTAAACATGTTTTATGAGCTAGTATGTGGTCTATTTTGGAGAATGACTTGTGTGCAGCCAAAAAGAATGTATATTCTGATTTTCTGGTGTGGAACACGCTGTTGACTTTTATTAAGTCCATTTGTTCAAAAGCTTGGTTAAAGGGCTGGGGATTCAGCTCAGTGGTGGTGTGCCTGCCTTGTAAGTGCAAAGTCCTGAGTTCAATCCCCGGTACCAAACAAAAAACAAAAGCTTGATTCAGTCTAGTATTTCATTGTTTATTTTTTGTCTAGATGATCTATTTGTGACAGTGGGGTATTGTGGTCCCCCACTACAATTGTATTAGTGCTTATTTGGTTTTTCATGTCCCTTAATATTTGTTTTGTATAGTTGGGGGCATTAGTATTTGGTGTATATATATTTATGATTGTCATTTCTTCCTCTTGGATTATTCCCTTTACAAGGATGCAGTGACCTTCTTTGTCTTTAATTCGTTTTGGTTTGAAATCTACTTTCAAATAAGATAGCTACCCATGCTGTTTTTCCAGGTTCCTGTCACACGGAGAACTGTTTTCCATCCTTTTACTTTCATTCTGAGTTTCTTTTTGAACTAGGTATGTTTCATGAATACAGCATTTGTTGGATTTTGCTTCTTAATACATTCTGCCAGTCTATTTCTTTTGATTGGTGAATTGAGACCATTAACATTGATGGTTATAACTGATATGTATTGACTTTATCATTGTCATGTTATTTTCCTGTTGTTGGTTCTTTTTTATTTTTCCTCCTCTCCCTTTAATTTTTTTGCTTTGCCTGATGGATTTGCCCTGTTGGCGCTCATGGAGTTGTGACCTTCATTGTCTTTTTCTAGGATACTGTTTAGAATTGTTTGGGGTGCTGGTTTGGTATTCATGATGTTTCTCAGGTGTTCTTTGTCATGGAAGTATCTTATTTCTCCAAGTTGGAAAGATAGTTTTGCAGGATACATCAGTCTAGGTTGGAGGTTGTTTGCTTTTAGGGCTTGAAATACCTCACTCCAGGCTCTCCTTGACTTGAGGGTTTGTGTAGAAAAGTCCGCTGTGACTCTGATAGGCTTTCCTTTGCATGTGATTTGTTTCTTTTATCTAACTGCTTGCAGGATTTTGTTCCTCTGTTGCGTTTTTGGGATCTTGATTATTATATGTCTAGGTGTAGATTTTTTTTATCACGGCTATTTGGGAGTCCTATATACCTCACTTATCTGTATGTCAAATTCTTTTTCTCTGTTTGCAAAGTTTTCTGTCATTAATTCTGTGAACAGTTTCATGTCATTTCTACTTTCGCCTGCTTTTTCATGGATTCCTATCAGTCTTCTATTATTCTTCTTTGTATCATGTAGGAGCTGTTGATTTCTCATGGTCCCTTACTATTTTTAAGAGATCTCTCTTTCCATGGTCATTGACTGCCATCCTGTCTTCTATATCAGATATTCTGCCTTCAGATTGGCTCAGTCTGCTGTGTACACTGTCAATGGAGTTTTTAAATCTCCTGGATATGTTTGGATCTGTTTCATGGATTCCACTTCTTTCCTTTGTTGGTGATTCATGGTTTCCATTTCTTTCCTATGCCGGGCATTCATGGCTTCCATTATGGTCCTGAACTCACCTATTTTTTTATCTGTTTCTGCTCTAGAGTCTCTAATTATGTCTTTCATTCTGCTCACCATCTCTGTAGTTATCTGGGAAGTTATTTGTTTTGAATTTTTCTAGAGCCTCATTCATCTGTTTCGTTACTTTGTGATCAGTTCTGGTTGTCCAGGTTGTTATCAGATTTTTCCACCTCATTTCCACCAGAATTTGCCTTTGATGAGCTGGAAGTCTGGGTTTGTGCCTTGCTTAAATGTCTTCTCATTTCTATTTTTGTTGTTGGTACAATTCCTGGGTTGATACTTCGATATTGCTTATTGTAAATATCTTTGTTGCCTGTATTTAGAACCCTTATGGAATGACTGCTTCTCAGAGGTGTCTTCCAGATATAGCTGGTCTTTAGGTTTTGAGTCTCTAATGACTCTGAGACAATCTCATTTTCATTACACCACAAAGGACAACTGATTAGATCAATCACAACACCTTAGCCCAAGTGATACAATCAGCAACAACAATAGCATCAAGCACAGCTTAGAAAATGACAATTTGTGGTAGTTATTAATCACTTTTAACCATGTGAATTATATCAAAATAGAGGACCAGCCCAAAATACGTTCATAGTAAATAAACTCTTCAATACAGTAACTTTACCCTTCAGGATGGGGACTTAATGGGAATTGGGAACGAAGGGATAGATAGGTAAAAGGATAGGGAAAGGTTAGAAATGAAGCCAGAGGAAACAGGAAGATCACAAAAACTCTAGGCAACTTGTTGAAGACAAGAGGAAAAGACAGAATGAAAGAACAAAGACAAGAGCAGAACAACCTAACAGCAATAGGGAAGCTAGAAACTATTCACTTTCCTTTGAAAATAATGACAATTGAGAAAAGGAAAAAGAAGAAAAGAAAAAGAAAGAAATCTGAATTAGGGCAGGAATAGGAACCAAAAGGGAGATGAAAGAGCTGGGAATTTAGCTCATTGGTTCTGCTGCCTGCCTCGCAAGCACAAGGTCCTTAGTTTGATCCCCTGTACTAGAAAAACAAAAAAGGCGAGATGAAGAACAATGTGGGAGAGCAAGACAGCTAGAGAGAGAAAACAACAAGAAAAAAAAATAGAGTAGAAAAAATAATTAAAAATGACAGAAAAAGTAATTTTGAAAATAAAAAACAAAAATGAAGGGCCTCCTTTATATGTCTCTACTGTGATAACAGACATGGGCAGCAGTGTGCAGATGTAAGTCAATTAGTCTAAGCAAGCCAGCAGCAGACCCCTAGATTCAGGCTGATTTATGGCTGCAAGGCCCAAGTTGAGCTCCCTGACCTCCTGCAGGGTTCAACTCTGCAAGTTTCTACTGCAGGTTCCAGCTGCCATTCCCCTGAAAATAGTCCAGGTTCAGATGGGAGGTGGTGATCCCTCCAACTTACCAACTATGGTGGTCTACTGTGCCTTTATTGGAGAGATTCTCACTTTTCCAGTGGGTTTCAATTTTCATCAAGGAGCCTGAGGCCCTCTTTCTGTTGTTCATTTCTGCTGTATCTTCTGGAGCTCAGGACAATGGCCTTGAGGAGCCCCTGTGCCTCGGTGGTATGGATCCAGGTTCCAGCACACCCAGGAGGCCAGAGGCCAGGGGAGGGGTGTATTGGGGTGGTTCTGCAGGCACCTACTCCTTGCTCAGAGGGCCAGGGTGGGGGTGGGGCAGTGCCAATGGCCCATATTTAAGTTTATTGGTACATTTTAGGTATACAATGTGATGACATTCATCATTGGGAATTTAAGTGATATATCTTGGTTCTTATTTTTTTCCCCATTCCCCTGCCCTCCCTTTAACCCTTCCACCCATCCCTATTTACCAAGACTTTGTTTCCATTTTTCCTTTTGTCAAATTTATTCCTTTCCTATGTTTCTTTCTCTTGCTCATGATGATTTCCTCCTATCTGAACAGGTAATAGAACTCTCCTCTCAGATGCTGGGCACCTGCCATTTCCTTATCTTGGTATTCCTCTCTGTGCTTGGCTTCCTCCTCATTTCCTTCAAGACTCTTAAAATTTTACCTTCTCAGAGAGGCCTCTTGTGAATACAGTATCCCTGTTCCCTGAGTCTGTTTTATTTTCTTCAAAGTACTTCTAACATCTGAAATTATTTTATATACATTTTTGTTGTCTATCACCTTTCCACAAATGTAAACTCCACGAGAGCAGGTGTTTTGTTTTATTCATGAATGCATCACAGAAGAATGTCTGTAGATGCTCAAAAAATAACTTTTTAAACAATGAATTAATTTGTTTTACTTGTTTTATCTAAGAGGTAGACATTATTGAATGTCCATTTTATAGGCAAACAGAACAAACAGAATCAAAAGGAAGTTAAGGTTTGTGCATCACTGAAGGTTGGGGAGTTGTGAGCCAAGAAGTAAGACATGCCTTGTGTTAGCTCTGATTGATACCTTAGTAATTCAGATATGCTCACTGAAGTCCTCTCGATATTTTAAAAACACATCAGAGAATGTGCATGGAGAACACGCTGCGTGGAATAGAAGCAAAAAGAAAGTGTATAAGTTCTTATTTTCCAAATGAAAAACATTTATAACTGATAGGTTCTTGCAGCTAAAGTAGAAACCCATCATGTAGTTAAATATGACCCAATATTCCTGAACATTGAGCCCTGGGTCTTCTGGCAGTGCCCAGGGAAGCAGGGACAGAATGGAGTGTCTAGGATTATCACAGTAACTTGACCAGAGGGCAGGACTATCTGCAGTGAGGCACAGCTCCTGGAATGAGCATGTGGGTGTCAAAGTCAGTCATAAGTCCATCGATTACCTGCTGTTAGTGTGTGTTAAGTAGCCCATAAGCAAGAAAAGCAATGAAAAAGGAACATTATAAAGAACTAAAAATTAGCAAGAAAATTTAATGTTATACCCACTAAGATATGTTACCCAGTTTCTCTTCCAAGGAAGGACTTGTTGCCAACTGCAAAATATGTAAAGAAAAGGAGTGATGTGCATCTTGATATGTATTCCTATATTACTGCCATGTGAAAGACCACTCTTATTTCATAAAACTACTAATACGTTAAGAATATAAGCTCTGAATCAAAGTCTAAAGAAAGAGACACAGTAAATAGTGTTCTCCATACCAGTTGATTCCTTTGGTCCCTAGGCCTCACTTTTAAACTGTCTTAAGCAACTTTTACTTTCTAAATATAAGAAGTCAACTGTGAAGGAGTCTGACAGCTAGGAACTAAACCTCTTGAAAACTGGCTTCAAAGAAAAGCTTAAAATAAGAGGCACCAAATCTTAAGGTTTAAAACATAATCTTGTCAGATTATGATATTATGGTATCATGTCATCTCTGAAAATAAAGGCATGTTCATCAGTCTCCAAAATACTTTATTTTTAGAGTCCAAATGCTTTCTATGAAGAAGTAAAATGAAGGAAGATTCTTAATAGTCATCTGACAAAAAACATTCCATTATTCTTGACATTAAAAATTGAATGCAGTTTTTGAAAAAATGAACATTAACATAATCTGTTTAGAATCACATTTTCCAGTGACTAGAATTTAGTTTTTGCCTAGAAAAGAACTGAAGATAGTGGCTGAGAAGTGTGTGCCTTATGAAAGACATTTAAATGTAAGGATGATTAATATTGAGGATTTGAAAATACATTTTGTCCTCAGAGGAAACAATTTTAGTTTCTAAAGAGTATTCACTTCTGACATCTCAATTCCTGATTTCAGTGGCTGCACACTTTGTACCTCGGTGCCACATTTAGGACAAGTAAAGTACATGTCAAATAAGAAACTACTCTTCACACAGTAATAGCAAAAGATGTGTTCACATCCTATGGTGTGAGGCATGGTGGGCCACTCTCCACACAGAGAACATTCTTTGCCCCTGGTGGCTAATGTACTGTCACTATTTGGTGCACCAGTAAGGGGGATACACCATGAAGATAATTTGGCTTTCAATTTCTGGATATTGATAAGTGGTAAGAGAAAAATCAGAAACTCAGCAAAACCATGCCAGAGGAGTTCCCTATTCATATACTCAAAGCCAACTTCACGGATATTTTGAGGCGTGCAAAATACAGAATGAATGCCTAGGAGACGTTCTGTTAAAGTTGCAAACTTTCCTCTTTGAAGGAAAATCAAAAAATTAACTAATTCACCTAATTTCAAAAGTCCAAACACGAAATTCACACATTGTTTGACTTTCCCAAATGATGCTAAATGATGATTTCGAAACAAATCATAGCATCGTTCTTCTAGCCACCTCCCACCAATGGTACATGCAGCATACCAGAGTTTCTGACTTTTACTTGGTGGATGATATCTTGGGTTTGGGGAAAAATTGTTTCTGTACTGAATATTCAAAACTGATTGTCCCACAGTGGCATTTTTGGAGTAGATGGTGAATCGCCATAAGAAAAGCCACAAGAATGCTTTCACTTCTGGTTCAAAGCGAGCTAACAGCCCTGGCTTAAATCCATGAAAGCATTGAGCAAACTGAGACCAAACTAGCTGCTCTAGGGCCTTGTTTAGTTCAAGTGCATCCAACTGACTTATTCTTAGCACTCTGTTGGTACTCTTAGTATCCCCTTCTCTGGGCGCCATGTCTTCTCTGAAGTTCTCTAGGAGAAAATACAATGAGGGAATATCATCAAACAGTTGCACTCATATTGTCTCCCCCACTTACATTTAGAAAACTAGAATTTACCAATCACATGGGACACACAGAAGATGGGGCTTCAGTAATGTGAAAACAGTATAGTGAATAATCACTTCCACCTTAGAACTTCTTTTTATCCTCCCCTCCTTTCTACATCTTTTTTTTTTAACCCTTCCTCATCAAAGGAATAACAGCTAAAAAGATAAAGAAAAAAATGTTGTAGCCCATTTCCACAAACATACTTCTAAGTAATACTTCCTGGTCAGATAACAATTTTTGTTTTTTAGGTGCTGAGGCTTGAACACAGCACCTTGTATGTGTGAGGTAAAAGTCTACATTAAGCTATAACTATAACTCTAGTCCCTTGGTCAGATATTTTAGTACACAGACATTAAAATCTTGAAATTATTAAAGATGATTTTAAGCATAATAACATGACTAATAGAGAAACATATGAATGTAACAAATACAAGGAACTCTACAGAACATGGCGATGGGTGGTTAAGTAAAGACCTCAGTTTAATTTCCAGTGCTTGTATTCATTCCAAAGGTATAATTTTCAAGCAGTCACTTAAACTTTCTAAGATATATTTTATACTTATAAAGGAAGTTAGAAAGAAAATGAACAATATATGTTTATTATTCTATCTTACTAATGCCGAAACTAAGTACTACTAAATCTTACCACAGAACAGTAAGAATGCAGGCATGTCACTGTCTTAGTTATTTCCTTCATCACTAGGACAAAATACCCAATACTCACAACTTAAGAGTAGTAGTTTATTTTGGTTCACATTTTTATAGATTTCCGCCCTTGCATGATAGGCAGCATGGTAGAAGGGCTTGGGCAAAAGAAAGCTGCTCATCGCATGGCATCTAGGAAGCAGAGAATACCAAGAGAGGAGCTGGAAGGGAGATAAACCCTTCTAGGTCAGGTCAACAGTGATCTGCCTCTTCTGACCAGACTCCACATCCTACCAGCAAGCCAGCTACAATGCCCCCATAATACAATCACCTTTCACATGCATGAGCCTGTGGGGGCCATTTTAGATCTAAACAATAAGTCATATTACGGTGCTAAAAATGTACACATCAGGCAACACTTCAAAAAAGAAAACTATGACATGAAAGATATATACTAGGATAATTCCATAAATACATCAAGGTAACAAGTACTAAAGGGAAATATTTTTAATGAAATATAAAAAGTTGATTAACGATTACCTAGGTGTGACAGACTCAAAATATATTATGTACAAGCCTATGCAACTAAAGCACTCATTCTTATAGCTGAGTATATAGACTAATTTCGATATTTTAAATTTTTATTAATGAACTGGCAAATCAGAACTGTGACCAAGGTTCATAAAAAAATGGGTCATTTGTGTGATCTCACTTATGTATATAGAATTTAAAAGCATATAATTCACAGAAGTCAAGGGTAAACTGGTGGTTGTTGCGGTTTGGGAGGTGGGAGAAATGGGGAGTTGTTGATCAAAGGATACAGACCTTCAGTTATAACATGAAAAATTCTGTATTTCACATACATGCACACATTAATAATTATAGGTAGTGTTGGAATAAATTAATATGACTGTGGCAGTCATTTTATAATGTGTATGCATATAAGATCATATTGTTCATTCTGAATATATACAATTTTTATTTGTCAATTATATCTTTTTACAGCTGAGGAAAAAATAAAGAGTTCTGTTATAGTTTGGGTCAACATGTTCCCCCAAAGCCTCCTGTAAGCATAGGTGGCTTTTTCAGTGGTTGAATCTAGTGTGTGATCACTAAACCCATACACTGATTGGTTTAGCACCACCCTAATCCCATTGATCTGGATAAGATAAAAGGGGCAGAAAGACACTGTTAAGGTTTTCTTGTTGTTTTTGCTACCATGTGGGTGCCATGAACTGTTTCTCCTCTGTGATGCTCCCGTGCCATGTGCCACTCTGCCTTGGAGCCAGCCGATTATGGACTGAAACCTCTACAAACTGTGATCTAAATAAATCTTTCCTTCTTTAACTTTGGGTGTCAGGTAGTTTATCCCAGCAACAAGAGGAAAGTAACTAAGATAGGCTCTCAACACAATGAACTTAATTAGTTGTTTCCAAGGCCTTTGAAAGGTCCATTGAACTACGACAACACAAAGCTCAAGAGTAAGGCATAGCTCCTATAGAAGTTCATTCCACTAGCTAGCCATGTGATCTTGGAGAAGTCATTTCACTTACGGAATAAAGGTCTAGAGACAAAAAGACTGACAGTCCTTTCAAATTTTATTATTTTATGATTTTAACCAAAAAGATGTTGACTGTTATTTGTTAGATGCTAAAGGGACTGAAAAGTATAGTGGTACCTTGGTTCACAAATGCTTTTGTTTGCAAACAATTTGGTTTGCAAACAGAAGTGTTTGGCAAAATTTTGTTTTTGTTTCCAAACTCTGCACTGGGTGATAAACACAATCATAGCCATCTTTAGCACAAAAACAAAAATATGCCCATCTTTTCCAAAATCATAGAACAAATTAAGTTTGTGAACTGAGGTAGCACTACATATGCTAAAATAAAGTTGTATTTTTTGAAATTTGTAGTATGTTCAACAGCAGAGGTTTTTAAAAAGTAAGCTTCAAAAATACCTACCTGGATGTATGATATTTAAGTATGGTGTCAACTTGAGTAAGAAATGCTTAGCAGATTGGTTTAGCAAAGTTCTGGGTGTATGTGGATGATTGACTTAATGAATTCACCATCACCCTTGGATGTTCATCTCCAGGCTTCCAATGCAGACTCTTCAGCTTCCAGCACAGACCCTTTGGCTTCCGGATACGGACTCACATGTGGTTGCAGTGAGCTCCAGGGCTTCAACTTTTCATTGAATCCTTTGGATTGCCAGCACACAGACAGCCTTTTTGCATTTTTCCACTTGACTCTGCAGGCGACCACTGTAAGCCTACCTTGTGAATTCTTTATGTGTCATATACATGCATATATGTATTTTATATTAAATCCGTTCTGCTAGTAATCCTTAACTGATATAGAACCTAGATGACTAAATGCCAGAAGGCTTTATCCTTAACACATTCAAGTATATGAAACAAAAATGAGCAACAAGTAATAGTTGTAATGAGTAACAGTCATTTGATGCTGATTTCCATCAAAGTAGATATATGACAGGGATATTTTCCACCTATAGATGTTACATGGATTCTGAAAAGATCTCACCTTTTCCCCTTCTTGCAGGTCCTTCAAGACTTGGTAGCCTATAGCTATGGCAGTGGGGATCTTTGCTGCAATTTCTTTTGTGAAATCTTTACCTCAGTCTTGCCAGGAACTACAGAAAAGAAAGATGATGTTAGAAAGACACAGTTCTCTTTCCTCATGGTAGTCATCTAATCCATTGCCAAGGACTGTTGATTCTTTGTCCAAAATATTCTTCTAATGCAATCATCGCTCTCTAATGTCCCACAGACTTTTTCCTAAACTCTGGCTGCTCTCCTCTCCCCCTGGATTATATCCAACTGATCTATCCACCTTCTCCTCCTTTCAATGCATTTCCCACAATGGAATCTTTCTAAAACACAAACCTTCCCAAACCTACCCAAAGACTGCTTTCCTTCCAAAAGCACCATCACCAAATCATAAAGTGCCATGTTCTCTTGTTCATATGGATTTTATAGTTTGTTCTCTTTGCATAGAACGTATATTTCCATTCTTTAACTGAAAAACTACTGTCACAAGCATCACTTCTTCCTAAATATCCAAATTTAGGTTAGCTGCTTGTAATTGCTCCCTTAATATGCCTTCTTCTTCTTTCTTGGCCTCTATGTATTGTACAGAAATTACTTTTTAATTGTCCTTTTCCTTCTGTTATGATTATGTGAATAGTATCATGGCAGAATCATAGTATCAGTTCCTGGTACTCAGACGGCATTCGACAAATACTAGATGAATGGATAAATGAATAGGATGAAAGGAAAGGGGTAGAAAATACAAATTCTACCCATTAATCTTTAAAACTATTTCAAATTACTATACCCAGAATGTTTATTTTGCTACATTTGTAGTATATCTGTTATCTACCAGTTAATATGTTTGAGAGCTAGTGATATGATACTACATCAGTCTTAATCTTTATGGGACCTATAATCTATTGGGGTGGAAGGAGGAGGAAAGTAAGGATATGTTATATAACAAGGCACTTACAAAAAGATGAAATAAATGGTACACAAAAGGAAATTTAGGATACTGTGTATACAACTATACTGCAGAAGGTCAGAGGAAACTTCTTGGAGAGGGAGTAAGTAAATAGCCTCTAGAAAGGATTAGCAGTGTCAGTCTAATAAAAATAGTACTTCAAGTACAAAGAATAGCAGAGGGATTGTAGGTACAAGGATAAGAGATAACTGGAAAAGAAAACAGAAGATAGACCCTAAAGGCCCTAAAAAGAGGATGCATTTCATCAAGAAGGTAATGGGAAGTAACTGAGTAGTTGTAAGTGAAGAACTAATCAGATTTACATTTTAGATTTGTTCTGGCCTCCATGAGAATGGAGACATAGTGGCCAGTTAAGAGTGGTTAAAATAATGTAGTGAGAAACTAAAGATAGTCTAAGTTAGAAAAGTATCAGTGGGGATGAAGAGGAAAAAGGTACCTTTGAAAGCTATGAGGTGGTAGAACTGGTATTATGAGATAAGAATTAAGTAAAACATAACACTGGTGTGAGAAAAATGAATGGATAGCTATGTAGTTCTCTGAAACAGGAGATATATCAGGTTGTACAAATTTGAAGGAAAAGATCATACATGCAGTTTTAGAGATCAGGGACTTGTAAGAGGCATCTAAGTGGGAAAGTTCAGTAAGTAGGTATGTGAATATGCGTGAGAAAATGCGGATGGAGATTTTTATAAGTCTGAGGCTCTTCTGGTAAAAATAATCTATTTTAAGTCTTCTTGATCTAATTAAATGCTAACACGAGGAAAGCAGTGCCCCAAATAAGGTAAGTAGAGCTGGTCCATTTACAACACATTCGATTTTGTTTGTAACAATAATCTTATGATAATTTTCACTGATATAAAACTGCAATATCTATGATAAAGATTCATGTATCTTTGGACATTCAATCTTTCTCTAGAATAAGCCTGCATGCAGTCTCACTGCTGCTCTAGTCTGGTGTTTTTTAAACTTGAGAGTTCATCAGAATCACACAGAGAACTTGTCAGATTTCTGGGCTTCATCCCCCACATTTTTGATTCAGTAGATCTAGAATGGGACCCAAGAATTTTTATTGCTAACAAATTTCCTGGTGATGTTAAGAACCAGGGGACTAGTACATTTCAATGCAAAATTCATTATATTTTTGCATATCACCAGAAATCAGAGGGCTGGGATCTAGCATTGAGTTCCCTGGAGAGATTTCCCAGATTTCCCTTTCTTCTATTAAATAGTGCTTGTGAGATTCAATCTTCTTAAGTACTGTATCAGTATATCCTGGTCACAATAGGGACTTGGAATGTGGAGATAAAGACATGTACTTTCACTTAAGGATTCCACCAAGGTCTAGAAAGAGAAGCACTGGACAAAAAAGTAACTAGGGCAACAATATAGGTGTATGGCATCAGAGGTTCTCAGACATACACCAAATTTCAAAACTATCTCAATAGGAAAAGAATTTCAAGTTACACACACAAATGAAAATGATGACTATGGTTCTCACTTTCTTGCAGTTAATGAGTTTTTCTAATTTATTTGCATCATTTATGTAACTGAAGGAGTAAAAAAACCTTAAAGATTACTGTATTTTAAAAATAGTATAAGCTAACCAAAATCTATAAAATTATTTGCTCACACTTAACAAATTACTTCTTACCTCATTGCTCTTGGAATAAAGTACAGAGATCTCAGACATAAAGTATGCCAGCCTGTCATCATCTCTGCAACAATATACCCCACCATTCCCCAATGGAGCCTTTAGATTCAGACCATGGTTCAGTCCCACCTTTGTGTCTTTTCTCATGGACCTAAAATACCCATCTTCCTTCCAGCTAGTTCTACTGCTCTAAATTATATCTGCCCTTCACATTCCAATATTCTCTACGAGATCTTGTTTAATGATCCCCAGTTTCCACTGATATTACCATTTTAAACTCTGACAGCAACTATCTGTGCCACTCGAGTTGTCAACTATATGTATTGTGACTTCACTCATAAGGATATATCTATTTCCCCCAATTTTGAATGTAGACTAGTTAAGAGAAAGTACCTTTTCTAAAACTTATTTCTCAAAGTACCTGCCACTTACAAAGTGACTTTCATACCTAACTCAGTTTTCCTCAAGCAAAATTCTACAATTACTCAGGAAATATAAGCAACTCTTAACACTACCTACAACTTTGCATTTTCCATGTATTTCATATTCACTGGTCAGCAAGATAAGGGAAACTACACTTTAAAGCTCCGACCATACTATAAACATCAATAGAAATCCAGTACGAATCCCCTTACTCTCCTTATCCATTCCCTTGGTGTTGGATTAGATGTACTGCTTTTTTAAGTTGAGTATTAGATGAAACATTTGGCTTACTTATAAGGCCAGTGGTGCCAATTTATGTATCTTTAATTACTGGCATGATAATAGCTGCTGACTGTGGTTGATGAACATCTTATAGAATTAGCCATAAGATGGTGTTATGGTTGTGTCTAGATGCCTCCCCAAAAGCCTCATGCAGTCATAAGTTATTATTATTATTTTTTCCAGAGGTGGCTGGATCTAGGGTGTGTGACACTGGAATTGATTCATGATGCAATGCTAGGTTCAAGGGCACTAGGATTAAGGGTGTGAGTGCTACCTGCCCCAAGTGGTCTGGATAAAATAAAAAGGGCAGAAAGAGGCTGTTAAGGTCCTTGGCTTGCTTGCTTTTTCTGTCTTCTGCTTGCCATAAACTTCTCCTTTATGATGTCCCTCTGCCAAGCCACCCTGACTTGGAGCCAGCCAATTATGGACTGAAACCTCTATAAACTGTGAGCAAAATAAATCATTCCTCTTTTAATTTTAGGTGTCAGGTATTTTGTCTCAGCAACAAGAAGAGTAACTAACACAGATATGTTCATAGTAGCTGCACAACAAAATGTTTGAACTTACATGCTACTACCTAGATACATCAGGCTGAACTTGGATAGTTAGAGAAGACTTCTATCTTTTCCTTAGGTTCTTTACTGATAGTGAAAAACTGGTGAACAGAGTAGTTTCTCAGAATTATCATGTATTTCAAAACTCTCATGTCTGGGGGAATCATACTTCAGAACACTTAGTAAAGACTGGAATTTTTAACGAATGCCAGAAAAGGAGGCTTAACACAGTCTCTAACAGATCCAGTATTTAACAATACTTATAAAAAATTCTTTCTTATCCCTTCTGTTATAGTTTAACATTTGTTTTCCTCCCAAAGCCTGGCCTCAGTGTTGATTAAGAACAGCTGGGCCTGCTCTCCTCCCTACATAATACTCTTTAATAGACCAAAAAACTTGTTATTAAATTGTTCTTCAGCCTTTGCTTCTGCAGATGAATAATTTGTTTCTCTGTTATTGTTTTAGGGTTTATTTTTCAAGATTTTAGCTATTTTTGTGTCTCAGTTTAGTTGGCAACATAAACACTGTCCACTGCACATTACAGTTAATTTAAGTGGTATACCTCTCCTATACTCTCTATTTCTCTGTAAGCAACTATGATACAGTGGAAGAAAAAGCAGATTAAAATCAAACAGGCCTAGGCTAAAGCTCTAGCTCTGTCACTTACTTGTTACATGATCTTAAAAAATTCATTAGGCTCAGGTTCTTTTTCCAAAAGTCGAAATCAACAGCTACCTCACAAAGTTGTTGAGATTAAAAATAATGTTATCCAAGCGGTTTGGAAACCATAAAGCAGGATTATTACTATATTGTTGCTGCTTTTGCTAGGGATGGGCATAAAAGACTGAGAGATGATTTTGGTAAATCTCATTTGAAAGACTAAAATCTTTATTATTACTCATACTAATGTCTTAGGCAACCTCTGTCAAAAGGATTTGTTCCCAAGAACTATTGACTACACCATTAAAATACAATTGTGGCAGTTAAACCATGAACATCATGTCACCATTATGTGTATAAATGGGAATACCAGGCAGGAGGGGGCAGTGATGGTGCTCAGCAGGGCTCAGCCCATCCTAAATTTGTGTCTTGTCTGAGTGGAAATGAAGCAGTGGGATCTAGAGAATGGGGATGAGTTCCACCTAACATGATCTACTCCTATCATTATCAAGCCCCATCAACAAGGTTGTGCCTGTTATCTGGCAGTAAAGAAATCTCAGGATCTCTGGCTGATAATATCTGACTCCAGGAGGCTTTGTTCCACAGGGCATGGTAGAGGCAATCCAAGACAAGCATCCAAACTTGGGTTTATCACTACATACTACATTCAGTTCCTCCTCTCCCTTACCCCCCACTCCAACTCCAGGTTTTTGTGGCAGGCACAGATATTTTAGAGTAGTATACTGGCTGCAGAGAAGGGCAATGCTCAAGAGCTAGAGAAACTAAAGAAACAAAAATAACTAGAAGTCCAATTAATCAGATTATACAAGCTTTTTTTTTCCCCATTGCAGTAAGATCTGTCCATAATTGGCATGAAGCACAGAAAAAATGCAATGAATGCCTTCAAATCAAATAAAATTCTACAGTTTGTGTTTAAGCAATCTTTGATTTTCTGACAAATGGTTATTCAATTGAACCAAAATGTGTGGAGCACCTAATGCCAGACCTTCTTCTAAGTATTAGAGATTTGATCTAAATACACATAACTATCAGTTACCTTCTTTATACTCAAACATTTTTAAAGAAATAGTATTTTAGGTTAATCAGGGCTGGCTATTGATCTCTGAAGTAAAGAATGGATCCCAAAATATAAAACCACAAGGGTCACAAAACTGCCCAGACAGAAATGAGAAAAATGGCATTTAGGACAAGGGAATGGGTTTTATAAAAGCCCTAAAACATGCAGACTCCTGGCCAAGTTCTAGCAAGGATATATGGACATGAATTTTATCATGAGCTTAACGTGTCCTTGGTTATTTAACCCTCATCCATGTGGTTACATTTGTCAAGTGGAAGCAAGGAAACAAGTTATTTTCTATAACCAAAGAAGAGGCTAACAGTAGAGACTGGCTAAAGGGTCAACCTGGCCACCTAAAAAGCACCTAAGTTAAGGCAATTGCACTGATTTTCAGGTATGAACAAGAGAGAAGAGAAGGGACATAACAGACTATACATTTTAAAGGATTAACCTAATAGAGTTTAATGAGTCAAAGAAAAACTTGTTCAGTAATATCAGTTAACAGACTTCTACAATTCAGGGGTTTAACCAAGACGTTAACAACTTTTTGGTAAATCAAAGTAATTTCACTTACTTAACTATGGAAATGAAAAAGAAGATTACATTATCCTTAAATTAGTTAACAATACTTTTCTAACTTGTCTTACACTGCCAATAGCAATGCCCAACCATCAGTCAGTCTATTTCCACTCTGCTTGCAAGAGCATAAGAAAGCTCTAAGAATCTCCAAAT
Organism: Heterocephalus glaber; assembly: GCF_000247695.1. Next base: position 14,234,184 of record NW_004624744.1, on the reverse strand, counting down.
TATTGGTTCTATATTAGCACCTAGTTTATAAATGTAGGCTCTACCATGAATAGTTAAAAAAAGCTAACTTTATTTTCTAGGTGTTGGGATTGTTCTGAATTAAAACAAACACTTTGTTCAAATTTTTTTTTTTCAGAATACCAAAAACACACAGTGCCTTTTATCTTTTAATATCCAATTCTGTCACCATTCTTCATTTTCCAAGCTAAACTAACTTCAAGATTATAAAAGGTTAACTCAGGGGGAAATATTTATTAGCCATGCAAAAAGGCAAATAAAAATTATAATTTGCAATATAAATATTAAAGACAGATTCTACTACATTAGAGATAAGTGAACAAAGACGCTTAAAGCAAAATCAAGAACAGGTAAAAAGTATAGTGTCTACTAGGGTTAGTGTGATTAACTTGTCACATAAATATGTTTAAGACAAAATGATCCAGCACTAACAACTATTAAAAAGATCTCCTGCTGACATTTTATCACTAGACATGCCACACAGCTGTTTTTTCCACAGGAAAAAAAATTCTTGAAAATTCATTTACAAAGAGCAACAACATATAACCTTATCTCCTAAATAACTCATGTTTTCATTTTATGTTTTTCATTCCCCAAAAGAGAACTTTTCATCTATATCACATTCAAAAATGAAAACAATTGACTTTATCTCACTGAGGAAGAAGGAAATTTTCAGGATGTATTTTAGAGGTTCTATGGAGTACAGTACAAATCATGAATGAATATATTTTATTTAAAAACATGTTACTGACAGAAATCTATCAATAATAATGTGGGTACTGTCAAGGGTCTGTCAATATTAATGTAATTATGATTAAGGGGATAACATGGATTTTAGCTATAATACCAAGTAACATCTCCTACATAGCTGCTATCAATATACATATTATTATTGACCTGTTCCAAGACTGAGTTCTAGATGTATTACCATTAAACATATTTGTCAATGTATACTGCCTATAAAACTTCTACGTTTAAATTTATAGACTTGTAAACTTTGTCAGCAGAAACGTGATTTCCAATTAATCTCTAAATTATCATACACACCAACATACTCCCTGCCAGGCTGTTCTTCTGTAGGCCCACAATAATCAACTTACTTTTAGTATGACAATGTCATTTTCACACTATCTTAAGCATTCTAGCAATCAAAGTTGATGGGATCATATATTCATTATTTTCTCTCTAGATTTTTAAGTTTTAGACTAAAATTTCATAGTATGAGGTCATGTGAATTAAATTCCATGACTAGAAATCTTAAGTTTTGAATCTACACTCTAATATTTTATTTCCTTAGTGCAGTCAAATAAATTTACTATCCATTGTATTGAAATCAATATTAATAAATGGGACATGCATCAAAGAGGGATTTAACAGAACACCGATTCCCAGAACACATTTTAAACATGGGGAAGAGAGAAAAAGCTATGGCCAAGACCCATTAGGACACTCTGACCTCTGGTACTCTGAATAGGCCTGGAAATCAACTCTTAAGTTCAAATCCCACTTCTGCCACAGATTGGTAAAGTGACTTGTCACTACTCTGTTGTTACTCCCTTTCTACCATACATAAACTAAGTTTCAATGATCGATAGATAGATGTGTTAATAGATAGCCGATACTATAAATCCAAATCCTGCTCATTTGGATATAACCAAGTCACGTGTAATTTTAAAACTGTGTTAAGGACATTAGCTTGCTGAATTCCTCCAACAAAATCTTCGTTAAAATCCAAGCTGCTTGGCAAGCAGGAGATGGATCCTGAGATGGATCCTTGGTATTAAAAAAAAAAAAAATCCAAGTTGAATTTTGTTTTTTGGGGGTTGGTAGTACGTTTGACAAAACTTTTCTAAAAAATGTATGAAAAATACATTTCCAAATACTGTACACTTTGCAAAAAGACGAACAGTGATAAATAACTTGCCACAGAGGAGAAATTTTTTTTTCATTTGGAGAGATGAAGACACTCAAATACAAATGTCAAGGCTATAATTAGTCTTACACAATAAATGAGTGCTTTACTTATTTTAGCTCCAGTACATTTGTTCAAGTATCTAAAACTAACATAAAATAGCATTTTTAACCTTAAAATAGAATTTACAACACCTTGGCCTAACTTCACAAATCTATTTTTAAGAGAACAGAGAGGATTTCAAACTCCTTTCTTTCACACAATCAGTATTTCTGAGTCTATAGGAGAGAAAGCATATTGCAAAACAAAGAAATGCTGGGTGAATAAGGGGAGAAAAAGTGTTTAAAAGGCTCAGATTAGTTCTGTGCTGTAGTCTAGGTTTACAGGTTGTGAAATTGGACAACTTATTACTGGAAGGAAAAAGCAACTGTAAAAAAAAGTCTACCTGCCAGGCATTTGGCTCAGTGGTGCCCATGCCTGCCTCACAAGCAAAAGGTCCCGAGTTCGATCTCTGAAAGCCCCACCCCCACCCCCTGCCTGCCAAAAAAGTCTACCTAAAAATCCTTATAGAAATTGTTTGAAGAAACCTTGGAAGGGGAAGGAAGTTTTTTAAAAAGCCATTTTCAAATGCAGAAATGGTAATACTGAGCACTAAGTTTGAAAGGGTAAAGTAGAAAAATCAGAGCAGAACATGTGGGAATCTTCATAGCAGGTAAGAGAAAGGCATTAAGTAAGACAATCCCAGGGAATATGTTAAGTTTACAATAATACTCAGCAGGCAGCAATCACCAGTTAATGTGTGCTAATTGACTACTATAGCTAATTGCCTGGCACAAAATTAAATCATTTAATCCTTATAATACTAAGAAAGATATTGTTTTTAAAATTTCTATTCTAAACTAAGGACCCTGGGGCACAGAAAGATTATCCTATGTGTATAAAATTACATTGCTAAAAGTGGAAGAACTATGCACTGAATCAGTAGGCTATATTGACAAAGTGGTGTTCATTCTATTAGGTAAACATAAACACTTTAAGGGTGGTACCACAGGACCCACAGATAATTATCTTAAAAGGTCATGTAGTAAGAGTGGAGGCATGATCTACAGCAAAATAATTCAGGAATTAGCAAACAAATAATTCAAGGATATGAAATACATTAAGCAACTAGATCTTTAAAAATACTATATTCTATAAAATTAGGAAGGGTCTTAGAATTTACTCCCTTAAGAAGAGAATTCCAAATGACTTGAAAATTAGTAGAACAAATATTTAATTGCACCTTTTATGGCACAAGAGAAAGCGGAAATGCCCCAAGGAGGAAGAGTATTAGCAATGGAATAGAAAGAACTATTATATGACACATATTATGTGTGAGGAACTATGTATTTCCTTTACACTATCTCACTGAAGCCTCATAACACAGCATTATTATCTCTATTTTTTAAAAAAATGAAGATTAAAGTTTAAGAAGATTAGCTACCTAAGATCAAGCTGCATCAGTGAAATTTTGGTAAATATTAGAAAAACTTTAGAGCACACAAAAAGAAGTTAGAAAAATGAGTATTTGGTAAGATAAAATTTAATACCACAGAATGCAATGCAAAATTTTGTTATCTCATTAATTATTCAAAAGGCCACACTGACTTCCAACGTCATTAACAGATGGGAACAGAAACTATGGAAATGTGGTAAAGTTGCCTACACTGACTGGGACACATGGCATCTACATTCCCTCCCTTTTCTCTCTATACATGTAGTCAAAGAAGCATTCAAAAGGATTGACTGTCAAATCTCAACAATGGGAATAGACAGGTAAAAAATCAGATGTGACCATTCACTTAACTATTACAAACACAAACTATATGCTAAGTAAAAGTAATGCCAATTTTATCTACTGAATACTGGAAAGGCATGATCAAAACAGAATTACTCTAGAGCTATTATTTTTTGTCTTTTAATAATAAGAAACAAGAAAGGACAACTTGACTGGAATTTTATCACACCTTATTGGCAGGAAGGTAAGAAGGGAAAGTTCTGATAAAAAAAATGTTATTAAGGGTAAAAAGCAATATAGAATGGACTCTCAAGTTATGACCAGCCTGATTTATGAACAACTTGGATTAATTAGGTTAATGGAAGATTCATCTGCCTCTTGTTATCTATAGCATGTACCCAGGTAAACATCCAGATCTCAACTGTACTGACTTACAACCAACTTGAGTTACAACCAGACCATGGGAACAATCGAGTTTGTAAGTCAAGGGTACACTGTAGAAAAGGGTATTTTGATTATATAGTTGGGCATGTATCAGAAAAATCAATAGGTTATCATCTTCCCTACCTGTATTCAAGTATACAAACTACAGGGCTAGGCTTAAAAAGACAGTACAAGGATTCCAGAGATAGGGCAAATGGAGGGAATCAGGGTTTTTCTCCTGAGGCTTTGTGTGCACTATAAAGGAATAGAACTGGGGCACAGAATGTTTAGACATACTATCACTTCACAGGAAAAAGATGAAGGAAATGCTATCCAACCCAGATCAAAAGGAGAAAAAAGCAAACAATTCAGAGTAGAACTTTTGTCCAGAAATAAAGATTGTGCATATGGCCCACATTTTCGTAGGCTATAGGAGCCTGATCATAAGACTGGTATGTAAAAGGGACACAAAAACTTGGAAATTACTTGATGCTGTGAGGAAAGCACGGCGCTAGGACTTACAACCTTATCAAAGATGTGATGATGGGCAGACCAGCCTGCTAACATTTATAAGGTTCAACTACTGAACATGTAAAATGGAAAATACCTGCCCTACCTATAAGCATCAATATAGGCAAAACTTTTATAGCTAAAATAAAAGAATATGGGGAACAGAAAAAAATGGGAATTATGATTCTGATCACAAAGAAAGGATCTGGAACCTATCTACAAAATAAATGAAATTAAATATGGACATAATTTTAGAAAACTGTAACAATCAAGTTACATCTTGACTATAAATGAATAATTGTCCTAAGAAACAGAATTTTAATGCCAGAAGGAAAAGTAGATTAGTCGAAGGTATAAATTCAATCTTCAAAAGAACCCTGTTAAGAAAGTAGAACACATAAATAGCTGCCCTTGTTAAAATACTGCTTGCTTTGTCTTTCCCCAGCATGGTTCCAGGAAATTTCTACAGTTCTTTTATGGAACAACTTTAAAACCACATATTGAGTGTTACCTTTAATTTCTAAGAATAAGAAGAATAAGGGCAAGAGGTAAAGGTAGTCAAAGGCAAGCCAAAATTAAGCCTATAACCCGAGTCTCTTGATTTTGTTCAGTATTCAATTATGTCCTGTTCTTTTTCTTTTCTTCTTTTTTTTTTTTTTTTGGTACCAGGGATCGAACTCAGGACCTTGTGCTTTCGAGAGGCAGGCAGCAGAACCACTGAGCTAAATTCCTGGCCCCTTCCTCTTTTTTTTTTTTTTTTTGGTACCGGGGATTGAACTTGGGTCCTGTTTCTCTTCTTTCAAATCTTCTGGTTCAAGATAATTCAAGTCAAATCTAGTAACTGATAATATGGGTGAGATCAGAGAAGATAAAAAGAAAAGGCACCCCAAGTTCATTCTGTTCAGATTTAAATAAAAGTAACGTATCAGTTGAAAGGTGTTTACAAAACCATGGTGGGGTTAGCCACAGTCTTCCTGTAACTTCTTAACACTGTCAAGATAAAAAAAAATCAGCAAGGGGCTGCAAATAAGAATACAAAACGTATTAGACTTGAACAACTTGGTCTCATTTCGTAAACAGCCCTTAAACTAAATGTTTGGTGTATGGAAAATGGTGCCTAAACAATGACTTTAAGGTCTCAAAAGATGCTAATGATTTTCACGTTCCTTATAAGTGAATGCAAAACAAACTTCACAAGCAATTCTGTAAGAAAATCCTTAATACCTCCTCCTCAAGAAAACTAAAATCGGTGTTGTATCAGCGGAGTCTCAAAAATTCAGAATACTTAGGTCATACCCATTTTTTGGTAATAAGTATAACTCTGTAATGAACCCACATATTTTACGAATAGCTTGGACCCTTAAAGATTCTTAAAACCGTTCATAATAAACAGGTCTTTTCACGACCCGCTACCAAGTGTGAAGAAAACAAATTTCAAGTTCATCTCTAAAATGTCACCCATGGACTGCAAAGGGGTTCAACTGCAGCTCGGTGTGTTGATTCTTTTAATGGCGCGATTCTAAGAAATTTTTAAGAAGTTGGATTTGTTTTACTGCTTTTCCCGAAATCAGGTTTGCTTTGCTTCTTCTAGGAAGCCAAAAAACAGGGCAACTCAAGCAAAGGGCGAGAATTACAAGGTGAAGCTTCATGACCTCCCAACTGCAAGCAAGACCTTGGGTTTGCACTCCGGCTCTCTCGGGCAGACACTGACCTTAGGAGTTTGCGAAACGCCCACGCTCCACGGAACTTTTTCAGAAACATTCTCTGGAAACTTTGCCTTTTCCTAGCTGAATCTGAGTTACACAGGCTTCCGGAACTTGCGGGCTTTCGGAGCGACGCAGGACCCGGAAGTGGTTGGAAAATAAAAAAAAAAAGGGGGAAATTACACAAGGGAGAACTGCTAGATAGACCCAGAGTGGGCAAAGCAATACCTTAAAGAAAGCGGACGAGCCGAAGGGCCGAGGAGCCGAAGGGCCGAGAAACCGAAGGGCCGAAGAGCCGAAGGGGGCACCCCGCACCCGGTCATTGGTCGGGAAAACTTCTGATTGGCAGAAGAGTCACGAATCCTTCAGGCCCGGGCCAGGGGCCGGCCGGGCCGAGGCGATGGTGTGTGCAGACCGCGGAAAGGCCAGGGCGGTCCTCACTGCGCTATCAGCCTCCCAACGCTCTAGCGGGCCGTTGGGGAAGCGCCGCCACACGGCAGCGGTTTGCCTCCGGACCTCGAGGTCTTGTGCGCCCCGAGGAGCCCTTTTGTGGGATGACCTCATGAGGAGAGAGCCCCCGCGCCTGGCGGCTGGATCGCGGCCAGGGCCCTGTCAGGCGCTCGGACCTCTCAGGCCCAGTGTGTCCGCCTGGCGAACCTGTTAACCTCTGCATCTCCGAAAGGCTGGTACCCGTGGGCGTCCGCACTGCAAAATTGCGCCTGAGAGGCCCTGTAAATTCGGAGCAGTGCGCAGGGTCCCGGTAACACAAGCAGAATCGAGTTAGAATTTGAGAGTGGGATCCGAGGGAAGCGCGCTCAGCGGGCGGTTACATAGCCACTGTCTTCTCTTTCTGTAATGCGGCTGGCAGTGTGTGTTTGGTTGGTCATCACATTTGGATGAAATCAGGAGGACAGATTCCTGCACTTTGTAGGTTTTAAGAACGTTTTAATTCTTGTCACCCCCCCCCCCCTTCAGTCTTACAACAACTGTTAAACACTAAGAACTGGTCTTGTAGAAGCAATTTTGCAGAAATACTTTTTAAAATTTTACATTTTATATTTTATTTGAGTAATTACCCTATAGGACAGAGCTGTTACTCAAAATATGAAGTATGGGTAAGATAAAAAATTTATTATCACCTCTAATACTGTCCGAATTCGTTTTTACATTAAGGATACACAATTTGACATCACATACCTGGAATGCTGCTTTCTGTACACTCGGGAGATCTTGGGGGAAAAACGGCCTGAGGAGGAAAATGATACTTGTTGAATTGGTGAAAGTCCTTCCCACCAAGTGAACCCAAAGTACAAATGAGGTACGGTGTAGAAGCTACAAAATGATTGGGTATGTAGTGACTTAGGCCAGGAGTGATTTTCTACAGCTGCAGCTGCTGAATGTGGTCACCCTTGGCCAAGTCTGCATTGAGGTGTGCTCACAGTATAAAACAGGCACAGGGTTTTTAGGACTTGGTATAAAGGGGGAAAATTAAATACGATTAATTTTATATTGACTTGGAAATAATTTTGTAAAGTTTAAAATTACGTATGTGATTCATATTATATTATATTGTATACTGTTGTTCTAGAGAGAAAGAAATTCCCTTTGATGAGGAGGTCTTTCATGTTTTGTAGGAAGGCAGCCATACTGCCCTTCTTGGGTAGCCTACAAGTATACTGTGTTTCACTTAATTTTTATGAGGTGAGAAAAGACCCCCACCCCATAAAAAATAAAGACTAACATAGAGAACATTTTCCAAAAGCAGTTCTAGTTCATGGAATTTTATGTGGGTCACATGAACATCACAATAGTGACAATAATAACACCAAATTATCAAGAAATTTGAATTAAATAGGAAATATATATAACTTTTAAGATGTTGGTATTAAATCTTTAAAATTTGGGATTTAACCCACATATATACTTCAGTATATCTTTAATTTTGTAGTGAGCTAGTAAGCTGATGTTTCAGGGAAGCTTTGTATCCAGTATTTTTATATTTGCTTTAACAATATACTCTACATTAGTTTATCTAACAAAAACCTTCTGGGGTCAGGAGTATTACTAGGTTGTGTTAATAAAAACGTGAACCACAAGGAAGGCAGAGATGGCCTTTGCTTTCTAGAAGCTGATGAGTATCAATTCAGAAACAGTAAATACATAGACAATGACAAAAGCATAGTGTTTTGTTGTAAATGATTTACCTCTAAATTTAGTTATTTTAAACACATTAGTTGTTTTAAACCTAGAATTTATATACTCTTACAGTCATACTAAGTCTAATTAAGACTTGACTCAGGGCTTAAGAAATACTAGCAAAAAAGTCAGAAGAGAATTCATTTATTAACTATCAGAAAAAAAATTTTACATTTAAATATAAAGAAAAAATTTATAGTAACATCTTACTTATATCCTTGTTTAGTCTTTTAGTGAGTTTTATGTTTTGAGGAATTTAATAATAAAAAGTAAAGACACTGATTTATGCCTCTAACAGTTCAAAATTGGTGACTTTTAAATTTATATTAGCACATTACATTCTTCTTAAATCAATATATTTTAGTCTTTTAGAAAAGAATTAAACATAGATCCTATGTTATTTTACTATTTCTGCTGTAACAAATCATCAAGATGCGCAAAAAATACAAATTTATTATCTTACAACTGCATTGTTCAGAAACCCCACATGGATCTCTGTGTACCAAAATAAAGTTGCCCACTGACCTCCTTTTCCTTTTTGGATGATCAAGGGAACAATCTGATTTCTTGCTCATTTAGGATTTTGGCTGAATTCAGACCCTTGCTGTTGTAGGAATGAAGTATTTTTTTTCCTTGGTCTCAGCTGAGGAGTGTTTCCAGCTTCCAGAGGCCAACATTCCTTAGTTTGGGCTGATATTCTCTATCGTCTTGTTAGCAAGGATTAATTGAGACATCTTCATCCTTCTAACATCTCTTTCCTCTTCCATTATTGTTTCTCTCCAATTATAACCTTTAAAAAAATTTATCAACAGATGGAGTCAGCCTATATGCCCATCAACAGATGAATGAATAAAGAAAATGAGGTACTCATACACAGTGGAGTACTTCTCTGCCACTGAGAAAGATAAACTTGAGGTATTCATAGGAAAATGGATGCACCTTGAGTCCATAATGTTGAGTAAAGTAAATCAGACTCACAAGTTTAAATATCACATGATTTCTCTTACACGAGAAATCTAAAATATAAATAAGTTAAAGAGCAAAATAAAAGATAATAGCAAACAGGGAGGGAGATACACATTTTGCAAAAGTAAGGAGTCTAAGAGGTGGAGGGAGGGGAATGGAATGAAAAAAATAATTTAGATGTTTTAAGTACATGTACCAGCTCCTTATGAAGGATATAATCATTATATACTGCAAACATACTATTAAAAATAAAAATTAAAAGCAAATCCATTTGATTAGGTTGTATCTCCCCATGTCAAGGACTACAACTTCACTATCATCTGCAAAGTTCCTTTTATGAAAGTATGGTAACATATTCACAGGTTGTAGGCACTGGGATACTATGTAGTTGTCCTAAGACAATCTGCAGACTCCCTAAGGACACCAAGAAAGACCTTTCATACACACCAGATATCCTGTTCTGTCATTCCTGTGCCTCGTGTTTACAGTGACAGTGAATGAGGCATGTTTCTTTCTGTCCTCTTATTGTCATTATTATTACTTGCTATTACCTCTGTTGTCCCCTGGGGTAGACTGTGTTTTTATGAGGATGTGGGCAATAGCATATCCTGGCTATAAGTCTAATACTGTTCCAAAACTTAAACTCTCTCCTAATCTTTGCTAGCACTGCCTTAACTCAAACCCTCATTACCATTGTACTTCTAAGTCATCTTCTAGAAATTTGGTGGCCACCAGCCTCATTGCCCTTCAGATTCACTCTCTTGGCTGCTTTCTGGAATCATCTTTCTAAAATACAAAACTCTACTTCACTTACCTTCTTTAAACCGTTTAGTGTCCCCACTGCCAGTTCCTGCAAATATTGTACCTTTCCCTATACTTTTTGGTACCTGTTCTATAGCATCTAAGTTACTATACACTTGTTTATTTCAATAATTTCTAAAACATAAGCTCATTGTTATAGGGTCATAGAGACTGTTTTGTTTGAATGAACACATTATTTTGTCATAGTATAATTATTACATTCTGTCAGTATGTCCCTTCTCACTATAAATTCTTTAAAGAGAGACTTACTGTTTTATTCTTTTCTCTTTCCCTTAGTGCCTATTGGCACTGTAGACAGGATTATTGAATGACTGAATTGGGGAAAATAATACAGAATACATAGTTTGTTTGTTGTTGTTTAAGTCTAAAAGGTATTTAAGACAATTTATTAGAAATACATTATACACAATTTGGTTATGACTTTAGAAACAATTGGGAATTAAAAATGAAAACTGAGTCAGATGTGGTCACATATGTGTCTATAATCTTAGCACTTTGGGAGGCTGAGGCAAGATTGCAAGTTCATTCAAGCCTAGCCTGGACAATTTAAAACTTGGCGAGATGGTAGTGGCTCAAAATGAAAAAATGATAAAAGGGCTAGGGATGTAGCTCAGTGTAAAGGCCCTGAGTTCATTCCCCAATACCGTAAGACAGAAAGAAGTATGAACTCTGGAGCCAGCATACCTGGAGTGTATTCTGACTCTGCCACTTACAAGCTGTCTAGTGTTGGTTGGGCAACGTCATCAGTCCTGTGTCTGTTCTTTGTGAAGCAAGCATGGTAACTAAATGAGTAATATTTATAAAATGTTTATAACTGTCTCCCACATAGTAAATATTCTATGAGTATTTATTATAGAAAAGCACAATAATTTATATTTTCATTGCTTTTGATGAATGTTTAATGGTTGTATAATATAGCTCTTTTTAAAAAATAGCACTATAATTTGTACTTGTGTTTTAGGGTTTTTTCTCTCAATGATTTTTAATATCTTATATTACAAAATGACCTTATATATTCCTTAAATATTTAGGGAGTACTTGTGTATGATCCAGCTCATGAAACTTTTATTTTTTCTTTGTATTATTTTTCTCTTTTGCTTTTAACAAATTACCACAAATTTAGGGGCAGAAATCAACATAAATTTATTATTGATCTCTAGTTCAGAAGTCCAATGATAAGTTAACAGCAAGCTGTGTTACTTTCTGGAGACGCAACTAGAATCTGTTTCTTTGTGTTTTCTGACTTCTAGAGGCTATGTTCATTGGCTCAAATTTTACCTCTCTCCATGTTCAAAGGCAGTAATGTTGCATCTTCCTAATCATTCTGCTATCTTTATATCTCTTTTCATGACTACAGCCCAGAAGTTTTCTGCTTTTAAGAATTCTTGTGATAAGATTGGGCCCACTTTCTAAGTCAGTCTTTACATTTCAAGTTTTTTATTTACTTCATTACCAATTGTCTCCTTTGCTGTGTAATTTATTCTGAAGGTTGGAGAATAGACACCTTTGGGAACACACTATTCTGCCCACCACACTCTTGACACTGTATCGATCACTGCTGAAAAGTATATGAGTTGTATCTTCTGAAAATAAAGATAGTATTACCCAAGGTGCAAAAAAAAGTGTCAGTATCATCAATTCCTTGGTGGTTGGTGAAAACCCCATCTACTTAGCAGAGTGCTAAGTACTTAAGAGCTCACTGACTACTGTCCTTGTCTACAAGATTTTTATTGTAGTAAAGAAAGGAAAAGAAACCCATACTTATTGACACTCTGTTATGGGCTAGATTATTACAACAAGTATAGGAAACAGAAACTATTATATCCATTTTATAATGATGAACTTAGAGCTAAGAAAGGTTAAAAGACAAGCTTAAGGTCCATAGTTAGTCAAAAGATTGGTGGGATTTGTACCCAGATTGTATGATTCTTGAACTCTTAAGCACTATAAAACACTGCTTCCTAATTGTCCTATATGGGACAAAGTGGTGGAGTAGAAAGAGGAGGCCTATAAGGCTTTAAGATTATTTCTGACCAAGCTAATAAACACCGGGCTCTAGAAAATCACCTTACCTGGCTCTGGAAGGCTGAGTAGAATTTAGGCTTATAGCTATTAAAGAGCAAAGCAGCTGAGCAAAATGGGAGAAACAAAATATATAAGGGAAAGCATCATTACAAGCAGTTTAGAGCTAGGCAGAATGAAAAAAAAAAAGAAGATAAATTCAAAAAGGTACTTTAAGGCCTAATATAGTTATGTAAAAATATAATGTATTTCTGATACAAATTGAAAACTCAAATTCTTGAGTTTTTTGCTCAATAGTTAAAATCAATTCTATCTTAATTTAAACTGCAGAATGACACTATTATAAAAACAATCTGGTTAATTTGAAATACCAGTGAATTAGATTTTATGAAAATGTGAAATTTAGTTCTAGTGATGTGCAAAAATATTAACGGTCACCAAACATTTTGTGTGGCTAAACTCCTTAACATATTCAAAGATATATTCAGTTTATATTTAATTTCAGAAAACAAGCATGCATCACTGTATATCAAAATTTGTGGGCCTTTGTTTTCTTCTGAAAACCGTATTAATAGTGATTACATTCAAAGCACATTAAACATTTGACTGCAATAAAGTGTATAGAAAAAAGAAAAAAAAGAAAAGATTGTTTTTTCAGTTACCTGGGAGTGAGTCTTAAAAAAAAAACAGTGAAAGGAAGTCATATGAAGCAGTTTAAAATACTGTCCTCTCTTTTTCTCAAAATATTGTTCAGATTCACTAAATGGATATTTAATTTTGTAAAGGTATCTGTACTGTTCAAATGTGTTTATGCTTTGAGCTTTTAATTTAGACAATTTATCATTACTTGGCGGAGACTTTTTTTCTCTTCAGCCTGATTGAGTTTCCTTTCCAGGGAATAAATGAATCCAGGAGAACTATTTCCACAGCTTCGTACATAGCCAAAAGTAGTGGAAGAACTGTGAGCTCACTGAATAATGACAAAAGGAAAACATATAGTCCTATTTTCCTCATCTCTCTGTGTCCTTGATATATCTTAGACTTCTCCACTTTATAGATTTAAGCATTTTATTTAAGTTTAGGAATTGGACTTCTGCTTCACAACAATATTAAGCGGGCAATTATATATAGGAAATACATGAAAAGACCTGAATTAAATTGTCTTTGAAAGTTATGTGACCTTTGAAATGTCTCTTAACTGTCGTGGGCCTTAGTTTCTTAATCTCTTATCTGTTTGATATGTCCTCAAAGATTTCTATTTGTTTTAATGGATTAGGATTCTAAAGGCCAATTTTTTATGGTTGCAGTTTCAACCCAATTTGGCACTCTGCATGTATTATTTGAAGTCATTTTTCTGTCTACAGGTTTCCTACAATAACATAATGACATCCATAAGAGAGGCTAAGCCCTAAATTCTTAGCCTAACCCAAATTTGGCTCCTTTCTTACCTTAGTTTTGATCTTATAATTTAGAAGAATATACTCCCTCAACTCCTCAGCAGACAGATTCTGTACTGGCCTTACAAGAATATGCTTGAAGTCATTTCATGTGAAATATTTCTCTTTTTTGCATACATTTATTTATACTGTATATCCTTTTGCCATAACAGAGGAAGTCAGTGAGGTAAGGAAAAATGTATGGCAGTAATTTAATGTAACACCATTACCTTAACAGCCCCAGCATACAATGCTTAGCTTCATCCCCAGCACCCCAGACCCCCCAAAAAGATACTGCAGTAACTGTAGAGACAGAAAATGTTTTCAGAATAAGCCCCTAAAACCATAATAAGAACTCTGGATAAGGTGTTCTGGACAAGGGCTCTTCACTTATTCTTGCAGAGGTTCAGGACTCGTCTAATGTCAATATTCTTATATCCCTCAAAAATGTGAGAATAAGAATTATATAGATATAGTGGAATTTCAAGATTTCTAAATAAACTGGAAAGTATCTAGAAGTTCTGATTCTCCTTGAGAATACAAATTAATGCATTTTCCTCCTTATTTTGTAAGAATCTTATGACTAAGCATTGCTTCTGAATGTCTCTAGGTCACAGAAATTCCTTGAAATTTGGGTAAAGTTGATGCTGTAGAAGAGCTAGGCTTGGAGTGAAGGAGGCTTGATCACCTGTGTTCACCATGCACACTCAGTTGCGATGAGTACCCTTGGAAAATGATGTCATTTTAGAGTGTTGGCACCTCATGTAAAAATGAAGAGTATGGAAAAGATAATTTTGTGCATGTTTCCAATTTTGAATTTATATTATTCTAAGAGTAAGTTAAATGTCTATAGATACTTTGGATTAGCGCCAGGCATCAAGGTAGATGTCATAGTGCTGCTTAGCTAGGTTTTGACAATTTCTAAACTAGTACTGAGCAGCTTAATTTACTTAGATGTCCAAAACTTCCAAAGAGAAAACAAACCCTAAGTGTATAGGACTAAGCTTGCCACTATTGTGCCACCTCTAAGTGCTTTGTTTTATAATATTCAGTTCAAAGAAATTTAGTAACTTCACAGTATTATTTTTAGACATTATTACAGAGAGACAGTATAAAATCTATTATTTCTTTTTTCATTTCAAACTATATCATTTAAAATTTATCCTTGTTTAAAAATCCTACTAAATTTCCTTAATCCAATTACAACCAATGAAATTAATTTGTTTTTCTACACATGACATCATATTAGTCAATGGGAGGAAATAAACATAATGAGAAAAGTGCTCATCTTGAGATAGCTTGTATGCTAAGAGAAAGGAAAAATTTAAAAATAATATTAAGACAAATAAAAAATAAAAATGCAAAACATTCTTCAGGATTATGGAATTATTCTAAAAGGGAGACTGTATCTTTTAGTTTTCTAATAGAATAATTTGGGGAGGACTTTATTAAAGATTATCTTTTTGTGAAGTTGGTTGAAATGTTTCTTTTCCCAGGCTACAAAGATCTCCTTAAAGATAAATGTTGTAGGATTATTTTTAATTATTCGGGCTAAACATTTATTTCCTTCTTATGTCCACATAACTTCCAAGGGGATTTAGAACATGGAGGAGTTTCATAGCTGTTTAGAGAAATGAGAACTTTGGACTTCATAATTACAAACAATATTTCCCATTTCTATCTAAGTTCAGGCTATATTCTCTGTGGTATTGAACCTTCCAAGTTGTGTTACAGCAATGTAATGTATTTGTGCCTGAACATCAGAACATTGGCAAATCTCTAGGATACACGGAGGCAAATTTGTTTCAGCTAGCTTTGTTATGAGTTGCTTTTCTTTTTCTATGTGGTTAGTGAATTATCCAATAAAAATATGATTTAGAAAGTAAAATTTTATAAATTTCTCCTGATTCTCAAGTATTTGTAGCTCAAACACAAAACACAATAATGAAGCCTGGCTATTTATGGGCTGACTCCCTGAAACAGTGTCTGGACATTTTTAGTTGTAAGCTTAAGACAATCAGAAAAATGCTCATTTTTGGGGAAATCATGATGAATCTTCTTTATCAAAACCTTAAACCATATCAATATATACTTAAATAGTGTTTAGTGAAAGTAAATTTTTATAAGTGTTGTCATTTATAATCTTTTAAAGTAGTGCTACTTCATAATACTATTAAGTGACTAAGATTTCTGATTAATGATAGGCTGTTTCCCTCTATTTTGTGAAATAATAGTAATGGATAGATAATATTTTATAATACCAAATATATGCCAGATGCTATTTTTAATGTTTTACCATTAATACATTTAAAATTCATATCAATTCTATGTAGAAAGTATTGGTATTATCAAAATTCCATTTTACAGCTGAAGACAATGAGAAAGAGTTTAAGTAAATTACCCCAGATTAAATTTGTCAGGGTCAGAATTTATTTCAGGCACCCTATCCCGCATCAGTCCTCTTTATTATGAAGCTATGCCCCCTTTCAGCAAAACAGTTTGCACCTCAGTTTCTCCTGTTTTGGAAGGGAGCCATACTTTAAACTTGAGTACCTGCAGCCAAAATCTGTTTTTCGCTTAATCAATCAATAATAAAAAGGTTGAGAAGAATTCATATAACTAGCTTGTGGCCAGGGCTTGCTGCATAATTTCAGGGCTCGATACAAAATGAAAACTTTTTAAAAAAACAGGAAAAAGTATAACTATAACCAGCTAAAATATGAAAGGTTATCCTTGCTTTCTCATCATAAGTTTTTGATTGCCGTTTACTATCATTCTAAGAAAAATAAACATTTTAAATTATTAGCTTATATGTCATTCATTTTTTGTCTTGTGCAGTGCCTATTTTAAGTGCAAATATAAGAATGTTAAATTGATATGTGGAACCATCAAAATTACACTGTTCTTTTTAAAATCTTTTTGTAGCTTCCAGATGAATATGTTTCTTTTTCTTATCATAACTGTGGAAACTGCAGAAAACCATTTTAATTTTTAACGTTGCACTTCTTGACACACACTGTACCAAAACTCTCTACCTTTGGCTTACTGATGACTATAGAAAGATGAGAGGAAAGAGCATATGGCTTGTCTTGTTTTATCCTTTCTTTCTATGTCATCTTCAGTCAAAGTAATTTACTAATTCAGGGAAATCATGAGTAAGAAATGATATGAGGTCCCTTGGTTGTTCATGTTTCTCAGAACACCATTATCTTCTTTCTGTATTTGAAATAAGTTCTGATTCAAGTAGACAGCATGTGTTCATGGGGCTATTTAGTGCTCTTATTCACTCAGGTGTGGATATAACACTTACCTTTTACTTAATTTGAGTCTCTAAACTTCTACTTACTGCATTCATGGGCATCATGAGCACTGTATGAACTGGCTAACATGTATTTTACTAATGGGTCCTCTGCTTATGTAAATAATCTATGCTCTACTGGATTTCGCTTACAAAAATGTCCAAATATGAAATTATTGAAAATTTCAGGATACCTGTAACAGCCATTTTGAGTACAAGGTCCTAGTGGCTGAACAGGTTGTATAACTTTGAAGAAAGAGTTAGTTGGGGCCATTAGATGACTGGAGGCTGGACTGTACTGAAACCATTTCTCTAGTCAACTCTAAATACTGTCCTAAAGATAAAAGGGCTTGGCTTTGGAGAGTTAGATGTTGTTGCAAGTGATCAAGAAAGGGTAAGACTGACTTGGAGAAGGTTCTAGACAGCAGCTTTGATTAAAAATTGGGAGAAACCAGCTATTCACAGAAGGCCATTCTCAGTATATACCAGTGATGGCAAAACTTTTAGAGCTCTCAGTGGTATTAATAGCCAGCTGTGGCACACATGCCATAGGTTCACCACCTTCCCCAGCCTCAGGCACTTCCTCAGGAAAGTCTGGATCTCTGTGAGATAGTTGGTTCCAGTGGGAACAGGGTAGGGACTTGCAGGATGGTTTGACAGTAGATGATAAATTAATTGGCCAGAAAACAAGAAATAATGATACTACCACCCTGCCCCATAATCCATGCAACATTTTTTAAAAACACTCCTCACCCACATTATCTCCCTTGTGCACACATCTCCATGATTTCTTTGCAGTAAATATTTTTCCACAGATGAGAAAGCTTAGAAAGTTTTGAGAAATGTTATCCAACAGAACTTTATGCATTGATAGAAATGTCCTATACATGTATTGTAACATGGTCATCACTTAGCACTAATGTCATATAAAGAACTTTTAAATGTTGCTAGTGTGACTGAAGAGCTGAATTTTTCATTGATTTAATTTTAAAAGTAGCTACTGACAGAGAAGCATAAGATCATACATGTGATGCATTCCTTTCCTTCCCCATTCAGTCACTGACTCACCAGGATCAGAGCCTCAGATTATGAAAACTTCTCAAGAGCAAGTTTTAACCACACACTTTTGCCACTGTGGCCCATTACTGCCAGTCAGCTAGCTTGACCTGGTCCTGAGGTCACTTCCTCCTCCTGTGTTCCATTTAAGAACCAGGGAGGCAAACACTACCCACTACATCTCCAAGTAATGTTATGTTGACACTCTTGTTTAAGGAAGCCAACAAGAGGTCTTTTGGACCTGGATATGTTTGTTTGACTCTAAGGAGATTAACAAGACCAGAATATCAGCCACCCCTGGAATGCTAGTCCCAATTCTCAAATTCTCTTCATTCTCTTGGATATTACTCATGTTCTAATAAGCCAAAAAGTAGTTTGAATACTTCCTTTCTATGACTACATGTTGTGGAAATGAATTGGATGAAGCCAATTTGATTAACCTAGTTCCACTCCACCATTAGAAAGCTTATCTAGCACTCTTTTCAAGCCTGAGACAAGTGCCCGTATGAAGCCTGTGAACTCCTAACCAACATTACTGACCACTCCATCCCTAAACAAGTAAAATTAATTTCATTTTAAGCCCAGTCTCATCAATTATTCTCTCAAATCCTGCTAAGTCTCATTTTAGTGTCAGTAGGCTTCACCAGGTGGGAAATATCACTTGCAACTCTCCCTTTTCTGACACCTGATAATGACTCTGTCTCTTTCAGTTGATCTATTTATCATTTATTTAAATACTTCTAGGTACTATAAATATGCTAAAGAAAGTACACATACAGTTTCTACTCCTTTTCAAATTCTCCAACCTCCAACCGAGTATATGAAGGCTGGATTAAAGGCTACATTTACCGCCTGCCCTGCAAGGGCAAGGATCCGAGTTCAATCCCTGGCACCAAAAAAAAAAAAAGCTTCAGTATCCATATAAATCTATCACTCAGATATTTACAAGATGTGTACTAGAATATACTTTGTTTCCTACCAAAAACAAAAGATCTTTCTAGTAATGAGGGAATTTACTCATGATCTTGCTATCTTCTACCCAAATCACTATTTTCCAACTATTAATTTTACCTACTAACTAGCCAAATTTCCTACAATTACTGACACACCAATTACTGACACACCAATTAGAATTATGAGGATTTAGGAACCATTCAAGGGTATAGGTCTCAAGTTTATTGTTTCCCAAGATACATCCCATGAATTTTCCTTATCTTGTATACTTCCTTCTAGTCCAATCCACTCTTCTACCTTCAGAAACACAAGACCTTCCTAACTGGTATTCCCAGCTCCATTTCTATCCCTGCTAATCCACTGCACATTATACAATAAGGATAATATTTTAGAAAGGTAATTATGAACAGAGCATTTCTTTGCTAATTCCTTCAGTGGCTTTTATTGCTCTTAGGTTAAACACCAAATTCCTGACCTTGGCCTACAGGTGCTGCAAGATCTGCCATTTCCTTCAGACTTCCTATTTAAGGCATTTTCTCTTTAGCCCTGAGTTCCTTGGTTACAGGGCCTTTTTACATTCATTCATAAATTAATTTAATAGAGATGGGATAAGAAAGTCCCCCAAAGATATATGACCTCCTAGAACTTCTATTTGAATAAAAGATAAGTGAAAAAAAATATTTCCAGTTGTTGAGGGAAATAGAATGTGTGATCAAAATGACAGCAGGGAAAGGCCTTGCAGTAGAGAAGGTGCTATAAGAGCTTCCCTTACATGCTCCGCTCGACAATACTCTGCCCAAGGATCATCAGTCCTATTCTTTCTAGTGGAACTCTTCTCACCATCTCCTTCCTCAATTTCCATGCAGGCATCTTCTCTACGAACTCTTCATATTAGAGTACAGATGTCTGTTCCTACCTCCACCCCCAGGACTAACTCAAGTTCAAGTATTTCTTAAGAACCAGGTAATAGATGGAGTTGTATTAATCACCTTTGTATTGCTATGGCAAATACCTGAAAACATTAAAGAGGAAATATTTATCTTGGCTCCTGATTTGAGAAGTTTCAGTCCATAGACATTTGGCTTTGTAGTTTCTGAGCCTGTGGTGAAGCAGAAATCATGACAAGGAGGACATGGCAGAAAAAAGCTGCTCATCTCATGGAAGCCAAGAAGCAGAGAGAAGGGAAATAGCCAAAGAGGAAGGGGCAGGGGATTAGATATAGTCCCAAAGTCATGTGACCATGATCCACTCCCTTCAACTAGTTGCCACCTTTTTTTCCATCATCTCACAGTAATGCCATCTACTTATGACCTTATCAATGGATTAGTATACTTGGTGAAGTTAGATCTCTTATGACCCATCACTGGCAACTAAGCCTTTAGCACATGAAGTTTGATAAAAATTTAAAATCCAAACCACAACAAGAGTCCTGACTAAACTTCAGTTCAGAGTGAGTCCACTGTTCCAAGGACCACTCAGTGGTTATTTCTTCAACCCTTGAGTGTAGGTTTAGATTAACGCCCACATTGGATTCTTGACAAAAGAGATAAAATAATAGAGGAGGACAAATGGAAATCTCTGTAACTCTTTCTACCTAAAAACTCACAGAGATAGTATATCAAAACAGTATTTTATCTCAGTGAGATAGTGGGGCTTAGTGCCATATTAACAAGCTTGATGATGCAGAGGTAGTGCTTTAACATACATCAATTTAATTGCCAATCTGGCCTCCTCAGCAAGCAGATTGATTCAGGAAAACAGCTATAGACAAGCCCACATCTAAGTAGATGTCCTGATTGCAGCTGCATCAGATATGGTACTATTGCTAAAGCAGATAAAAAAGGCCTTTTCCATTGCAATGATAAAAAAAGGATCAGAAATAGTTCATAATTGCATGGGCCAGATGACAGTGTTCATATATAGAAAGAGAACAAAAATTCTAAGTTTGAATGATAGATTGATTAGGTAATGGTGTAAGCCAAAAATAGAAGGCAAAAATGTATTAAAGCCAGGTAACATAGTAGGGAGGGCAAATCTTTCCAGTGGAAAGAAGTGTAAATCTGGTCATGTACATTGTATGGCAGGAGAAATGGCCAGAAGTGAGAATATTGATAGATTTCTGGGCAGCAGCCAGTGGTCCAGTAATCTTCAAGATTCTGCAAGGAAAATGACTGGAAGATTGTGAACAAAATTTGTTATAGACAATTGTATTAAGTCAATTTTTTACATGTTTTATATGTTCTTTGGCCTATTAGTCTTATTTGCAACCTGAATATAAATGAATCTGGTGATGGAAAAAATAAAAGGGGTAGAGGGAGAGAAAAAAAAAGAATTGAAATGTGTTATGTACATATACTAATTCCATAGTCAATGCAATTATTATATACTGAAAACATGTACTAATAAAAGTAAAAAAAAGTCTGGTAGAGGGATGTAGATTGGCATGTCTTGTTTCTTTATTATATCATTATATAATAAGAAATATTACCCCTTCTCTCTGCTGCTTTTCTGCATCTCCTCCAGTCATCCCAATCAGAACCAATATATCCTAGTAGGCACAGCAGCACAGGATGTTTTTGTTCTTAGAAGGTAGGAGAGATAGATTAATTATACTTGCTATAATACTTTGTCCATTTCTCATCTTTTAAGCTTGTCTTCTGGTAGAGACTTTTGAAACCATGATTGTATTTCCCCTTGACAGGTGGCATCGAGGTTAGCACTAAGCAGTTTTAATTTTAGTAACAGTTTTACTTTATCCTTCTAATTCAGAGGATTTTTATTCTTATAAAATCCAGTGCCATCCTAGACTGGGATTTAATTAGATGAAACGATTAAGTTACATTTCAGGTTAGTTGGAAAGAGAATATTGTTGGCAGGGCTTTTGGGTTCCAGCCCTGATTCTAAAATAATGGGTGATTCAGGAAAGGTTCTTAAATGAGAAAAATATCTGGGCAAATCACTTACAAAATATCATCTCTGAAATGAGAATCTTTATGGCTTCTGAGATCCCTAAAAGTTTATGCCCTCAGTTCATTCATTCATTCATTCATTTATTCATATATATATATATATTTTCCCAAATGTCTGAGAAAGTAGACGATATTATACATATTTTAGAAATTTGACAATGGAAGCTGAGAGAGTACAGGCGATTTACCATGTTTTAAAGTTGATAAGAGGAATAATTTAGGATTGTAAGCCATGCAGCAAAATGGCTTATGTTTGATTCATGACTCTGTAACTTAGTAGTTGTGTGACCTTGGACAGGGACGTTAGTCTTTTAATTGCAAAATGGTGTTAAGGCCAGAATTTGCCTGATGGATCGCTTGTAACATTAACTATAATAATCCAGGCAAAATGCTTTAATATTTCTCAGCATGTATTCAATATGTATTAAGTAATTATTAACTCATAGTAAAAGACATTTCATTTTTCTTTCAGTATTGGGCTTGCTACTTATTTCTGACTTTTACACCAGTTACCCTTGTAATCTTTCAAACCCATTTTTACTTTGGAATTCTAGTTGCTGAATGATCTGATAAACTACAACTCTCTGTGTCTCTCACTCTCACTCTTGGTCTCGCTCTGTGTGTGTGTGTGTTTTACTGAACAAATTAATGTAAAAGGAGTAATTTTATCATTTTCTATCAATTTCCAGTATCAAAACTGACAAATCAAGACAAGCCAAATTTGATAATGTGTAGAGGGCAAGATCACCACTAACTCACTTCATTTATGTTCTCTTTCAAAAATATATATTTTTAAACAGCAAGATAAAAAAGGAAAATTGTACAGAGAAAGGGCAGTTACTGTAATATATTTCCCCAATGATTGATTGTATTTTCTCACAGGAATTGAAGAAAAAGAGAAGAGAAAATGAGGGTTGATTGCATCAAAAGTGAGACACGAATAAAATAATCAAGAATTCACATATGTCTGTGCAGAAATCAACTAATAAATCAAGAGCATGTTCTTAGCTAAGTCAGATGTCTCTTTGAAACAGCATATGGTGTAATACCAGTATATTCTATATTCAGCTACCTAGCAAGCTGTCTTGTTGCTTTCAAGTAGTGAAGAATATAGTAACACAAATGTTTATAAGGCAGGTAAAACATTTTATTTTGTGCCCTGATTAGCTATTGCTGATTTAATGAATACACTGTAAAACCTAAAATCATAAAGAAGAAATGACCTGTTGGCAGAAGTGAATGTTAATTGTTACAGTATCCTACATTAAACTTATTCATCTTCTTAATAGTTATTTTGGTGTAAGTTTAACAAGTTTTTAATTTTGTATCAAGGCTGTATTGTAGAGAATTGGGGATTTAAATTTCTGCATCACTTGTAGAAAGTCATGAAATTATTTCATCATACTTCAGATCCTCATGATGGTATCATGCTTTAATCAGAAAAGACTATAACACTTAAAAATATTATAATAATGATATTTTACTATAAATAAATAAATCCTAGTATAATTAAAACTAGTTCACATAGATTTTTAAAACTTGATATATTAAAATGTCAGTGACTAAGTGAAGACTTCTGTGGGTGTATATAACTTTTTAAGTAAAGTTATATACTATATTTAATTGACAAGTGTAGGAGAAATATGAATTGTCATTATACTATAAGGTCAATGTTAGTCAATGTCAAATCGAAAAACTATATTCTACTCCTGTATACACCTTGACCAAAAGCTGTATATAGTTTTTGGTCGCTAGTTCTAAATAAGGACAACTTTAAACTGGATATTATTGAGCTCTGTATTTTATCAAATGGAAAAGAGAAAGAAGGAATGGAGGATTTAGTGAAAGGATAATTTCGTGATAGAATAAGGAGAAAAGTAACATTGGTATGATTTTATAACAAGCTCCTTTACACTTTTTACATGTCTATGTGAATAAATCATTCCAAATGAAACTCAAAGACTCTTCTTTGACCACATTCAGTAGTGTCCATGGAATATATGACAAGTGACAGCTAACTCTTTCCTGCCTATGTAGATACTGAAGTAGTCTATTGGCATCCTGTGTCAAGATTCTGCAGCTATTTTCACCTGCTTGTTTTTTCCTCTCATTAACCCAATTCATTATTTCCCAGGGCCATTACTTTTTATTTATTATGTGTTCATGGCACACTGTGTTATCAGCAAAACAAATAATGGGAATATTGTGCTGAAAATCCAAATGGTCAGATGTTGGTGAGACTGGTGTATATGTTATACACTGTATAGTGGGTGTTTTACTTGTGTGAGTTTTCTTCCTTTCTGGTATATAATAATATAATTGAAGAAACAAAAAATGATACTAATGAAGGGTTTCCTCTGTGATAAACACTTTCTCAGTCATTTTTCCTGTGATTTAGGACCAAGACGAATTCTGTTCATAGTTGAATCTTGGGATAGTAACTTACATGTGACTATCCATATGAATGGCCTTTCTTATTGTATATGCAGTTACAATAACTGGTCTTGTCAAGACTTTGACCAAAAATGTGACCCTTTTCTTCTCTTCTGCTTAATTTTCAATGACTCCTTTTTGCCGAATCATACCTAGTTTTACCTAATACTGGACTTAGGATGTCTGCATCCTGTTTGCTTGCCCATCTAGACTTTTTATTGCTTATAGCTGCTTGCAGTAATAATTATGTTCCATCTTCTGAAGCAGCTTCACCATATTGCGGTCTGCCTATCATTAGTTGCTGAGTGTTTAGATTTCCATATTTGCTATATAATTCCCTAATATGCCACATATGGATTCAGAAGTACTCAATTTGTCTACTTTGGAATTGATCCTTAGTACCCTCTTCAGGTCAGCCTAGTTTCATTGTTTGGTTATTAATACATTCTCTGGTTTTTGATTACTGAAGGAGGAATTAAAATGTGAGCAAAGGGATTGAAAACATGACAGCACTAAGAAATTTGAACTTCGTAATTTTTTTTTTTTTGGCTTTGGAGATCTCCTGGATAGATTCTTCCATTTCTTTATTCCTTTGTAAATGTATGGGAAATTTGTGAAGTCTTCATTAACCTGAAGCCAGTAGGTATGTCAGCTCCTAGGAAGTGATTTTAGCAGCTATTTTGAGTTTATCAACATATCAGTAACTGTAATTGCAAGTTTTTTCCTTGTTAATTCCTGGAGTTAGCTCTCTTCTTCCCCTGCTGTGAAATTTTGTACCTCTCCAAAATAGAATACATTTTTTTCTCTGATTCACAAAGCACACTCATTAATTTCTCACTTAGTGATGATTCATTAATCATGGAGGGGCGTGTTAGCTGCAGTGAAAGCAACTCCTTTAATTTAATTTAACAAACATTTATTTAGTATTTAATGTGCAGATCAAAGCGCAAAGCATGAGACACAAAGAGACCTAGTACAGGTGATATGTAAATTATTTTTCACCAGAATAAGTGTTCAATAAACTTTTCTGGATCAAATCTAATTGGCATAGGCATTATTATGACTTTAAATTCAGATTATAAATTCTAACATAAAATGTTTAGTAATAGATATAAACATACTTTTGATTTTTTTCCCCATAGAGAATGAGTAATTTTTTCAGGAGGGAGGGTAGAAACTTATCTACTATTTGTATTTTACCAGAAAACAATACCAAGTTAAGAATTAAATCCTGCAAAATACCACTAATTTTGCCATTTTTTTATTCATTAAGTTTATCGGTACATTTTTATGTATACAATATGATGACATTTCTCATTGTGAATTTGTACCTTTACATGATATATCTTGGTTCTTATTTTTTCCCCACTCCCCTACCATCCCTTCAACCCCTCCACCCCTCCCTATTTACAAAGACTTTGTTTCCATTTTTTTCCTTTTCTCATATTTTTTCCTTTCCCTTCTTTTCTTATGCCTTGTTTTTGTACTCTGGCTTTGGTGTTCATTCTCTTATGTAGGGATTATACAGGGATATAATCAGGGGAATAGAAAAGGAATATTTGAGCAAAACAAGAATATAATGTGAAATCATTTAAATTAAATTAATATGCTAGGTCATAGAATCATGTAATGTTAGGAAAGACAGTGATCTAGGAATGAATCTCATTTCAATCACTTTATAGGTAGAGCCAGGGAGAAGATTTGCCTAAGGTTACACAACTAATTAGAATTAGAAATCAGCTTGTGATTTAATCTGAAACATTAGTGAGGACTCAGAATGATGAGAAACAGAAGGCAATCTAGATAGCTTGAAAAATTGTTGGTCATACCTTTGGGAAGTCAGTAGAACAAAGCCATGGTTTGATCTAAGTACCAATAGGTTTACTTTCATTCAATTTTCTTCTTTTTCCACCTTGAAAGTCGGGTTCTCTTTCTGGTGGCCTCATTTTCTTCTACTGGGGACAGGCTTCATCCATGCTGCTAGTAAAAATATTCACATGTAGCCACAGATTAATGCATTCCTAGCTTACCAACTCAATGAAAACCCTGAAATAAAACTTTCTCATCATTTGTATGTCTATCAAAATTCTGATTGCCCAAGCTTGGATCAACAAATATGCACTACCTTGACAATTGCCATGCCCACTGTGGCAGTTGACAAGGCATGCCTTGCCAACTTGATCATAGGTTCACCCTATCTTGGATAGGAAAGCCAATCCACTAAAAGAAAAAGGGGAATAAAAGGAAAGTGTTTTGAATAGACAAAAACAATAGCTCCATATCTCATTACTTTAGAAAAAAAGCTAAGATATTTTCAAATGAGTCATGTAATTAAAGTAATACAGTTAAACCTGATTTAATATTTTTTAAATGTTTCAATAAAGGGAATATTAATTAGGATATTTTTGCCATATTGTATCATATTGCAAACATTGAATAATTTTAATCAGCATAGTACACTATTTTTTTAATAACATATGACCCAAACATAGCCAGTTGTAATTAGCAAACACAACTTACTTTCTACCTTCATCTTTCTTATTTTCAGCTGTAAACTTCAACTGTAACTTCTGCTAGATAAAGAAACATTTGCAGGGAATCTTATTGTGCATATTTACTTCATCTTTTTGATATTGTTTCTTAGTATATTGCAATGGGTATTAATAAATTAATTAATGAGTAATTACGATATTACTATGTACAAAATAATATAATTTTTTTAAAAAGCTAATGCTTTTTGAAAGTTTATCTCTTTAACATAATTACTTTTATGTCTATGATCAAATTCAGTCATTGTAGTTCCATATACTATACAGTCATTGAACTCTTAGGAAACTCTAGAATTAGAAGATAAAGGACTGCATAGAAAGACGTGCATATACACATTCATAAGCAAACAAACATCTGATTTTGAGGCAAAGGGAATTAACATTACTCAACCACTTCTAGAACATACTGCTAATCTTTAATTCTCTTTTATGATGTGTTTTTCCTACATAATTATTTAAGTAATAAGCCTAGTGTAATATTGAGTCTTGAGGTTTGTTCAGATACTATGGTCTTTAGTATCAGCTCTTTTTTTAAGTATTATTAATTTTATTGGTAAATTTAAGGTATACAATATAATGACATTCATCATCGGAAATTTGCTCCTTTACATAGTCCATCTTGGTTCTTATTTTTTCCCCATTCCCCTGCCCTCCCTTCAACCCCTCCATTCCTCCCTATCTACAGTGACTTTGTTTCCATTTTTTCTTTTTCTCATATTGATTCCATTCCTTTCTTTCTTTTCCCCTATCCCTCCCACTTCCATTTCCCCCTTACACCTTTTCTTCCTATTTCACATTATCTATTATACCTTTTAGTCTTTATTTACACTTTCAGTTTCTCACACTAGACAAACTATTCGGTGTTTACGCATATGTGTCCTATTTCTTTCACTTAAGAATATCGCCTCAATGTGCATCCATTTAGCTATAAATATCTCTAGTTTCTCGTTCTTTATGTCTGAATAATACTCCATTTCATTAAAAAAAAAGCACATTTTCTTTATCCAGTCTCCAGTTGATGGGCAATTGGGTTGCTTCCAAGTTTTAGCTATCATGAATTGTGCTTCTGTGAACATGGTGCACATATATCACTGTGGTATGATTCTTTTAATTCTTTGGGGAGGATACCCAGAAGGGTAAGACCTGGGTCAAATAGGACTTCCAATCCTAGTTCTTTGAGTTGTCTCCAAACTGATTTCCACAGTGGTTGCACCAGTCGACACTCCCAGCAGCAGTGGAGCAGGGTTCCTCTTTCCCCACACCCCCATCAGCATTTGTTATTGGTTGATTTCATAATAGCAGCCATTCTTACTGGGATGAGGTGGAATCTCAGCGTTGTTTTCATTTGCATCTCTCAAATTACCAGTGATGTTGAACATTTTTTCATATGTTTATTTGCTATTTCTACTTCTTTGAGAAATGTCTGTTCATTTCAGATGTCCATTTTTGGATTGGGTCATTAAATTTGGGAGGTCTGATTTTTAAAAATTCTTTATAGATTCTAGATAGTAGACCTTTGTCTAAGGA
Organism: Heterocephalus glaber; assembly: GCF_000247695.1. The sequence goes on along the minus strand of NW_004624744.1, from coordinate 14,205,613 downwards.
ACAGCTGGTGAAAATGTTTTGCCACATTGTGTGTTATCTTTTCACACTATTGGTGGTTTCTCTTGCTGTGCAGAAGCTTTTTAGTAAGAAGAGATCCCACTTGTTGATTGTGCTAGTTCATGAGCAACTGAAGTTTTGTTCATAAAATCTTTTCCTACACCAGTGTCTTTCAGAGTTCTACCTAACGTCTGTTCCAGCTGATTCAGCATTTGTATTTTAATACGTAGATCTTTAATCCATTTCGATTTTTAGTTTAATGCATAGTGAGAGATACAGGTCTAGTTTTAATCTTTGACAAGTTGAAACCCAGTTTTTCCAGCACCATTTATTAAAGAGGCTATCTTTCCTCCAGTGAGGGTGTTTGGCTCCTTTATCGAAGATGAGATGGCTGATTGTGTCTGGCGTTGTTTCTGTATCTTCTAATCTGTTCCACTGGTCCTCAGGTCTGTTTCTTTGCGAGGACCATGCTGTTTTTATCACAGTGGCTTTCTTGTTCCAAATGAATTTTTGGATTGCTTTTTCCAGGTCTGTGAAGTATGCTGCTGAGATTTCAATTGGGATTGCATTGAATCTCTACAGCAGTTTTGGAAATATGGCCATTTTCACTATGTTGATTCTTCACTATGTTCTTCAATATGGCCATTTTCACTATGTTGAAGCAAGGAATGTCTTTGCATTTTCTAATATCCTCTTCAATCTCTTTTTTCAGAGTACTATAGTTTTCAGTGCAGAGGTCTTTGATTTTTTTTTGTTAGGTTGATTCCTAGGTATTTCAATTTTTTGGATGCTATTGTGAAGGGAATCGATTGCCCCATTTCTCTCTCAGTGAGTCTGTTTTTGTGTACAGAAAAGCTATTGATTTTTGTGTGTTGACCTTGTATTCAGCCACTTTACTGTATTTGGTTATTTAGTCTAGAAGACTTTTGGTGGAGTTCTTGGGGTCTTCTATAGTATAATGTCATCTGCAAATAATAACAATTTAACTTCTTCATTTCTTATCTTTATTCCTTTTATTTCATTCTTTTCTCTAATTGCTATGACTAATGCTTCCAAAACTATATTGAACAAGAGTGGTGATAGTGGACATCCTTGTCTTGTTCCTGATTTTAGTGTGAAGGATTTCAGTTTTTGACCATTTAGTATGATATTGGCTGTTGGTTTTACATAGATAGCTTTTATCAGATTGAGGTAGAAACCATCTATTCCAAGTTTTTTAGGGTTTTTATCATAAATGCATATTGGATTTTGTCGAATGCTTTTTCTGCATTTATTGAGATGATCATATGGTTTTTGTCATCAGCTCTATCGATACAGTGTATTACATTGATTGATGTGCATATGTTGAATCATCCCTGCATCCCTGGGATGAATCCCACTTGGTCAGGTTGTATGATATTCTGCATTCTTTGCCAGTATCTTATTGAGGATTTTTGCATTTATGTTCATTAGTGAAATTGGCCTATAGTTCTCTTTTTCTGTTGGGTCTTTCTCTGCTTTGGGGATCGAGGTGATGCTTGCTTCCAGGAATGAATTAGGGAGTATTGCTTCTCTTTCAATTTCATTGAAGAGTTTAAACAGTAGTGGCAGTCGTTCCTCTCTAAATGTCTTGTAGAATTCAGCAGTGAAGACATCAGGACCTGGTCTTTTCTTAGTTGGTAAGTTTTTAATTACATTTTCAATTTCATTAGTTGATATTGAGTCTTTTAGAATTTTTAGGTCATCTTCGTTCAACTTTGGTAATTCAAGTATCTAGAAATCTGTCCATTTCTACTGTGTTTTCCATCTTATTGGTGTATAGGTTCTGGAAGTAGGGATTGATGATCCTCTGGATTTCTGCTGGGTCTGTTGTAATTTCACCCCTTTCATTTCTAATTGCATGTATTTGGGCCTTTTCTTTCCTTTTTCTGATAAGGTTTGCTAAGGTTTGTCAATTTTGTTTATTTTTTTGAAGAACCAACACTTGACTTCATTAATTTTTTGTATCATTCTCTTAGTCTCCATTGCATTGATGTCTGCTGTAATCTTTATAATTTCCTCCCTTGTATGAGCTTTGGGTTTTCCATTCTTTTTCTAGAAGCTTGAGGTTCAGCATCAGGTTGTGTAATTGAGCTTGCTGTTTTCCTAGTGTGAGTATTCACTGCTATGAATTTCTCTCATAAGACTACTTTCATTGTGTCCCATAGATTCTGATATGTTGTTATTGTCATTGTCATTTAATTGTAGGAACTCTCTGATTTCTTCTTGAATTTCTTCTGTGACCCATTGGTTATTCAGAAGTGTGTTGTTCAATTTCCATGTGTTTATGAAATTTTTGCGGTTTCTTTTGCTATTGATCTCCAATATCATCGCACTATGGGCTGTTAATATGCAGGGGATAACTTCAATTCATTTGCACTTACTTAAACATGTTCTATGAGAGAGTAGGTGGTCCAATTTAGAAAACAACCCATGTGCAGCTGAAAAGAATGTGTACTCTGATTTTATAAGGTGGAACACTCTGCAAACATCTGTTAAGTTCATTTGTTCAGGAGTTTGATTTAATTATAGTATTTCATTGTCTATTTTTTGACTAGTTGGTCTGTCTGTTTGTGATAGAGGGGCATTGAGGTCCCCCTCTACAATTATATTAACACAATTGGTTTTTCATATCCATTAATATTTGTTTTATATAGTTGGTCACACCAGTGTTTGGTGCATAGATATTTATGATTGTCATCTCTTCCTCTTGGATTGTTCCCTTTACAAGGATGTAGTGTCCTTCTTTGTCTCTTAATCAGTGTTGGTTTGAAATCCACTTGATCTGTAAAGAGTATAGCTACTCCTGCTCTTTTTTTGGTTCCTGTTGAATGGAATATTGTTTTCCACCCTTTAACTTTCAGTCTATGAGTTTCTTTTTGAGTTAAGTGTGTTTCTTGTATGCAACATATTGTTGGATCTTGCTTCTTGACTTATTGTCCCTGTCTATTTCTTTTGATTGGTGAATTGAGACTATTAACATTGATGATTATAACTGACACATATTGACTTATCCTTGGCATGACTTTTTCTTTTTGTCAGATTCTCCCCCTTTGCGTTTAGTTTCTTGTCATGCCTGATGGATTCATTCTTCTGGGCTTCCTAGGGTTGTGATTCTTGTTGTCTTTTCCTAGGATATTGTTTAAAATTTTTTGGAATTCTGGTTTTGTATTCGTGAAGTTCCTAAGGTAGTCTTTGTCATGAAAGTATCTTATTTATCCATCAATTTTGAAAGAGAGTTTACAGGGTATATCAATCTAGGTTGGAGGTTGTTTTCCTTTAGGGCTTGAAATACACCACTCCATGGTCTTCTTGTTTTGTGGGTTTGTGTTGAGAAGTCTGCTGTGATTCTGATAGGCTTTCCTTTGTATGTGATTTGTTTCTTTTCTCTAACTGCTGGTAGCATTTTGTTTTTCTGTTAGTTTTCTGGAATCTTAACAATTATATGCCTATGTGTGGATTTTTTTTTTTTTTTTGATCACTGCTAGTTGGAGTCCTACATGCCTCACTTATCTCTGTGTCAAGTTCTTTTCCCCTGCTTGGGAAGTTTTCTGCCATTACATCTGTGAACAGTTTTTTTTATGTCATCTGCACACTCTACTGTTTTTTCATTGACTCCAATCAGTCTTATGTTATTCTTCTTTGCATCGTCTAGCAGCTGCTGGATTGATTTCTCATGGTTCCTTACTGTTTTTTAAGACATTTTTATTTTCCTGGTCACTAATTGCAATCCTATCTTCTACATCTGAAATTCTATCCTTGAATTGGCTCATTCTTCTATGTAAACTTTCAGTGGAGTTTTTAATCTCCTGGAAACCTGTTTGCATCTGTTTTATAGATTCTATTTGTTTCCTATGTTGGGATTCCATCATGTTCCTCCTTTATTTTTTTATCTGTGTCCTCTCTAGATTTATTAATCATGTCTTGTACTATGGGCACAAATTCTGCTGTTATCTGAGAATTTATTTCTGATTTCATTTTTTCCAGGCTTTCTTTTTTTTAGGCAGTTTAGGGAGTCCAGGTGATTGAATATCAGATTGTTCCATCTCATTGCCCTTTGAGGTTGCTTTAGGTGATCTGGAAGTCTGGAAGAAGACTTGTTTATGTGTCTTCTCATTTCAACAGATGCAGCCTGTTGTGCCTTTGTTGAGGCAACTTTTTGCTCACCCAATAGTCTTGAATTCTTAGCAAGCCACTGAGCAGCCTTTAATCTGGTGCTCACTATTACACTAATTCCTAGGTTCAGAATGGTGGCATTCTGGATCCCTCAGCTAACCTGTTGTCTGGGCAGCCTTCTGGCTTGGGCCTGTGCACACCTGGGATGATATCTAGGCATGCCTCTTGCTGGGGACCCTATGTAGCTGTTGTGTAGGAGGGCCTTTGGCATGGGGCTGTGCATCCCAGTTCCTGCTGTCTGCACCAGCTTTGGCTAGGGTCTCCACACACTTCTCAATGGTATTGGGGTAAGCCTCTGGGTATTGCTTCTTTGCCTGGGTAGCTCTTTTCCAGGCAGGTTCTTGGGTGTAGCCAGTGTTATGGCGGGCCTCTGGCTGAAGCTTGTTGGCCTGTGCAGCTCTTTTCTGTGCGGGACTTTGGCTTGGGAGGATGTGCAGGAGCCCCTGGGGTCAGAACGTAGCCCAGGCTGGGATCCCCCTGTAGCTGCACTGGTCTGGGCCACACAGCTGCTGCTGGGATCTGTGTGAACTTACCAATGGAGTGGAGGGGCTCTGGCTGAAGCTTGTGTGTCTGTGCAGCTCTTTTCTGGGTGGGCTAGTCTCAGCTCTTATTCTTACTTAACCTTGCTAAACTTCAGTTTCTTTATTGGATAATTGATCATAGTTGAATCTAAGCATGTACTTGACAAATAGCAAACAACCTCATTCCTGGCTGTGAATCCCAAGCTGCTTGCTTTTATTCTATTTTCTGTCTACCCCCTCTCTCTCATACCTCAATGGGGATGTGGCCCTTTACAAACATAATTGACATGTCAAAAGATAAAATATATTATTTTCCACCACGATTTTAATTCCATAGTTGCTGAAGAAGGATAAATAATATTTGACAATAATAATTTACAATGATTTAAAGATCAAAAAATGCATAGTTAAATTATGACTTTTCATTTCCTTTTTTACCACAGTTCCTAATTGGTATATTATAATCAGATCTTAATCTTGCATTTCCTTGAACTCCTCATTTTCAGCTATCTCCATTTTTGCTTCTTCATTAACATCCCAATCTATTGAAATTCTCTGGGTCTGGAAGAATTTTGTATTTCTCTACTTCTGGAAGATTAATTTATAATATCATTCTTACTACAATCTCTTAGCTTCCTAACACCCACATTAAGAACTTCATGCCTACAATTGTTTCTCAGCCTTTTGGCTAAGATCAAGTGAAGAACTTCATCCCTAGAAGTCTTTCTTTTTCCTATTCTGCTTTCTGCGCAGCATGTGCCGTGGGCTTATTTTCTCTCAGAGTAGACACTGTCAATATCCCCAGTTCTCTTGTTCTGATATCTGTTACAGCCTATGTGCTGTGACCAGTTGCATTCCATCCTCGCCAGACACTGCACTGTAACAGAACTAAATGTACTAGAAGTTTCCTGAATGTGCCCTATGGTTCTGGGCTTTTGTTTCTCTTCTTATGTGCTACTGTGTACGTCAAATATCTGTCATATAAAGAAAAATTTAATTTTAAAGTTTTTCTGGGAAAAACCTCTATGAAAACTCTCATGACTATGCCCTTAGCTAAGAGATATTTCTCATTTATTGTGTAATTATTTATAGTGTTCTGTATCTATTACGGTAGAGCACAAATTACATTCATTTCCACATATTTCAATTTTATAACTTCTTTATAGCTACTTAATTTCTGTAAACTCAGCATCAGTGTAGTCCTAAAATACTGCATTAATAAGGATGAAGTTATTCAATAAATTAAGCAAGAGTAAATACTGTCTCCCTGAAAAGAGTAGTTTTTATTTTGCCAAGAGTTGATTATCAACTTTCATTCCTCTTTATCCTTTTCTCTGGCTACTAAGCAGCAAAGGCTCGTGTATGACAACATTATTAGCTCTGTTAATCATTGCTGGTATATTTGAATTTTCTGTTTTCTCCTAGAAAGAATTTTACATTGTTGATTTTAGATTATGTGATTTTAAAAAATATATAAGTTGAATATACTTCTGTCTGTGAGGGTGAAGAAAGATGTGGATATATAATTTTAACAGGTTGCATTTGCTTTCCATCACTATGAGAAAAGATCTGAGAAAAAGGAGCAAAGAATTATTTTAGCTTATGGTTTCAGAGGTTGAAATAATTCATAGCTAGCTTCATTACTTTGGACTTTTGGTGAGGCAGAACCTCAAGGTAGAAGAGTATAGTGGGGTACACCTTCTCACCTCATGGCAGCTGGGGAACATTGTGAAAGGGAGAAAGCTTGAGAGGAAGAGGTTGGGAAACAGCTATAGTCCTTAAGGTCATGAACTCATGATCTACTTCCTTCAACAAGATCTCCCTTCCTGTTTCCATCACGTCCCCAAAATGTCATGAAACTGTGAGCTCATTAATGAATTAATCCAGTGATGGAATTAGAGCCTTCATGATTTAAACCTTACATGAACCTCATCTCAGAATATTGCTGTATTATGGATCAAGTCTTGAATACATGAGTCTTTGGGGGATATGTTATATTTAAAGTATAACATAGGAACTATTTCAAAAAATAATACCTTCTTTGATATCTTTTGATCTTATATCTATTTAATTATTAAAGTTTTCCAATATGTTATAAAATTCACAACTATATATTTTATATGAAAGAAAATTTTCACAAGGAGAAAGAATATTCTACCACCAAAATGGCAACTTATGTCCATTTTGAAATTTATGGTCATTTTACAGAACTTTAAATATCTTAAATAAATATTTAGTTCAGTAAAACTTAAATAATTTTCTTGATGCAATCATTTATGGCTCCTGCAATGATTTCCTCAAATATGTGGAATCAAATACATAAATGCTATTATTCTGGACAATTAAGTCCTAAATATATTATTTAGACTTTTATAAATTTAGAGTAAGACATTGAGATGTAGAAATTTATTATCTTATAGAAAAAAGTATTTGTCCATCTAATGTAAAAGAATACATGCCAATCCATTCAAATAAATCCCTGAATTTTGTAAGTTTGATTTTCCCATCAGAGATAATTGTCTAATTAATTCTAATTTTAGATTGTGTTTTAACATTTTATATATAGTGATAAGATCTATAATGAAATCTATATTATTCAAACATAAACTGTGGTAGAATTTATAGTAGTTAAACTAATAAATATATTTCTTATACAGTAGATGTAATTTTTGGTATCTTTAAGAATGAATGAATTTATAGTTTATTATGTAGTTCATATTTATCATAAACAGCATAATTAATATTTATATTAATATGCTTTGCATAATTATGGGAAGATATTTAATTTCCAGTTCTCAGAGAAAAATGTCATGATTTATAATATTTGCAATTTTCATGGTGTAAATTCTCCCACCATAGTCAATTTTCAGCTGTTAGTAATAATGTGATGTTTTGGGATGTAGAAGCACAGAGTTGGGACTTGGGAGCTTCACAAGGCAGCTCTAGAATACCATGGCCAAACTGATTTTTTTCTGATGATGTTTAATAGCATCTTGTTATTTTGATTTAGAAATTTATTTTAATAAAATGATCAAAGAAGCCTTTATATTTGAGCAAGATTACCTTGAAGATCTATCCTTAAAAGTGGCCTTTGCTCTCTTTGAATTTGTTCAAGGAATTATAGGCAATAAAGTTTAATTACTAGCTTGATCTGAGGTTGTAATAATTTTTCAAGAAATGTATAGAAGTTTTCAAATGCAAGAAGGCTTTACCTCACTTTGGGCTTCTTGAGCATGTTTTAAAAATTGGGGTTCATCTTCTTTTTCCTTTGATAGGTCTCAGAAAATTAGAAAACATAATGTTGTTTGCATGTACATCTATTATTGATATTGACAAGGTGTAGTTATACATTAGCACTTACTTTTCTCTCTTCAAATTTTTGAAACTTTTCCAGATGCCATTATAGGTTATTTCTAAAAGACTGAATCCCTACAGAGTTTCACAAAGACTGCTTAGAAAACATACACAATGTCATTATTTGTAAGTTGCAGAGAGCATAATACTATGGATGTAAATAACTCTGCTATTTTAAAAGGCAGCATTTTATGTAATATAACAAAAATTGTACAGGGTCCCTAGTTATTTAAGCTAAAATATGACTGTTTTAAAATTTCGTCTGGTTCTAGCTTTATCTCATATGTAAGATTTAAGGTCTTTGGGATTTTTCAGAGTAATATACAAGCATAGTTATGAGTGTGAAAAATGTTTGAACCAAATATATCCAAGAGTTTTTCTGATCTCTTAAAGTTTCTATATTTTTATTGTTTTCTGATAGATTTTCTAGAAGAGATTGCTTCACAGAATATCCTAGTTTCATTGATCCTGAAAATATTTCTTCAATAATGGCCTTACTCTTTAAATTTCTTTAGACTTCTTTCCCAAAGTTTGTACCAGAGGACATATGTCCCTCAGATATTCCTTAATAAAAAGGTAAAGGAAGAAAAGTTATATAGCCAAGTATAGAAAATGTTATACACATTGGAAGTTTAAAACGCTATGTTTAAGGACCTTGGAAATACTGTAGAAAGGTAATTTTAATATTTGCTTTAAAGCCTTTTCTAATGGTATTGGCCATGTATCCTCATTTTATGTTATCCTATTAACATCCATGAAGAATACCTTTGAGAATATTTTCTTTATATAATCTCTTTAAAATACTGATTTTGTACATTTAAAACAGTATTGCACAAAACACAGCCAGTGTGGAATTTAAGTAATATATTTCTAAATTTTGTAAAAAATTTAAAATAAACATTAACTAAAGAGATACAAATATATTAAATAAAACAATGATTATAGGAAAAGTTCATTACATTGCCAAATTTGGGCCCACTTGCATATATGAAAAATTTCATGGATAGAAATATTCAGCCCTTCAAAGAGCAGGTGATTCCCAAGCAATTTAAATTATTCCAGGCATAGAAAATAAAGGAAGCATTCCAGTTCTTTAAAAAAAGATATGCTATTGAGTTCAAAATTGGACAAAGGCACCACAGCAAAGAAAATGATAAACCATCTTACTTATGAATATTAATGCAAAATTGTAAATAAAATTCAGAAAATGAAATCCACCACTACATTACAAGAATAATATGCCATGACCAAGTGTGCTTTATTTTAGGATTTCAAGAATATTTAACAATATGAAACCTAGTACTACAGACTACAGGTCAAAAAGGAAAAATCCTTTGTAAAGTAGAAAGAGAATACTCCTCTAAGTAAAATCATATGTATATCTGAAACCATTTGCAAACATCTTTCTTGATGCTGAAACATTTCAAGAATTACCACTGAAATCAGAAATAAGGCAGGTGACCTAGTTTACTCACGGCTACTTAATATTTTTCTGGGAAATGTAGACAGTGAAATTAGTCAAAGACATTGATAGACAATATTTATAGATTATTTCTAAAGAATGGGCAATATTATCATTATTAAAAAAGACATGTTTACATATTTGAAAATACTCTAGAGGAGTAATGGAAAACTAGTACTAGAAAGAATAAAATTTCACTGGTAATAAAATATATAAAATGGCTTTAATAAATTTATAAGCAAGAAAATGATATAGGGAAAAGTCTACAATTATAATTGCAAAAAAAATGGCTGGGGATTTAGCTCAGTAGTTTTGCCACCTGCTGAGCAAGCGCAAGGACCCAAGTTCGATCCCTGGCACCAAAAATAAAAAAGATTGCAAAAAAATAACACCACATATCTCAAATAAACCTAACAACAAATACAGTTCCTAAGTGAATGAAATTTGAAATAAATAGATATATGTTCCTTATTCTGGATAATGATATATGGTATTATAAATACAACAAAATTCTTCTGGTTAACACATATTTCCAATCTAATTAGAATCCCAACATAATAATGTTAAAGTTTTTCTATAATAACAAATATGTGAGATTACAAATATGTAATTTTTAAATTTCTACCATGAATAACGTGATAGAAAATATTAGCCAGGTGAAAGATATTTAAAATACCCCTAAAGCCTCAGTAGTTTCATATAATGTATATACACAACTTACATAATGTATATCACACTTATGGTCCAAATGGAGTGTTTCTATTTGGATATACTTGTTGTGATCATTCGGGATTCAGGATCCTGACAGCTATAGCTCTATCTTCCTCTAAGTTCTCTGAGTTCTACCCAGTAGAATTCATAAGCATTATGTATTATCTCCAGATTAATCTCAGAAAAAAAATCTCATTTAACTGTGGAGCTAAGAAATGAAATACAGCGCTATACAGAAGAAAATGAAACACATTTTGACAAAACGGTGACATCTGGCAGCATTTTTTATTATCAGAAATAATAAGCAGATTCTAAAATACATAATGTACATCATTTTTTGTACAGAAAATTAACAATACAATTAACTAAGAAATATTAATGTTTTTAACAGTATCAATAGATTGACCCTAGTATACTGAATTATACTATCTTGCAGAGAAACAAATTGTTTTTACCTCAATGGTGTGTAGAAACAGGGCTTAGCATTTGTGCATAGCTGGGCTACTTGGAGGAGCTAAGTGGGTGGATTTTTCAGTAGTTCTCTGCCTCATGCTGTTTATGAATCAAAACTTCACTGAAAGTTTATGTGGGCTTGGTGCTTGTTCATACATCTGGAACATGGAATGAACAAGGCAGATGGAACTCAATCTGGCAAATGTATGGTACTGAAGACATCTTGAGAACAAGGATGTCTTTCAACGGTTATTACACTGTGAAAACTGACTTTATGTTCTATGGACTATGAGCTAAGGAAATTGTAGGAGAATGTTCCCTAAATATGTGCAGGGTGTGTGTGTATGTGTATTTTTTTCCTTTCAGTTCTGTGATTGAGCTCATAGCCTTGAGTATGCTAGACAATGCTCTACCACTGAGCTAGCTACATTCCCAATGCCTAAACTTATTTTCTAAATTTAGCCATTTTATAGTATTATCCTGATAGTTTCATCTGTCACCTTTTTGAAAGAAACATGTTTCAAAAGAATTAATCTTTTATTAGAAAGATAGCACTTCAAATTAGCCACAGATGTAAATATTGTGGCTTCTCCCTCTGGCATGCTTCCCCCATTTGTGATTGCTTCAGCATCCGCTTTGGATTTTCTTCTCTCATGCTATGTGTGACATCATTCTTTGATGGGAACACTTTTGAATATTTTCATGTTTATCATCTGTTTGGTGAATATGAATCTTAGGAGTAGAAAGATCACAAGACAAATAAAAACAATAAAGCCAATCCCTATGTTATGAATTGTCCAATAGGAGAGAGGAAGTCTATCAGAGTACCCTGAAATATTGTTCCACAAACAGCTTATGTAGCTTAATTTTAGAGATAGAGCACTGTGCAAGTTGAATGATCAGAATCTTGGTTTTCTTCAGCAGACCTTTAAAAGATTTAGTGTTTAATTAAGTGTTCAAGTTTCTGTTAATAGTTCTTTTCATTTAATTAAGGCAACTTTGTTAGGCAAAAGTAGAGAATTCTTCAATTTCACTCTCAGTTATACCAAAAATCACTGTGATTTTTACATCAAAAACTATTTTAAAAAACACTGACAAATCCTACTACAGATAGAACATTCTTAACTCAACATTTAGTCCTGTGCCTGACATCACTATGGATGAATGTTTTTAAACTAAGACTTCTGTGCTCACTTCCATTCATTCTAAGTGAGTGTCACTTTTGGAACTATGAGCATAAATTCAGGCCAATTCCTGGATACACTGTCAGTAAAGTACCTAAAATGTGTCTGCAGCCCTCTGGAAGCACAGTTCATTTTCCCCAGAAGAAGCATACTTTTTAGGGAGAAAATTTATGTTGATGATTTTCAAATTATGGGAACTTCTCAGGCAATTTTCCAGCTGGCCAACCCCTGTACACTGACTTGAGAACAAGTGCCAATTTTGAATTTTTGGCAGTCACTAGCATGACCTGGTCAACTTCAAGAGGCAGCTCAGGGAGAGATTTCAGCATCTACATTTTAACACAATTACCAATTTGCTTCTGGATGAAATCCAGTATTTTATTTTTAATATATGAGGCTCAGTATCACTTTAAAATCACTTTTTACTTTTGTTTTAATTGTAAAAAGGTAAAGAAACTAAGTTAGGGAAAAAAATCTAAACAAAATATTCCTTGGTATATGGAATCTAAAAAGAAAGATTTTGGATGGCCTATAGCATTTTTACTCTCAGAAGTTCAACTATTGTTTTCCAGGTGATTTTGTATAGGTTCTAAATGTTAATATTCAAGGGCCAGGGATTTAGCTCAGTGGTTCCAGCGCTTGCCTCAAAAGCTCAAAGATCCCAAGTTTGATCCCCAGTACCAAAAAAAAAATAAAGTTAATATTCAATACTTAGAATATTGAAGATGAGAGTTATTCTTGCAATACTTATAGAAAATATGGAACAAATGTTAAATACTTGCTAATTGAAAATGATCATATTACATGCTTATTATGTGATCATACTCTGTTCTTAGTGGAATTAATTTATAGATTCAGGAAGTAGTAAAATTACTATTTATAAGCTCTAGAGCTGTCTATAAGTACTATTAGACAGGAATGAAACTATGTGTTCCTAAAAAATAATTAATTGTGCTTTTTATTGCTACAAGGCAACACAGAGCCTAGCTTTGAAACACACATACATACAACTAAATTTTCACAATGTACATCCAACCACTAGGAATAGCTCATCTTTATAAATAATGATAAAATGTAAGTGGGCTTGAAAAATTCAAAATTTCTGGGGAATATCTTACTGATGCCAGAAAAAGAGACAAATATCTTTTGAAAGTATCACCAATGAACAAGTTAGCTAACTTATCTAAACCATAGCTTCCTTACTTGCAAAATGAGAATAATAGTACCTAACCCATACTGTTATTGTATTAGAAAAGCACAGTGCCTAGTACAGAGTAAATATTTAACAAATAATAATTCATTGGAGAAACAATATGGGCTTTGGTGTCAAATTGTTGTGGGTTTGAATTCTAGTTCTATCTCCAGCTGTTTCACTATTGGATAAATTAATGAGTTAGGTTTCATTTTCCAGTTAATATTGTTAGATGAGTAAATGAAGAGTAAAGTATATAAAACATTTAGACCAGATTTCAATAAATGTTGCTGTTATGATTAATAAAACATTACCAGTTTAGGGATTCCTAAATGTTAGCATTGAGTGGCACCAGCTGGTTCAGTGGTTTTCAATTTGCCTCCCATGGTGCCTGATTATTGGATAGACCCTCGTTCTGGGCTTTATTTGTTTGCGGGGATGTAAGATATTTTATTTTTCCACATGAATTTTCATTTGAAGATGGAGTTGTGTTGCTAAGAGAAATTGTAAAAACATCCACTTGTTCCAGACTCATTAAAGATGCTATAATTGAAGCTCAGGAAAGTTAATAATGAAGCAGGACTGGAATACAGGTCAGCAGGATTCTGACACCAAGTTATATGATATTTCCACTATTTTATTCTTAGTTGCACATTAGTTTTCATTTTAATTAAATGACTTAAAAATATCTGCGACTTTTTCTTGTGCTATGTGCTAATTAAAAATATTTTTTCCCCTGAAATTTCTTTCTAAAGCATTACCATAGAGAAAGTTAGGGAAGATATTCTTACTAGGTAAAACAAATTGTATCACTCATTCCAAGAATTCATTTTCATATATGCACATATTCTCCAATATGAATATTCATTTATTCTCAATGAATCCATTTTCCTATGTACATAAAAGTTTAATTTTCACACATGTACAATAAATTCTTTACATAGTATTTTTTTTCCAAATGCAATATTCATTATTTGAATCTTTCTCTTTCATAAAAATCAATTCCTTAAAATAAACTTGTCTATCAACTTGGTCAAGGATTGATCATTATCTTATTAGGTTTAGAATTCCAATTATTATAGTATTATAATTAATGTTTTATATATATATAATTGTATAGTACTATATAGTTCATGGTGAAAGATCATAGTTTGCCTCCCAATTTTAAATGTATTTCTTTCAGACTTGAGTGTCATTGTTTCTTAAGGTATTAGTCTCATAAACTTGCTAGAGTGCTTAACCATAAGAAAAATGTACAATAGATATACACTAGTATTCTGAAGTAAGGAGATCAAATAACCCAAATGGTTATATATGGAAGCCCAGAAGAAAAATAATATCATGACAGTGGTAAGAAATAAAATAATAACAAAAAATTTCTTGGGCTATTAACACATAGCAAAATAGACGTGTGAATTAATCAGATCATCTGTCTGTCCAACTTCTTAAGATTATTACACTGTACCTTGGCAGAAACAAAGAAAAAAAACAACAATTTCTGTCCTGTATTCTGCAATATTTGATACTTTATGTAATTTTAAAAACAATTAAGAAACATGTCACTTCAATTTTACATTAATGGTTTTGATAGCATATATCCGTCCTACAGTTGATATGTTCTGACATCTATTTATTAAGATGTATACTAAGATTTCCAAAAAAATAAAAATTTACTATGCTAACAGATGTAGTTCTTCTTTTAAAATACAGGTTTAGTAACTGTCTAAATAGTGAAATTGTTAATTATAGTGATACTGAATTTATATTATTCTTCTATTTGAGCAAATTATTATTAATTTCTATTTTGTCAAACAAGAATATATGATTATTTGACCAGGAGCTGTATGAAGTTCACAAAAGGTTTGTGAATAATATAAATTGTATTTTAGAAGCTCTTTCCTATTTATAATAATTGTGTTCAGAAGGGTCATCAATAGGTTATCTTCCTTCATTTCTTTAAGTCTTTAGCACTGGCAAATACCTTCTTTTTCTTTTATGTTCACCCTTTCTGGATTCTGTGGTACCATATTCCTACTTGACAATGTCAAAAATCTACTACCACTATCACTCATTGAGAATACAGACAACCAAGCCTAAAGACTTACTTATTGGATATCACCTTTACTAGTTTATCTCTTTGATATAGCTTTTTCAGTCTAGCCACATAGAAATTGAATTATAAGTTGGTCTCAGAAGCTTTGTTATAAACTTCCCCGTCTGTGCTATATAGGAGGTTCAACATTCTCTCTGCTTATATACTGTCTTACTGGGATCAGTATAATCCATTTCTGCTAGTTTTATTACTACTTTAGGTGTTTTGCTGTCTCATTGGCTTTACTTCCTATTTCCTAAGTTTGGCCCAATGTACTTCCTGTTATTCATTTTCATCCTGTATCACATCATTATGGTTCATAGCTTCAGTTACTGCTTTGCTGCCGAATCCATATTAACTTTGGTTCCACATCAAAAATCACTTAGCAGACAGGTTTTGGGTATTTTCCTCTCCCTTCAGACTAACAGAGTTTGTTCACTTTCACTATCATTGCCAATGAGAACAGAACAATCTTTGTACTTCCTTTAGATATTCTTCTCCTTGCTCTGCTTTGAACATATTACCAGAGTACTGTTTGTATAATTTTTCCTCAGGTGCAGCCTATTCTAACAAGTTCTTGCTTATTTCATACTTCATGTATTGGCTGTTAATTCTAATTCACCAACCCATTTACCAACTGAAGTCTCTCTTCTCTCATCTGTTACATATGCTTCTGATAGATTATTATTCCTAAAATGTTGCTTTATGCATACCATTATCTGGATCAAAATGACTGAGGATTACCTCCTTCAAATGGATCAAAGTCCAAAGTTTTCATACATCTTTAAAAAAACCTCGTCTTCTGGCCTTTCCCTTATATTTTGCACCACCCCTTCTCTTCTGCTTCATTTATTATTCTCTCCAATATGCCTTATTATTCTTTTAACCTTTGTACATAGGATTTTCTTCACCTCATCCTTTCCAGTGATCTGAATTTTAGTCATTCTTTAGTCCAGCTGATCTATCATTTTCATAAATTTTTCTGATTATAAATTTTTATTATTAGACCCCTAAAGCTCTCCTTTCATTTGGAAAAATTGGCAATATAAAATATTCACATATATAGTCTTTAATACATATAATCTTCTAAAGGAACTGTAATTTTTTTTTTGGTACTGGGGATCAAACTCAGGACCTTGCACTTGCAAGGCAGGCAGTGCAACCACTGAGCTAAATACCTT
This sequence comes from Heterocephalus glaber, assembly GCF_000247695.1. Next base: position 14,189,272 of record NW_004624744.1, on the reverse strand, counting down.
GCACAACTGTAATTTTCTTGAAGAACTGTCTTAGGAATTTCATACTCATATTGTCTATGGTAAAGTGTATAAAATATAT
>NW_004624744.1:14163581-14189093 GCF_000247695.1 Heterocephalus glaber | reverse complement strand
TTGCTTGTTTTTTGTCTAGTTGATCTATCTATTCGTAACAATGGGGTATTGAGGTCCCCCACTACTATTGTATTAGTGCTTATATGATTTTTCATGTCTGTTAGTATTTGTTTTATATAGTTGGGTGCACTAATGTTTGGTGCATAGATATTTCTGATTGTCATCTCTTCCTGTTGGATCGTTCCCTTTACAAGGATGTAGTGTCCTTCTTTGTCTCTCTTAATTAGTGTGGGTTTGAAATCCACTTGGTCTGCAAAGAGAGTAGCTACTCCTGCTTTGTTTTCAAGATCCTGTCTCAAGGAGTATTGTTTTCCACCCTTTAACTTTCAGTCTATGAGTTTCTTTTTGAATTAAGTGTGTTTCTTGTATGCAGCATATTGTGGATCTTGTATAAAATATATAAAGAATTAATATTTTTGACTTGATGTAATAGGTACAACTATTATTTTTTTAGCTTCATATTAATTTTGCATCTTGCTTCTGATCCATAATTGTTTTAATACTTATTTTTCTTTTCTGATGTATGACACAATGATTTGTGATGTGGTACTGGTAAGTTAGAATTTAATTTAAGAAATTATGTAGAATAATAGGTCAGGTTGTAAAACACTCGTTTTCCTCAATTTCTTATTTTAAAAGTCTATATCAAAGGATTTTATTTAGCTAAAAATGTCAACTGTATCATATATTTATCAAAAATAGATAGTATCAGGTTAAGCACATTTTCAGTTTCAGATATACATTACATTCAGGAACACTGACAGAACCTAGAATATGATAGATTTAGAAGTTAACAACCAGGATGCTGAGGCAGTCAGAATCAGATCTTTGAGAAAGGATTGAATGTATTTGGGGTGGTACTTAGCTCAAAAAAAAAAAAAAACAATAAATATGCTATGTATTTTGAAAGGCTATCTTATGATATGAATTTGTTTTACATGATTTCCAAAGGCAGAAAGAGAGACAATAAGAATCAAAGAATATTTTACCCCAATGTTAAAAGTCATAATTTATTGAAGGATCTGAAATATAGGATGAGCTGCTACACAGCGGATACTCCCAGGCTGTTGGAATTGTTTAGAAGAAAAAAAAAAGATTACTTATTAACCATTATTAATGTTCCCTTTGCACTTAATTTATTCTTTTCTTATGGCACTTATCATTTCTTGCTTAATGATATAGTCTAATAATAAAAGAACTATATAATACTTGCCAAATATCCTCCAATCCATACCAGTTTAGGAAAAGCTAATAATTTGGGAAAACATTTCAAATGGCAAGAATCAACCATTTCTAGTCTGTCGTTGAGTGTGTAAAAGATTGACAAAGAGAAAATAACTTTAGAGAGCCTTGTCCTTTGGTAGAGGTGGAGAGTAGAATGTTTATTATCTTCTTTAGCCAGTAAGAAGAGCTTTAAATTTTACTTTCTTCCCTGAAGTTTATGTAACTTGTGTCTGTTGGCAAGAGAATTCTAAAGGGATGGGACCTCAGCTAGAGCATGTGCTTTACAGTAAAGACAAAGGCAAAAAAAGTGATTTAGCAAGCAAACTTCACCTTCACAGTTGGAGAAGGATGTGGTAGCTTTTTACTGTGAGTCAAGTGGACCCATGGGAAAGAACAGGGCATCCCAGACAGATTTCACACACAAGGACTACTGGGTAGGCTGAAGTCACAAGAAAAAGAGGTTAGCAGAGGTCCAGAGGCTTAAGTTTGAATTGCTAGAAGGAGCAGAATCATTGTCTGCATCATGAACATTTCAGTTGAGATATCTTATAAGTTAATCTCTGAGAAGCCAACCCACAAAACACTCCAGAAGAAAGAGTGATCATTAAATATATGAAACCCTGTGTATATACCATCAGTGATACATGATGACATTTCTATCCAACTGCATTATGTTTGGGGATAGAGAATCATTTCCCTTGTCCCTTTCTCTCTAGTCTTCATTGTTGAAAGATCGGGTACTATAACTGAGGAATGAGGATGCAGGCTCAATAATGACCTCTCTGAAAACTTCCTAACTTGAGGTAATACCAAACCAAATGAGGGAAGAAATAAATTGTCAGCAATTAGACTGGGCAGATGATTGTAATGACCAAAACAACATTGTTACTATGTAGGATGTGCTAATAAGACTATTAATTATCTGAGACCACAAGCTATAGGAATTGCTTGAGATGTTATCAGGAGCAAGAAAAGATTCGGCCCATAGAGTTGTGTACTTATAACCAATAAGTCTGAAATCTATGGATTTAAGAGGAATGCCTCCACAAAGAATGTCATATAAGCTATATAACAGGGTATAAAGTGACAACATTTTATTATTTAAATTCTCTGTGGTGTATCTTTGAGGTCTCTTCTGCTATGCTAGGCCAGGGTGAAAGTTTGCTGGAGAAAAGAAGGACATGGGGAAATGTCCTCACTTTCCAGGGCTCACTGTGACTTTTGGTTGTTCATCTTGAAATTATTTATACTTCATGTGAATCTAATTTTACAATAGTTCCTATGAGTTATTTCAGAACTTATGTAATAATTGACTGAACTGAGTTTCATTTATCTGAACATAAGTAAAATACCATGAGACTGGCCAGAATTTCATCCAATTCTAAAAAAAGCAGGGCAGGAAAGAATAAAATTGTTTACTACTTTTGTCCTTGTCAGTTCATAATATTTAATAAGCCACTAATGATATGTATTTGTGTACATACCTTTTATTCTTTTATAGATTATATGCTCTTTGGCTTCAGTACTCATATCTTCATCTTTGTTTTTTTCAATTACATTACAGAAGTAAATTAAACATGAAAAATGTTCAAGCATTCCATAGCAATTAGAGTAGGTTCATTCCAACCTTTTTACTGGGCAATTCTATTAAATATTTAAAATATTCAGTGTTTAAATATTCACCATCTCAGCCTATAGTTTAAAATGTGAATTTAACAAATACTGTTCTCTTATATGAGCCTTTTTATGGCGAGAGATTTCCAAGACCCATAACTGAATTAACTTAAGCAATACTCTTTTTATAAATAATATCTGTGAATTTGTGTTACTCTCTGATATAAATTACTTATAACTGTATTTAAACTACACAGATGATATTCATGAAAATATCATTAGGGATTACTTGAATCCTGTAAAAATATTTATTAGTCTATGACCCATAAAGAGTCTATTTTTTACTAATTGGTAGCTCCCTGAATCTCAATATTTTAATCTCAAGTTATAAACTGTCTCAATAGTCATATATGATAAATCCCTTCCATACATATTTATTGAATGTATAATATGGAGTGAGTGATAAATCTTTTTTTAATTCTGAAAAGCTATTCTTATTTTTGCTTACTTTCTCTTACTTAATTTTAAAATCAGGATTATTCAAGTATAATTTATATATCAAAAACACACCTAATTTGAGCAGTTTAATGTTTTAATCAAATGTCAGGATTGCTTATATATACTGGTGTAGCAAACACCATAGTCAAGATCGTGAACAGTCCTCTTCATCCTAAAAGTCCTTTATAACAATGCAGTTAATTCTTATTTTTTTTTAAATTCATTGGTACACTTTAGGTATACAATATGATGACATTCATCATTGGGAATTTGTACCGTTACATGATATATCTTGGTTCTTATTTTTTCCTCCATCCCCCTGCCTTCCCTTCAACCCCTCCATGCCTCCCTATTTGCAAAGACTTTGTTTCCATTTTTTCCTTTTCTCATATTTTTTCCTTTTAATAGCCTTCCTGTACATAAACAACAGACTCACTGAGAGGAACTGGAGAAACAACTACTTTCACAATAGCATCTAAAGAAATGAAATACCTAGGAATAAGTCTAACAAAAAAAATAAAAGGTCTCTGAAAACTACAGTGCTCTGAAAAAAAAAAAGAGATTGAAGAGGCTATCAGAAAATGGAAAGACATACCTTGCTCCTGGGTAGGAAGAACCAATGCAGTTAATTCTAAATCCTCACTTCTACCCTGGCAATCATTGATTATTATTGCTAGAGATTAGATTTTCCTGCCCTGGAACTTCATATAAATGGAAACATAAAGTATATATTCTTTTGTAACTAGCTATTTTGCTCAGCATAATAGCTGATTCATCCATTCTGTTTCTTCTATGCGTAGTTTATTTCTTCTAATGACTAAGTCATATTCCAATGAATTCCATTTATTTGGAATCATTTATTTTACTTTTTTCTTGTTTTTTGAGACTGGGTCTCATTATGGATTCCAGGCTGGCCTTGAACTCACTTTGTAGCCAAGGCTATCCTCAGTGGCAATCTTCCTGCCATAGCCTCCCAAGTGCTGGGATTACAGGTGTGCACCACATAGCTGGCTCTACCTTACTTTTTGGAGAAACATAATATGAGATTTATAGCATAAAAGAATTAATAGGAATGTTAAGGGATTAACTCTTATCAATTACCAAATTATGCATATTCTTTTCTTGGAGAGATCACATCAATTTTTTGGTAAGAAAATGGTAGGAACATTAGTTTTCTTGTGTGTGTGATTTGTGTCAGTCTTCTTATGTTTGTACTAGTTTGAATGGGTGATGGGGAAGTCTACCTGTTTGTTTTTTAAGTGTTATTGTCGCAATGTTAGTAAATTTTTGCAGAATATCTGCACAAAATACTTTCAATGTTTTTCATCCTTTTAAGAACTCTTGTAGGCATAGTTCTTGGAATAATAATTTCAGGGTATGTATATTTTAGGATAGTTTCTAGAACATATACACACAGAAAGCTGTGCAATAAGTGGGAGTAATTCCAAAACAAACATAAAAAAACATTACTTTCCCCCATTTTTACAGGCATTAATATAGCAAAATATATTAAACCAAATCTTTAGGAACTTAAGTAATATTATATGTCCTATATTAGATGTTTGACTAATATTTACAAATTATTCTATAGTGGACTTTGATTTTTATTCTTGTACATTTTGAAGGTTGCTTGATTATGAATGTGAGTGCTAAGTTGGGAATTTACTTTATGTTTAAGAGGGAGGTTTTATTTTTGATCGCCTTCATTTTACATTTTAGTTCACTAAATAATCCTCTACTTGTAAACTACATCACTTTTACAAAGCTTGCTAACTTTAGGGTTGACAAGACATTTTATTTCTTCCTTGCCTACCACATATACCTTACATATTGGTATTTTAATGAGGTAATATACTGCTATACTTTCAAGCAAAGAAAGATAATTTCCTTTTTTGGTTGACTTTTGTAAAGATCTGATTTAATTTTTAAACTTGATTCATTTTTGCAAAGAAATATGACTCAAATCATATGAGAGCTGTTACTGGAAAATTCAGTAGCAAATGCAGTTATTTTTAACTTGCAACAAGGAAGATCTTTACTTTTTGGACTAGTGTATTGAATAATAATTATAACCTGGTATTTTGTTTCCTTCTTTAAATTAAGATATATAACTTCCTTTGAAAGCAATATTATGTCAAAATTTGAACTATTTAAAAACATTAGATTTAAGTTATATAATCAAATTTTCATTTAAAATATAGTGCTTTCTTAAAGTACCATCTCTTCAAAATACATTTAGCCATATTGATCACCATTTTAAAACCCAAATCCCTGTAAAACAGAAAGTCAAGAAAACCATCTAACAGAACAGAACTATACAAAATTACTTGTAAAAGAAAGTTGATTGGAAGGGGTAGTGGTAGGGGAAAGGAAAGAAGGGAATGGAAAAATATGAGAAAAGGAAAAAAGTCTTTGTAAATAGTGAAGGGGTTGAAGGGAGGGCATGAGGAAAAAAATAAGAACCAAGATATATCACTTAAAGGTACAAATTCCCAATGATAAATGTCATCATATTATATACCTAAAATGTACCAATAAATTTAATGAAATAAAAAAATGCAACCTGTACAGAAGTTCCACCAGGAAGAATTATCTCTTTGATCTGCCTTATGTTTCAGGGCCTTGAGTAGGGACTAGCATACAGTAGCAACTCACTAAATATTTATTATGTTAAACATATTCCTAAGCATCTTCTATGTTCTGTTTGTTGCTATTAAGAAGAAAATTGTTCTCTTGCTCATAGAAACGCAATGTTTTATATAATAAACTGGTGTGATGATTTTGGTTCATTCTCATTGTTTTAATCAGAATCTTTTTCTTTATGCTTTTCTTTCCTTAGATTTCCCTCCCCTAAGATAGACCATCACAAATTTTCTCAATAATATGAATATTCAACAATTATTTATTAAAAATATACACCCCCCTATTAAAGTTAAATGAAATTCAGAAAAATATAAGGATCAGTACCCATATTTAACAGTGAGTCTAAATATGTCTCTGTGGGTATATTTGAATTGATGGATATTTAATCATAGGAAGATCTGGGTTTTTTACAGATAGGGTTTCTCATCTTCTTATGTAAATAAAAATAATTCCACATCATCAGTTTTAATGATTGTCTGATATTCCATATCTCTGAACTGTGATTTATTTAATTATAAGTCACTATTAAGTTGTTTAAAATGTATTGCCATTATGAATTATACTAGTTTTGTGTATAATTTTGACATAACCTTGTGTGGTATCTCTTTATAAGATATTTTTCAAAATGTGATTTTCAGGCAAGAAATGCTCACACACATTGGGGTTGCAGGTGTAACTCAGTGGTACAGTGCTTAACATCTGTGAGGACCTCAGTTAAGTCATCAGGAAACACACACACACACACACACACACACACACACATACAGAATGAAAGTAAAACAAGAAAGAAGGGGAAGAGCTGGAGAGGGAGAGAAGAAAATAGAAAAGAGGAATTTTCAAACAGAATCTTGGGATTCTGTAGAACGTTTACAATAATTTATTTCCCATCAATTCTACATGGGAATGTCAATTTCTGGATACAGTAGCTGATCCCATTATATTCTAGATATCCTATCATTTCAAATATGTTTTAAACATTTAAAATCTCTTGTGAGTTATCAGAAACATTACTCAATTTTCTTTAATTCAATGACAAAAGAAGAAAAATCAGACAGGTAATTTTAACTGATATTATCTTTGAACCAATGACAGGATACAGAATTTTCAGGGCTATTAATCTTTGCCTCATCTTTTACACTTGATCTTAGCCAAAAGGCCGAGAAGCGATGCCTCATCTTTTAATAAGAAAAGAATTTCACCAACTCTGCAGCTACCATATATTTTAGTGATTCCCCTCATTAATAGAGAATTCATTGCCCTCAGGAAAATAAATATATATTTCAAGTTACAAAAAAATTTTTCTTGGGTAAAAATCTTTGCTTTTAAAATTTGTACCAAATTTATTAAGCTTGTTTCACTGGAGAGGTCTTTCTAGATAGAGATTTGTGTTTTGTATGCCTTTAGTTACTTGCTTTCTGGGATTTTTCTAGAATCATATTTTATTCACTTCTGTTGCTAAGACACAGTACCCAACACCTGCAACTTAAAGGAAGAGAGGTTTATTTTGGTTCAGTTTCAGAGGTGTTAGTGCATACATGGTTCGTTGGCTCTGAGGTACAAATGGCATGGGGTAAGAGTCTGGCCTAGGAAAACTGTTTACATGGTGGTGGCTAGGAAGCAGAGAGAAGGAAGTAGCCAGGAAGGGAGATATATCCCACCTGGTCACATCCTCAGTGACCCTCCTTCTCATACAAGACCTATCCCTAGCACATTCAGTTCTGAATTCCTTAGCAGATTAATTCAGTGATGACCGTATTGCCCTCATGATCCAATCACCCTCCAAATGTCCATCCTTAGAACACATAAGCCTCCTTGGGCACATTCTAGATACAAATTATAACATAGAGATTATGAGATTTAGTTTCTTTTTACTGTAGTTTGGTAAATCATCACAAACTCTTTTATTTCATTTGTTATTTATTGCTGGTAGGATTTAGAAGGTAGACAATTTACAACACCTAATAATAGATACATTTAAATAAAATAAGGTAAGATTTTAAAGATTAATAAAACTGGGGTAATTTAACTACGTATAATTTAGGACAATAAGCCATTTCCTATGTAAGGACTGTGAATAGCAAAAATACACAAGAAGATCTGGCTGTTGTCTGGTATTTCAAACTTGTATGCTGTCTTGTAACTCATGATAAAATATTAATTTTTCATTTATTTATATTTTAAAATAGATATGCCTAAAGTTAAATATCATAGTAATTCTCTAAATTTCTATTTTTTTCTTGAAAACATTTTATAGAACTTTAGGGATATGTATAAGCTTACTTGAAACATTTACTTATTACTAGTTTTACTCATCATGGTTTTATTGGCTTTGGCATATGTAGTTATTAATAATATTATGCTTATGTTTCAATATGAAAAAATGGAAGAAGGATAGATATGTGTCTACTGGTAAAGTATTTTGAAGATATTTTTGGTCTTCAAATATATATAAAAAGAAATAACAGTCTGACCTCTCAATACAAAATACATAAATATTTATAAATGCTTAGATTCTTCCTTTTAGTTGTAATACTAGCTTTAGCCAGGATTGGATGAATAGTAATTTGAGCTCTAATAATCTGTGACTTTTTGACTTATGCTGTATTGTAATTATTGCTCTTTGGCTAAGATATGTCTATACCTTACACCTTTGCTGAAACCATTTTCATTTCTTATTAAAGTTAAAAAATAGCCAATAAATGTAACACAAGGTAGATGTGAATGTTGTCATCCAGATTGGAGGCCTACCACTCTTCTACCTATTGTCCATTTACCTTTAAGTGTCTGCAATGGGCAGGTGCTTCTCTTTCTTTATTATATGTGAATGATGAATATATTTTATACTATTTCACATTTTGACAGTGCTTCTCATTACAATTTTTCTTTTCATACAATGCAGGTGATGGAAAGTCAATTTTTCTGTATATGATAGATTCCATCATTTGCTCAGTAATGTATCTCTTGGCAGTGAATATATTACATTAGCACATCCCAGTGGTTTGAACAGAAAGAACTCAAGTTCTAATCTAGACCTAGGTCCTTTGTTTCTCTCTCTTTCTCAAATGCACACCCAACTTATGAAAACACAAATATTCCCAAGTGGTTTTTATGTCATTTGCTTCCTATGTCACACCCTTACAAGACAGACAAAAGAACTTTCTCGCAAATGTTCAAATGTGAATTACTTGTGAGAAATTTTCAATTTAATAGTATACACACAATGCTAATGTTTCATTATTCATTATTGCCTGCAGACCAGGATGTGAATTGCCAACATCTGAATTTTTTTTAAAGGTTATTACTTTTTTGGTTTTTCTTTCTTTTTCTTTTAAAAAAATTTTTGGTGCTACTAGGTATTGAATCCAGGCGCTTGTTTTCAAGGCCTTTGTTTTATTATTTTATTTTAAGATAGGGTCTTCCTAAGTCACCAAATTGCTTGAATTTGCAATCCTCCTGCCTCAGCCACTAAACCCAGCAAATTATGAAAATTTTTGGCACGAATTCTTATTATAGGCTCTTCCAGGTCATAATATGACAAAATAGGGAATATGATAGTATTGTTGTACAAGTGAAGAGGATAAAAGGCTCCATTTCAGAATGTGGAGTTTGCATTATATATATCTGCTTATATAGCAGATACAATCACTTGCTCAGATAATCTGAGCATGAAAGAATTGGATAAAATATGATTTTCAAACATTCATATGGTATTTAGCAATGCACTACTCTAAGTTGCCTGTATTCATTGTTTGGAAGTCAACTTTTTAAGATTTTTCCCAAGTCTACTTAGACTAAGAATTTTAACTGCTACAAAGTTTTATGTCTATGTTTGAAATCAATTAGTCAGCTATTATTGAGCATTTTATGCCTTTTTTTTAGTAGACTCTACATAGGCCAAATTTTTTAAAATTTAAATTTCAGTACGGTCATATGACACGTGATGGAAATATAATCTGAGAAATATGTTATTAGGCAATTTCATTCGTGTGTATCGCAAAGTTCCACACAGAGTGCCAAATTCTAAGTGCAAACTGAAAAGGTATATGTCAATCATCTGTGATGGCCCCTTGATATTATCCAAATACCCAGTTAAACACGAGATACATGAGGCTACCACTGGCGTAGCAGCACACTCTTTTACAGTAAACTCTTATATAAGTAGGATTATGCTCTAAAGGATGAAAAGCACAGCATGTTATCATAAGTACCTAAAACAGTAACAATCATTTATCACACTAGTACTGTGTACTGTACATAGTTGTATGTGTTTCTTCTGGAAACACACCCTTCTCTCCTTTGATTTCAGTGACTCTTCTTGTAGATAGAGACTAGGCTGGAGCTCGTCAGTGAGTTGGGAAGGAAGAGTCACTATTCCTGTTTTCTTAAGATCAAAATCTTTGGTCCTTTTCTCATTAAACTAAGATCTTTTTTGTGTGTGGTGTTGGGGATTGAACCCAGGGCTAGGAAAGTGCTCTACCACTGAGCTACATCCCCAATTAAACTAATTTCTTGTTGACTCTCAATTATTTTTTATAAATACTATTATTTTAGCTTCCTTTGTGCCCTTTTCTCTTCCTCCCACACATACATATGGAAGTTCCATTAAAAGCACTCTTCTTTAAGTCCATTTCTTAAAAGATATCAAAACATCAAAAGAAATGAAGCATAGGCTTTTTGAAAAAACAAAAAGTTTTTCCATCCTTAATGACACTTAGCACATCTTTATATCTGACTCTCCTCATCTTTTTCTGAGATGACAGGATAATCTCCCAAGGTTTGGTCCCTTCCACTTTGCCATTTAATTCCTCCCTTATTGTTAAAAATAATTATAGAGCACTCCCTCATCCCACCTATCTCATCTACTTTATTTTCAGGCATATTAAATTGTTAACAAGGGAAGTGAAAATATTTTAAGTTGCTTTACTGATGTCCAAGGGAAATATCAGCTGATGGTTGAAGTCTCTATATTGCTCTCTCTTTTTTTTTTTTTTGCTGTGTTTTGTCATTTTATCTCTCTCATTTTTGTAAAGTTGTCAAGAAAGCACCATTCTACTATACTTCTTTGGCCACAGAAAATAATGCTATACTCTCAAAGCAGTATCTTTCTTATTCTTTGCTCATCTCTCTAGTATACTTCAACCACCAAGATCATGAAGAAACACTCAAAATATCCATCTGAAAATATTATGTTATTCTGTTTTCCCATTTTAAACACTTGTTTTGATTTATCTTGTTAATTTTGGTTAGTTTCATTTTTTCAAGATGTGTCATTCCATTAGTAACTTTCAATTATAATTCTTATATTTCTAACTTATTAGGGAAATCTTAGAAATATCTATTACCCTTTTTTAAAGAAACCATCATGGCAGATAGATAATTGAAATTTACAGCATATGTAGTTATCATATATTATGACTATTGTTTCTATGTTCATTATCCTTTTCTTTTGTACAAATCAATGAATACTTTCTAATATATATCCATTTATTTCTCTTTTGTGTTAGTTTTTCTCCATTATTATTTGGAAGTTATTTTCAGTACATCAGCTAACTTCTGAAGAAAGGTGCTTTTGATATGACTTAAGCAATACCCATTACATTTATATCATATTTCTCCTTTTTTTTTCTGGTACCAGGGATCAAACTCAGGACCTTGCACATGTGAGGCAGGCATGGCACCACTGAGCTAAACTCCCAGTCCTTAGATTTATATCATATTTCTCATACATAGTTAGAAATTATAATTTTCTAGTTCCAGAACTTTGGCAGAAATATTTATTTTTAATTCATTTCCTGTAATTTGGAATACTGCTCACTACCCTCCTGTTCAAATGGAGTCATAATTTATAGTCTGTAAACAGATATTTCTTTCAGATTGCCACTGTTTTCTTTGAATTCTTTCCCCAAAGTGGCATATCTTGAAGATGAATTTTATGTTGCCCAAAAGCATTTTTTATTTCTTATACAATAGTGGTTGAATGTGTACTGATAGCTTTGAATGCCCATCAGTCATTTTAGTATATTTACAAAGTTGATTAATTATCACAACTAATTGATTTTTGAATATTTCACCCCTCTAAAGAAACTTCACTCTCATTAGCATTTTTTCCTATTCTCCCCTCCTCTGTCTGTAGAAAACCACTAATAAATTCTGTTTATATTGATTATCTTATTCTAGCCATTGCATATAAATGAATTATGCAAAACATAGCAATTGCAAATGGCTTTTTTTCATTTAGAATGTATTTTCAAGGTTCACTAATGTAACATGTGTCAGTACTTCATGACTTCTTATACTTGAGTCATAGTCCACTATGTTAATATGCCAAATTTTTTTTACCCATTCATCAGTGATTGGACATTTAGATCATTTTACTGTTGTCTATTATGAATAATGTTATTCTGAACATCTTTATATATATTTATTTGGGGACATACATTTTTATTTCTCTTAGGTGTATATCCAGAAGTAGAATTGCAGGGTCATAAGATAACCCTATGCTTCCTATTTGAGAAATCTTCAATTTTCTTTCAAACTTGGATGCACCATTTTATTATTCAACCAGCTGGGGTTTCAGTTTCTCCACCTCCTCCTCAATCCTTGCTATTGTCTGCCTTTTTAATTTTAGCCTTCCTAGAAAGGATATCTCATTGTACATTCAGTTGGCATATAACAAATGACAAATGATCTTAAGGATATTTTCATATATTTATTGGAAATTTGTATTATCTTTGGAGAATTTTCTATTCCAATCTCATGCCAAATTTTTAAAACGGGTGGTCATTTCACTGTTAAATTGGAGTCTTGTGTATATTCTGAATACAAACTGTTTGATGGTTTTCAAATATTGCCTCTCATTTTTTTGGTTACCTTTCCATTTTCTTTGTTTTGGTTTCTTTTTTATTAGTGTATATTTGTGAAACATAATACTTACATTCATCGTGAGGAATGGGCATATACCCAAATCACATCTTAATCATTTTTGCTTCCCCTTCCCCAGCCCATGCTCCTGTCCTTTTCCATCCCTAAATCTATTTTCTTCATGGCATTCTTTAATTGTTTTTTGAGTCCAAATTATCTATAGTTTCTTTTCTATATTGTGCTTTGGGTATTATTTCTAATAACCCCCTGCCTAATCTAAAGTCACCAATATTCTTTCATTATAAGCTGGGTGATTTCTTTATAAGGTGGGTGTAATAGTTCTCAGCTGCAATCTTAACACTTTGGAAGGCAGAAGGATCACAATTTTGAGACTAGCCTGGGCAACTTACGAACTTACCAAGATCCTATCTAAAAAAAAAAAAAATACTGAGGCTATAACAGTGCAAAGGCCCAGGTTTCGATACCATGGTGTGTGTGTGTTGGACATTTATAGACTTATTTTTTACATTTACACTTATGGTCCATTTTGAGTTAATTTCTATAAATAGAATGAAGTAAGTGTCCAACTTATACTTTTAGATATTGTTATACAGTGATTCAACACCATTTGTTAAGAAGACTATTCTAGAACCATTTCTTTTTTCTTTTTTTTTTTTCTTTTTGGTACCAGGGATCGAACTCAGGTCCTTGTGCTTGTGGAGCAGGCAGAGAAACCACTGAGCTAAATCCCCAAGCCATAGCACCATTTCTTTACCTTGACAATCTTATTAAAAAGAAAAAAATGAAAATGACCATACATCTATGAACTTAACTCAGGATTCTTAATCCTATTCCATGGATCTATTTATCTTCATTTTTGCTAGTATCACACTGTTTTAATTATTGTAGATTATAATACATTTTAAAATAAAGTATAAATCCTTCAAATTTATTCTTTTCCACAATCGTTTTGATTATTTTACTATGTCTAGTTTTTTAAAATATGGTAAATATGGTTAAGAATGACTAATTCTTAAGTAGTGTTCTTGAATATCACCATAAGTTGTGGCTTATGTTTTTCTTTCTTAACTTTCATTTTATGAAGTTGCTATAAACTTACTTCCAAGAAACTCATAACTATTTCCACATTGCAGGTAGAGTGATTGTTGGCTTGACATGTCATGAAGAAGCATAATATTGTCAATGATTCCTGTGCTTGCTCTGAGTATTAAGAAATGCCTGAGACAGTCAGAAATTACATGTTATTTCAGACCACCTGCCATACAATATTGACTTAGGCTTTTCCAATGCAGTAAAAATAAAAGGTAAGAATGAATGAACTTGCTATACTTCACTTGTGGCTCAAGTTCTCTGTGATGGTCTAATTTCAGGCAACCTGGTAAAACAATATAAAAGACTCTATGGAACATAAATTATTATTATGAATGCTAATAGTTTTTTCATTTTTAAGATATGATGAATTATTTTTAAAATTTTATCCAAAATTGGTATTTATTTATGGAAGACACATTAGATGTATAATAGGCATATTGAATTAAGTAGATGATCTTCAAGTACTCAGATTTGAAAGACTTTGCCCTAGAGATTGAAGAGTACATCTACCAAGTTGTAAACATTTTCTATACTTTTTAGGATAATGCCTGTGGCTTAGTAGCTATGTAATATTTACAATTACTTGAGAATTACTTTTTGCAATTGTTGGTAACAATATGTCCAGACCAAAGTTAAATCATAAAAGCTCATGCATAGATATGTTTTTGCCTTTGTCTCTGGTGCTGTGATTTTTCTTAGAGAACCTTTACTATCTTTAACAACATAGAAATGATTTTCTGAATGAAATACATCACAGAAGAAGGTGTCCAGTGATAATTTTAATAACAGTTTATGGAGCTATCTTGGGATAAGCAGTCCTCTAACACTTATTTGCCCTTGAGATTTAGAAAAAAATCATGTCTGTAGTGCTCATAATAAGGAACTAATTTAACTGAGTTCAAGTTAGCTGTGAACAAATGGATTAACAAGCACCTTATTAAAATTTTAATTTACATTTCATTTATCATATTTAATAGGATCACTTTTGTTGTTTCAGGTAGGGGAACAACATTAAATTCCAGGAATGACTTTGGATACATTAATTTCAAATATTTTTATTGTTAATTTTCATGGTAAACTTGATTATGGACCCTATGTAGCATGGAAAGTATAAGATGAATAACATAAGATTTTGTTGTTAAAGACCATGTAATTATCTAACCAATTAAAAATAGTTCTATTGGTATAGCTTGTGAGATTTTTTTCCACAGTAAGAATGCTTAATTAAGATAATGTAAGACCTCTGATCTTTCAGTATATACCCTGATAGGTACCTATTTTTATATGGGCAAAAATAGTCTGGATATCTGTTGATAATATTTTGATTTATGATTTTATTACACTTCTTTTTCTTTTTGTGTCTTACGTACTTCTGCTATTTACATATGACAGTATTCTTATTATTCTTGTTAAAGTTAGATACTTTTTGGTAAAGTGCACTGTTGCAATTAGAACATTTCTATAAATCAAGAAAATATTATGTATATTATACTTTTACTGTACTACCAATGATCAAGGGACTGATGAAGAGAATACTGTAGGCATAAATAATGGAGATAATGGAGATAATGGAGCACTTGCAAATATTGTATGTATTAAAAGTTTTTTACACAGTCCTGCTCCTAAAGTATATCATTTGATTACTTGATTAGCATTGAAAGGAAATTCTTAACTTTTACTTTTTGATGTGTTCTTAAAATTGACTTCAAATACAATGGTTGAACTATGATGGTTCTTAAAAAATAATTAATGACTTTGATCCATTTTTATAATGTCAATCATAAAGACTTGATGTACTTGAAAGAACAACTTTAATCACCTTCTAGATTTCTGAATAAGGCAAAAATATGTATATATTTAAAGGTCTATATTCCATTTTCAGAATTAGTATCCTGTCAAGATATTTTTCAGATTATATCATTAAAATAGTAAAAAGTAACATTTCCTTAAAATGAGACAAGTGATCTAATTTTAATGAAAGCTACTGTTAATGTCAGGTACCCAGATATGGTTTATAATGCTTAGTAATTACAGCAATCTTTCTCTCCTTTTACTAATTATTTCAAGAGAAAGAAGTAAAAGCTTTAAGAATGGGCACAAAAGGCAGCAATATTGGATCTTTTTTGTAAAGCAAATAGCTTTCAAATCATTCCATTAGCTGTCATCAGAGTACAAAAAGAATTAATCAAAAATGACATCAAATTTAGGGCCTGCCAAAACCTCATGAGAAAAATAATCTCATCATAAAAAGAAAGAAATTGAAGGTACTGTCCCTGATTTTTTAAAGAGAATTCACTCTTTTCCATTGCAGAACCACATTTGTGCTATAAAGGGTCATATGTAAGATTAATGCTTTAAATTTTCTGAAGTTAAAAGAAACTATTAGAAGCAAGTAATGTGTCTAATGTACTAGTTAATCAATACACTTCTGAATATTTTGTATTGACATAAATTATCTTTTTGAAAATACTATCTTTGTTAGTATCTTTTCTGAATTTTGACTATATTTTATTGTAATATTTGAAATTGTTAGAATCTTGTATATAATTTTATAGAATCACACCAGATGACTATAAAATGTATTACTTGAAAACTAAAAGGAAGATAATAGTTGATGGAGGACATAAAAGAAAACATACTTTTGCGAGTCTAAATGTTAATATCCAAATAATTGTAATTTAATATCCTTTATTATAATATTCTTTAATTACTTACTAAAATAATAATCTGTGTTTACTGAAGGGAGAAAATGTATAATTGCACAATATTCTTGAGACAGAATTACAGGCTAAGATCAAAACAAGTGTGGCACATACTGTCTTAGAGCTGAAGGATAGCTTACCACAATGATTTCTCTAAAGTGTTTTTGAGACAATGAAAAGATATCCCTTAACATATATACATAGACTGTCTCATGCATAACTGATGTCTAGGAAACTCAACATAATAGACTCTGACCAGCCGTCATCAGCTGCAATTTAATATTCCTCTTGAGTTTTATCCTTATAAAAGTATGAACAAAATAATAGACTGATTTATCCTCTGAAACTGAAATCAAACTTTTGTAGACATGATTTATTTTAATTAATAGAAATGACAATGTTAATTGGTACCCTAAGTACCAATTCTGTGTCAAGTGACACATATACATAATTCCCCTATGTATCTCCTGACACTGATGCAATGGAACCATTACTTCCACTTTTAGAGAATAAATGATTAAGTCACAAGACTTTACAGCCAAACTTTGAAGTAGCAGAGCAATAATGGACCAAAACCCCTGATCTACTCTGTATATTATTTTTAAGTATGTCCCATTAAGCACTCTTCTCATAGTAACTTTCTCCACTGCTGTGACACAATACCAACATCCACAACTTAAAGGAGGATGGGTTCATTTTGGTTCACAGTTTGTAGAGGTATCAGTCCATAGTACACTGGTTCCAAAGCAGGACATCATGGTGGAGAAGCATAGCAGAGGAAAAAGTATTCATGGTGGCCATGAATACTATAGTGGCCAGAAAACAGAATGAAGGAAAGAGCAAGAAAGGGTGATTGTATCCTCCTAGGACATACCTCCAATGACCCATCTCTTCCCACCAGACTCTACTTGCCAAAAGGAAGTGAGATATAAAGCCCTCATAATCCAGTTACCTTCCAAACACATTAGTATTTGGGTGAGGGCAATTTTAGAACTAAACCACTGTAGTCCTAAAGTAGCAAGATGTTGTTTCCACTTGGTGCCTGGATCAAAGAAATCAATTGAAATTCCAGAGAATTTTCTTTGCTATCAGCTTTATAGTACATTCTCCTAGAATCAGGAGAGTCTGAGAGTCAGCACACCATTCTCTTTGACTCCTGATGGACCAACTTTCCTTAGGACATATGATAAATGCAACTTTTTGATATGCCATTATAAAATTATGATGTTAAGAAATCCACCCCAATTAAAATGTTATAAACAATCATCCTTTTTCTTGAACATTTGACTGTCAAAACTATGAAAGTTCTCAAAGATTTTATTCTACTTGGAAATCAACAATTTAGTTTGCTGAAATTCCATGCATGCTGGCAGAAGTCATGACTCCTAAATCATAGAGAGAGCTTTATTTCTCATAGCACAGTGAGCAATATGAGCACTGGCATATTTGTATCAGTTTCCCTTGCCCTCACATTACTCTGGGGCAATGGAAAGGCCTAGAGAGATGCCCCCACATGATGCTAATGTTACAGGTGATTTGGAGAGGGATCCTGAGTCTAGAGAGCCCATTTTTACATTAAGTACTATTATGGGCCTTTTGTTCTGGAAGGAGATATTTTCTCCCCTCTCTTTCTCAACTGTGCAAAAACTTTCCTTGCCCTGGAACAAGACACTGTACTTTCCAGGCTGTGTGCTATATAAAGCATCCTTGAAAAGTTAACCTGGAATAAAGGACAGTCAGTGGCTTGAAACAAAGGACAGTCAGTTCCTTATTTGAGAGACATTTATAGCTATGGATGCATATTGAGGCCATACTGAAGTGAAATAAATAAGACACACGTGTAAAACTGAATAGTTTCTCTAGTGTGAGAAACTGAAAGTGTAAATGAGGACCAAAATGTATATTAGATAATGTAAAATTGGAAGAAAAGGTCCAAAGAGGAAAGGGAAGCTGGGAAAATAAGAAAAAACGGAAACACAGTTTTTATAAATAAAGAGGGGTGGAGGGGTGGAGGGGAGGGAAGGGGGATGGGGAAAAAAACAGAACCAAACTATGTCATGTGCAGGTACAAATTCCCAATGATGAATGTGTTCATAATGTATTTCTAAAATGTACCAATAGACTTAATGGGAAAAAAAAAGACATGCAGAAATGTGAGAAATCCATGGAGAATATCTCCCAATGGGCTCTAAAATTCATTTGTTTGTAAATATTGGACATTTTGGTGGGAGCTTCTATTTTAATTCCTTATTATACTATGCCTCGTAGCCAGAGTCCTTGCTTAGAAATACACATTTTGATCACATTTTTCTGTTGGTATGATTATTATATGAATCATAATTGAAAATATGATATGATCACCACCTTAAAGTAGGAGCAACTCTTATTTTTCTTCAATCATATACAATTACACTCAGAAAACTGTATTGAAAGACTAATTTTACATTGGTGTGTAACTTAATTACATATCACTAGTGACATGAAAAATTCAAAATATTCTATAAATCTTCCTAAAAAAAAAAAGACAACCCAAAACAGCTCTTACCCCAGTATTACCAAAATCAAGATTGGTGCAACATCCAGTTTTTTTATATATGTAAACTCAGGTTGACGTTACTCAAATTGAGTAAATGAGATTTGCCAACACTTCCAGTTTTTCTCTTGGGAAGTTCTGGAAGCCCAAGTTCTGCAGGTTCATTAGTCATTCTGCTCCAAGACCATTTCTTGGGCTCAGCTCAGTTTCTTGAGAGCTTTTCTTGCTTGAAGGGAGTACCAAGGACTTAATATGTTTTCACCCTTTCTCATATCTTCTGTCCTCATCCATTCCATTCCTTGAGGGTTTGTTTTTATTTTTTGTTTTCATTTTTAAAAATTTAAGCCTGACTGCAGAATATAAAGCAATCTTCCTAGATATCCTCCCTCTAGATACTTTGGAGAACAAACACAAAAATACTTTGTATTAAAGAATTTAATGATAATCATAGTGAGGAAAGCAACTGACATTAAATAATTCAAATAAGAAAATTGTAAAACTGCACTTAGATACCTGGCAAAATTTTTGGCAAGTTAGAATTCTTCAAAGGCTCATTTCAGGAGGGAGTGCAAACACCTTGCTTCTCAGCCTCTCATCTTCTGGGTGGCTTTTCTATTCTCCTATCATTTGTCTTGTGGTTCTGCTGCATTCACTATGCTGTTTTTGATCTCCCTACGATTATGCTTCACAGCCTGTCTGAGATGCCTTTTCTACTTATTTTTGTCTTACTTATTCTTTCTTTTCATTTAAGGGTCCGATCTGAAGGATTTTTAAAAATTTCATCTATATGAAGTTTTCTCTGACTATAAGTGGTGTCCCCCATCATATATCATGTGTATATTGTGCTTAGCCTATTAAAATTATAATTTAGTTGTATGTATATATGCTTCTTAAACTATAAGTAAGTGAGAACAAAACTTCCCCCCAGCATATTTGCACAGAAAATTTATATAATAAGTGTTCAGTGAATTTGGTGGATGAAAGTGTGAATACCTTTGTCTGGGATGATTTCTGCTGGTACTAGTCCCACACTTTCTAGCTTGTCTGTCATCCAAGATTCTTTTTTCCATCCCCAGATTCTTTCCTGTGCATTCACTCATGGCCTGCCCCTATCAGATGGCAATTCCTAAATCAAGCACTATACTTCCATCAAGCTTTTCTTGATAGACTTCCACCTTCACCACTGATAAAATGAAAGGATGGTCCCAAGGAATCTTCTGTAGATACTTCCACTGTCTCACCTAAATGTATTATACCACATTATTTTTATATGTCTCTTATCTAACTTATAAGCCTTTGGGGATGAGCCAGTTTTATAATTATTTTTGCTTCCCAGAAATCTAGCATAAGGCCTGATATTTCATAATTCATTGAATGAATACATTGAGTATTCAATAAATGACAACTCTTTACGTACGGCACTTGATTTTTTAGCTCGTTCAGTATCTGAAAGATAGGCTTTTGCTATTCATTTTTGTAATGCTGAGGGTGGTATTCATCAAAACCAGACTTTATTTTTGATTTTTCTTCCTAATCTGAGCTATAATAAAAGTAGGATAGATGTCTTAGCTACTTTTGTCATTGTTGAGAGAAAATACCCAACATATACAAGTTAAAGGAGAAAAGGTTTATTTCACCTCACAGTTTGTAGAGGCTTCAGTTCATAGTTGGCTGGCTTCAAGTCGTCACAGAGGAGAAACAGTTCATGGTGTGCCAGGAAGGACAAAGCAAAGCAGCAAGCAGCAAGCAGCAAGCAGCAATTCTCCTACCTTTCCTCTTTTCCTTTATGTTCTATCTAGGTCATAAGCCTATGGATTGGTGTCACTCATACCTAGGAGTATGCCTTCCCATTGTCTACACCCAGAACTATGCTAAACCAATTAGTGGACTAATTTAGTACTACACACATTTAACCCCAGTATCATACACCCTAGATCCAGCCAGCTCTGAAAAGCCCCACCTATGAGCACTGGAGGCTTTGAGGGGACATTTAGATACAAACTGTTACAATAAGTATCTCTTTATCTCAGTGGGGAATTTAGATTCCTGAGGACATTAACAAAACAACTCCTAATTATGCTGGCTTTTATGCAGTTAAGAAATTATCATCTCTACCTAGACATTTCTTTATTTATTTTTATTTAACAGTAGAAAGTTTTATTAAAGATAAGCAAAGAAAGGCTCTGCATAGCGAGTTTGGGCCAAATAAAAGTAGGAAAAGAAGTATACCCTACAGGGTGAGGGTGGGGCAACCATGCAAAAGGGAACACAGTGGCGTAGACATTTCTAAATACAGACATATTTATATCTATATTTTGGGTTAAAATTGTTTTAGAAGTGCATTTGAGGTAGATTTTCTAGCAGTTTGGTAAGAAAAATTCATTCTGGAGTAATTGCACATATACTTTTTGAATAGTACTTTTTGCCAACAAGACCCCCTCAGCAGAAATCAAATAGAGAAATAGGATAAAATTAGGTAAAAGCAGAATAGCAATTGTGATAGAGCCATTTCTCTTGATTCCATGGGTTTTCTGTTTAGGAATCTAATGGAAGAATCTAACATATTACACATCTTTGTAAAAACCAGAAGGTGTTCCAGACTGTATTTTGGAAGAAAATTTAGAGACATATTTAATAGCAGAACATTTATTCTTCTTTATTGCAGTAAATTATGTCAACCTGAACTATGTTCCCCCAACTCAGTGAACAAAGTTAGATCCTTAAGGAGATTGTAGCTATTATTGGTTGTGCATCATTTTCACTCACAGGGACTTAGCAAACTATTAGCTTGCCATCACTTTTGATATTTCTGTTGAAATTCTTATTAAAGTATCTCTTTTATGCTATATATTTCAGAACTATAGTTGATCTTCCCTTATAAATCTTGACCAGGACAACTGTCTTACAGAAATTGAGTCTACTTATTGGTAAATCAGTTATGTGATAACCCATGGAATGAAGTGGCACTCAAAGTCCTGTGTTTTCTGTGAATCAAAGGGACTGAGGAACGTTGGGTAGCAGAGTCACAAAGCAGTGAGTGGTTCTGAGAAGGGTCTGGATTCTAAGACAAGGACTGTGGGACATGCTCAGACTTGCCAAGCCAAACTGGAGAGGAAATGGTGATTTGCCTAACTTTCAGTTGCTACAGTCCTGTTTGGTTTTATTTTTGTTGTTGCTCACATCTGTTAGAGGATGAAATTGTCTAAAAGAGTATGTTTTAATACAGTCTTACTTTGAAGATTAAAAGTGGCCAAGGTTCTAATTTATTGTCAGTATAATACTGATGTGAACAGCGAGACATTATTTAATGAAAGAAAGTTCTTTGCTTTTTTCCAGTAACCAAGATTTCACAATTAATCAAGACTATCATTAAGCTTCACATCTTTTAATTCAGTAGGGGTACATTCTGGCTAAATCTTTGTCACTGCAGCTATAACTGTATTCATATTTACATTGTTACTTTAGCAACATGGCCAGGATAAATGTATATAAATAATATTCTGTCATCTCAGTCTGTCTCTCTGTCTCTGATCTGCAGGATTTCTATTTTACAGTTAAGAAATTGATGTGAGAAATAAAAACGTAACATTTAGTGAATAGAAAAGTCAAAACTAAACCTGAAGTTACCTTCAGTTCAAACCTTACTTTACTTCTTTCTATATAAGCAAATGCACAAAAATCTAGTGATATAAAAACAGAAATTTTAAAACTGACATGTTTGAAGACATATCTAAATGATTTATTACAAAATTTGAGGGCATATGGAACTGAGGCTGTAATTTCCTATTATCAAGCTTAAAATTCTCATAATTTTAGGTTCAAAGTAGCAATGTACAGTGGAAGAAAGAAAGAGAAGTTCCATAAAGCACATATAAGAGACCATAGGAAACACTGAAGTACTGGAAACTATCCTTCTCTTTTTTTTTTGGTACTGGGAATTGAACTCGGGACCTTGAGCTTGCGAGGCAGGTGGAGGAACCACTGGGCTACATCCCCCGCCCTCCTCCTTCCTTCTTAAGTGAACATGGTTAGCTACATAAATTTTACAAGTTAGATAAAATGCCACTTTAAAAGACCCTAAGTAGCCAAGCATGATACCTAACACCTGTAATCCCATCACTTTGGAGACTGAGGCAAGAGGATCACCATGAGCTTAAGGACAGCCAGCGTTACATAATGAGTTCAAGGCCAGCCTGAACTGTATAGGGAGACACTGTCTCAAAAAACTAAAAATTAAAAAAAAGATTCTGAGAGCCAAACTCATATAAGAGACAGGAAAAAGAATCATATATCATGTTTATAGGTTAAAGATTACAATGAAATAAATGAGCCTGAGAGGTAAGTCTCTGGTGTTAGTAACCCCAGAGTGGGTCATGAAAGGGGAAAACAGTGAAAGACATGAAGTCAAGGAATAATGTCTTTTCATATAGGACTAACTTGTCAATGAAGGAATACAGGTTACTTAGAGACTAGGTTAGTATTACCAAAATGAAAGGTAAATTATTTGAAACAAGTTATATAAAATTGGATCCAATATCCACTACTAAGAAAATAATATTCTCTGTGCTTTCTAAGAAAATTATTCCAGTAATCCATGTAGCCATCAGTTCATCATATCTCCATTCTCCAAATTCAATGAGTTCTTATTCCATGTCAGGCACTGTGTAGGTCTCCAGATTCAGCAATAACAAAGCATCCATGACCATGGAAATCTTCCTTTGACATTAGGGTTAATTTCTTGTTTGCTCAGCAGTACTCACTAGTATTCCATACAGTGTGACCCTCCCCACTTCATGCCTCTATTTCTGTAGATCTTCAGTTTGAATTTGTAAGAAACTCTATACCTTTTTCTAAATCCCATTAAATTTAGTTGTGAGGAACACTATAACATCTACTAGGTGCCACAGGGCCATAATTTCCTGTAAAGAAATAAAAATGTGCATTTTGACAGTCATTTGAGCAGGTAAGCAGAATTGAGTTTTGGAGGTGTAGGTGAGAAAATCAGACCAGGAAGCCATGATTCTTTCTATGTGTCTACAGGTGTTGAGGACTAACCTTTAAAAGCAAAATAGTCTTAAAGCCTACAAACTGGAGCATAGCACTTTTCATAGTTTTAAAGTGAATTGAAGATGGAAATAGAAATCTGAGCTAGGGTTGCATCACTTCCAAATATTAGACTGGCAATAAAACAGTCGAAAGGTTATTCACACAGAAGTGGGATGCCAGGTTTAAATAACAAGTCAATAGGATGCAGAGAAACTAAAGAAGGTAAAAATGATGGTAAAATGTTAGGCTGAGGTCAGTAACAACAATTGGCATTTTTCTTCAAAATGCAAGTTATACAAACCAGGCAAATTATTTGGTCTGACTTTTGAATCTTTTTACTTGATTTAAAATTGAAATCCAGATGTCAGTACAGTTGTACTCTAGCTGTTTAATAACAGCAAATTAGTCTACTCACACTACTAATAAAGTACCATAGACTGGATATATCAACATAAAGATTTATTTTCAAACAGTTCTGAAGACTAAGAAGTCCAAGATCAAGGTGTTGGCTGATTTTATTCTTTGCTGAATGCTCTTTTCTTGGCTGGTAGACAACCCTTTTCATCCTGTATTCTAAACAGAGAGTGGAAGGGGTAGGGATGCTTTCTAGTGTTCCTTCTTTTCTTATAAGGGCTCTAATATTGTCATAGGACCATTTTCCTTGAAATAGCATCCAAATCTAATTCACTTAATTTAAAGGCTCCATCTTTAAATGCCATCACATTGCAGGGCATGGCTTTAATAGAGGAATTTTGGAGAGATTCAATTTAGCACATAGCATTCTGTACCTTAACTTCCCAAATACCATGTCTTCACATGCACAATAACATTCATTTCATCCCAACAGCTCTCACAGTTTTAACTTGTTCCAGCATCACCATTAAAGTCCAAAGTCTCATCAAAATATCATACAAATCAGATGTGGGTGAGAATTGAGAGTCTTACTTGAAGTAGAATTCATCCCCATCTATAAGCTTGTGCAACAGGACAAGATCTATGCTTCAAAAAATGCATAGAACAGGGACAGATATAGGATATACATTACCATTCCAAGGAGGAGAAATAGGAAAGGAGGGAAGGGAGACAAGTGCCAAGTGAGTATAAAACTTAGAAGATGAGTTTTATCAGGTCAGAAGAATTGAGAATAAATAGGGCCAAGGATTTAGGTCAGTGGTGCCTTGCCTGCCTGGCAAGTGCAAGGTCCTGAGTTGGATTCTCTGGAGAGAGAGAGAGAGAGAGAGAGAGAGAGAGAGAGAGAGAGAGAGAGAGAGAGAGAGA
>NW_004624744.1:14112180-14132388 GCF_000247695.1 Heterocephalus glaber | reverse complement strand
GACCTCCCAAATTTAAAGACCCAATCCCAAAATGGGCCTCTGAAATGAACAGACATTTCTCAGACAAACAAGTAGAAATAGCAAATGATCATATGAAAAAATGTTCAACATCACTGGTCATTCATGAGAATGTTAATGTAAACAATGCTGAGATTCCACCTCACTCCAGAAAGAATGGCTGCTATCATGAAATCAACCAATAACAAATGCCGGTCAGGCTGTGGGTAAAGAGGAACTCTGCTTCACTGCTGATGAGAGTATAGACTGGTGCAACCACTGTGGAAATCAGTATGGAGATACCTCAAAGAACTAGGACTGGAAGTCCCATTTGACCCAGCTAGTCCCCTGCTGGCTATCTTGCCCAAAGAATTAAAATAATCATACCTCAGTGATATATGTGAGCCTATATTCATTGCAACACCATTTGTAATAGCTAAAACGTGGAAGCATCCCAACTGCCCATCAACTAGAGACTAGATAAAGAAAATGTGTTCTTTTTTTTTTATAAAATGGAGTACTACTCAGCCACAAAAAATGAGAAATTAAAGACATTTATAGCTAAATGGATGCACGTTCAGTATACTCTTAAGTGAAATAAATAGGACACACATGTGTAAATACTGAATAGTTTCTCTAGTGTGAGAAAGTGAAAGTGTAAATAAGGACTAAAAGGTATAATAGATAATATGAAATAGGAAAAAAATGGGCAAAGGGGAAGGGGAAGTGGGAGGGGTAGGGGAAAGGAAAGAAGGAAATGGAATTAATATGAGAAAATGAAAAAATGTTATCAAAGTCTTTGTAAATAGTGAGTGGTGGAGGGTTTGAAGGGAGGGCAGGGGGAGGGGGAAAAATAAGAACCAAGAGAGACTATGTAAAGGTGCAAATTTCCAATGATGAGTGTCATTATATTGTATACCTAAAATGTACTGATACAATAATATTAAAAAAAAGAATTTGGGGTCTAACACAGAAGTGGATAATAAAAATATGGCTCTTATTTACACTGACTATCATAAACTGATGAAATGTCAGTGAATGTAGAGGGAAACAAAGATGTTACAAGAATTTTTTGTGTTTGTACCAGATGTTCTGTGTCCTGTCTATGTTTTCAGAGCCACTGTGGCTTTGATCTTCATAAATCATGACAGAAGATTTCACTTAGAGCAAAATGTCTAATGAATCACAAAACTGTGGTAAGAATAAATTGATAAAATATTTCTTTTGGCAGTTTTGAATTTTAAAATGCTTAATATTTATTTAAATTACCTATTTTGTTACCTATGGCATATTTTAATTGTAGGCATTTTTCTCCTATTTCTAGATTTCTATCCATTGAATTTTTAAAATAGTATGTTAATTGGATCCCCGAATCCTCAGCCTCTTTGCCATTTCGCAACACTAGAAACTCTTTTTTAAAAAAATTATTTTATTGGTATATTTTAAGTATACAACTCATTTACATTTCTCATTGGAAACTTGTACTTTTACATGATGCATCTTGGTTCTTATTTTTTCCCCATTCCTAGCCCTCACTTCATCTCCTCCACCCTTCTCTATTTAAAAGACTTTGTTTCCATTTTTTCCATTTCTCATAATTTTTCCTTTCCTCTATACCTCCCACTTTCCCTACCCCTTTGGACCTTTTCTTCCTATTTTGCATTATCAATTATTTATTCTAACCATTGGTACATTTTAGGTATACAATATAATGACATTCATCATTGGAAATTTGCACCTTTACATAATCTCTCTTGGTTCTTATTGCTCCCCCTGTCCCTGCCTTCCCTTCAATCCCTCCATGCCTCCCTATTTACAAAGACTTTGTTTCAATTTTTCCATTTTCTCATATTAATTCCATTCCCTTCTTGATCATGAGCCGAGGATTTAGCTCAGTGTTTCTGCCACCTGCGTGGCAAGTGCAAGGTCCTTGATCCCTGGTACCAAAAAAAAAAAAAAAAAAAAAAAAAAAGAATAGAAACTCTTGATTATTATATGTTGAACCTTTTCTTCTTCACTGGGTTCTGTTTTCCCCTGAAGTTCATTTTGCTTTGTCACTGGCTGTACTTCCTTATCTGTCTTAAAAATTGAAGTGCTCAGCCAGGCATGGTGGTGAATGTCTGTAATCCCAACACTCTGGGAGGCTGAAAAAGGAGGATCACAATTTTGAGCTAAGCATGGGCAATTTAGTCACTGTGGGAAACCCTATCTCAGAATAAAAAAATAAGAAAAGGGCTGGAGATATAGCTCCAAGGCCCTGGGTTCAATCCCCAGAACCAGTTTAATTTTTTTCGAGGTGCTCCTTGGTTATGTAATCATATGTCTATATATTTGCCTTGAGTGATCTCATATACTCTCATTGATTCCATTTGCATACAGAGCTCCAGATAACTCTCTCATATTTGTCCACTCCCTATTTCTCCCTGCCTTCTTTATATGTTCCTCTGTATGTCCTGAGGATATCCTAAATCCAACATGTTTCAAATTGAACTCATTTTCAGTTTAGCAACCTTCATCAGGTTTCTCTATATCTTGTTGATAATTGTTCTAAATTCCAAATTTGGCATTACTTCATATTTTTCTCAGTTGCTCAAACTGTATCCCACCAGATCCAAACTCTCCTCTCTTTTAAAAACGTATCTCAAAGCTCATCTCCAGCTCTAAGGCACTATTTTGGTTTGAGCCCCCAGTCTTCTCTTATTTAATAGAAACAAAGAACTTTATAAGTGATCTTGGAGATTAGGGATGTTGACTCTATTATATCTCCATCCACATTGTCATCAGGGTGATTTTCCTGAAACATACCATGATTTTTTTCATTTGCTTATTCCAAAAACTTCCATAGGTTGTCAGATGGATGTCATATGTGATTCTTTGACTCACCATGTAGTTGTCTCTTTCCACTTTGTCTACTCATTTCTCCCAAGTTCTCCTTCACACAACATATATGTAATACATCATTTCTGTACTTCTCCTTCCCTAAGGAAGGTACCTGGTGACTTTATAAATTCTTGCTCTGTCTGTGATTTGTTTATCCATATTCTCTGTTTGCTCACCTCGTACCTGTTCATCAAGACCTAGTTTAAATGTAATTTTGTTGGCGACTTTCTGACCAGCCAAATATTTGCTTGGTTACGTTGCTAAAACATTATACAAGATAGTAATACTAGACATGATACTCTCATATCAATTCTCCATTATATTATTTGTTTGCATATCTTTTTCCCACTCTTTTGGTACATTAGATTTTTTTTTTAAGTACTGGTGATTGAATCCGGGGCCTTCACACTTTTCTTTTACTTTTCCCCTCTCTTTTCTTTTACTTTTATTTTGAGGCAGAGTCTCACTAATCCGCTAAATTGCCCAGGCTGGCGTGCAACTTGTCATCCTCCTGCTTCAGCCTCCCAAAGTGTTAGGATAACTGGTGTATGCTACCACACCTGGGTACATTAGATTTTTGAGGGTATCAAAATTTTCACTTCTTTCTCCACCTTGGCTCTGTCTTCTTTTACTACAGCATGAATACGTATTCAGTAAATGGTGGTTTAACATGAATAAATGAATGAAAGAGGCAAGAAATTTGTCATAATTGCAAAAGAAATGTGAGTAAATACATTTGTAATATAAGGTATAATTTTTTCCTGCAAAAAAGTTATTAATGCATTTTGCCCAATTTATATCCTTTCCTTTTTTCTTTGAGAAAATTGTATTTATTTTTCTGTGTGAGAAAAATTTTTTATCAAAAACACAATATTAAAATTAAAAATTATAAAATAAATGTATCAGTACATTGAGATTATTATATATATTTGGGTATACTTTGCAATCAATGATTTTTATTAATTTAGCCTACACTAAAGTACCCAGCAAAGGAGATTTCATTGAACTGATGGAAACCGTTCAAATGTTAAACTAGGTAAGGTTTTATTTTAAACAATTCAAGATAAGTTCTGTTCATTTGTTACATCTATTTTTTGTTTTTGCTTCAAGCATTTTATCAAATAGATGATGCTTATTTTTGTTGAGAGAAAAAAAACTCTTGTCTGCCCTCTTTATAGTCTACAATGATCTAATGATTATAATTAGAAAGTACTGATGACATGCTAATTTCATTCTAAAAACAGTTTCCATAATTGAGAGCTTTCATTTTAAAAATCAAACAACATCTTTAAGGGTGGTTTGTTATTTTTTAAAGCATTATTTAAAATGATTCTTTTATTTTTGTGAGTTATCTCCACTTTTTTTTCTTGCTTTTTCTCAATAAATTTTTTGATTGTTTTAATTTGTACCATACAGCAAACATCACACTGATGACCCCTGATCTCTCATTGAAGCATAAAAATTCAACAAATGCAAAATGTAAAATTTGACAGGAAGCTAACAGATAATTATTTGCAGTTATAGATGTTTCTTTATTAGAAACCTATTTGTAGGATGTTACATGTTGAATAATGAAAATTTGACAGCAGATAAACTATTCCAAGAGTCAACTCTGCCACATACTAGGTTTATATAATATTTCTTAACTTCATTTTCTTTATCTATCAAATAAGCATTTCACAGTTTTGGTTCATAATTATTTTTCTACTAATTAGAGATTTATTAATCCTTAGCATCCCAATACTTTGCATAGTGTCTAGTGCTCAATTATATTTGTTGAATGAAGAATGAAAAAATGAGTGAGAGGGATGATTTTTTTATTATACTTGTTCTTTTGATATTATGTCACAATTCCTGGATGCAAAAGGAAGGAAGTCACAGACTTCTCACATGTTTGAGAATATAGAACAAAGCATTCAGATGGAAACTTCAACTAGGTGACAGCTTTCAAGAAGTATCTCAATATTGCTAAACATTACTTAATTAGAAAGTAGTCAATGGAAATTGAAATTTTATTGTTCTACTTCTCCTGAATTTATTAAGATTTATCAATTGATACTTTAGAAATTTCCTATACTGTTTTAAAATTAGTGTTACTTAGACTTTACTGAGCCATGAATTTTTTTACTAGGAGATAAATATAATCATCCCTTGGTAGCCATAGGGGATTGGTTCCAGAACTACTGAGGATACCATCTGTGGATACTTAAGTTCTTTATGTAAAATGGAATACTATGTGCATATAATCCACATATATATTCCTGTATATTTAAATCATCCATGTATTACTCAATAATTCCCAATAGAATGTAAATGCTATATAAATACTTGTTATACTGTATTGTTTACAGAAAAATGACAAGAAGAAAAGCCTATGCATGTTTACTACATATGCAATTTAAAAAAATCAATCCATGGTTGATTAAATTCTCCAATGAAGAACCCATGAATTCTGAGGGATAACTTTACATGTTGAGAGAGGAAAAGGGGAAGGAAGGGGAGAGGAAGGGGATCTTAAAAGAGCTAAGATATTTTATATACATGTACCAACTCCCCATGGTAAAAGTAATTATTATGTACTGCAAACATGTACTACTAATATTTTTAAAAGACTATGTAAAGCAATCATTTTAAATTTTTAAAAATTTCTAATTTGCGCTTTAGAAATAACTTCTTGGTTACACCTATAATCCCATGGAAACTTATTTTCATGGCTTTAGTTGTTTTAGATAAGAACTGTGGAAAGTCTAAGATTTTACCCTCCTTACAAGCTATCAAGTTAATGTGTCACAGTTCTTAGGATCCTAGCAGTAGACCCAAATTTCCTGGGTTAGAGACATTATTTATGGCCCATAAGTAGCATGAACCTATTTGTATCAGTTTCTTTGTCCTCAACTCCCACATAGGGCCCAGATGTACATTAACATAAGCCATGGATTACGTTACAGAACAGAAATCTTGAGTTTATGTCACCTGGATTTTTATAATGGACAGTATGGATACTATTCTTCGCTCTTGAGGAGACATTATCTCTGTGTTTTAGGGCTGTAAGCATACTTGCACTTTACTCCACAGAAAGACATCTCTCTGTCTTTCAAGACTATTCATGACACAAACATCTATGAGAAGATAATCTGTAACTCTCTAAGATATGCAGAAATACGAGTGACTCTTAAAGAACTGTGTCTTTGTAGCTTTCTATTGAGTTAAGCAATGTAATGTAATGATTCTAATATTTGAAAATACTCTATAAATCATAATATTAGACACTGTTTGATACAGAATGATGAGAAGTCCAGTGTTCATGTTCTTAGGAGTGAATATAGGTTTGCACATATATGTACTGTGAAACATAGTAAGATAAATGGTCCATTTGAGGCAATGTCACATAGCTGTAGTAAAAATTTGAGCTTGATGTCAGGGATGTTGTGCTTCTTATAATACAGTACTTGAGAGTTAGGTTGGAACTGCTTTGTCTTACTTTTCTCTTGTTGCTGAGACAAAATACCTAATATCCAAAGTTAAAGGGGGAGGAATTTCTTTAGCTTACAGTTTGTAGAAGTTTCAGTCCATAATTGGCGGGCTCCAAGGCAGAGTGGCATGACAGACAGCCATCACAGAGGAGAAACAGTTCATGACCAGCAGAAGGTAGCAAAGCAAGTGAGGGACAAGACAAGCCTCTTCCTGTACCTTATATTATATGCAGGCTACTGGAATTAGGGAAATGCCAAATCAATCAATGGGACTGATTTAGTAATCGTCCACCCTTAATCTTAGCATTGTACCACAAATCAATCACACTCTAGATTCAGCCACCTCTGAAAAAGCCTCACCTATGATTGCATGAGGCTTTGGGGAGACAACTAGACACACTTGAACATAAGTCCTAGTTCTAGCAATTACCATCCTGGATCCAATGTTTACTATTCCCCTCTTCTTCAATTTCCTCATTGTTGAAATTTATATTAGCACCTTTTTCAAAGGATCATTGGGAGAATTAAAGATTTATTATAAGAAAGAACCTAGAACAATTTCAAACACCTGCCATCTGTTCAGTAAAGGTTACCTTTATAAAATTCAATTTCCATCACATTTTCATTGTGACCTTAAGGAAAATAACTTAACTTCCTCTCTAAGTCACATTTTCCTCACTTATAGAATGAGAGTCATGATATCTCATTGATTAACTGTGAGTCACGAATAAAAAATATATCAAATATGCTTAGTAAAGATTTAAAAACAGGGATAGATTTGGATTTCTTCTTTCTACCTTTTTTATGTATCCCATTTATTTATAGCAGAATAATGTATAATGTCATTCATATTTCTGCATATTTTAAAGAGATATAGATAGTCATCTGTTTCAGATTATTTTCTCATAGATGTTTGTGTCATGAATAGGTAGAAAAGGTCAACATTTTACTGGAAGTTGAGACCTGGCTCTATTCTTGCTTTTCTTTTTAATTCATGTATTCAAAAAATGAATGGGTAAAAGATAAATACCACAGAGTCCCTTGCTGTCAAAAAACCTCACAGAAGTGGGTCAAACCTCTTACATTCTTCTGTGGATCCCCAAAGAAACAAATGAGATCAGAGGTGCTTTTTGACTTGTATCGTGGAAGATGAGTTGGAACAATGTAAACAAAGGTACAGAGACAAAAAGAAAAAAATTTGAAAAAAAAAGCAGTGTGCTTTGAGAGAACACTAAAAAACTCAGGTTAATTTCCCAGAGAATCTGATGGAACAGGTTAAGTGGATCAGTGGAAGCCAGGGGTAAGGAGCTAAAAACCAATTTAAGATTTTAACCTTAGTTCCAAATGCTCTGTGAAACTATTAATGATGCTGCTGTGGTAGCTGTGGAACAAAGCCAGGTCTAGAGCAGGATACTTAGAGAAAAATTATATTCTCTGCCTGTTGAATCTGGAGACACAATAAACCTAATCTTTTGGGTTATATTAACAAGTGAGAAGCATGTTCTGAATGTAATAAGCAACAGAAGGAACCATTCCAGCATTCTAAGTTGCTTAATCATCATTAATTGTTGTGAAGGATGAAACTATCAGAATAAGGCCCTGAAATATAAATGCTCATCCCCATTGATTTAGGGAAAAGATAAGCCATTGGGGTTAAAATTAGAGTCTGACCTACTGTGAGGCTCAGTGGTAAACATAGAGTGTGACCATGGATTAAAGGGAACTGTCTTAATGTTATAAGGATATTTTACTCTTCCTTCTGGACACCAGGACCTATGCTGATTGTAGCTATTTAACGTTAAAAATACTGCTCTGTGGGAGCTTACTTCTTTACACATGAGACATTTGTTCAAATGTTTACATGGCTTTACAACATTTAGCAGAGTTAGGTTTTGAATTGCCAATGATGTACATTTTACTGTAATATTGTTACATCAGTCCCCAAACTCTTGCAAACATATTCTCATTAACTGCTATTACCTTCATCAAACATCTAACCTCTCAGCAGGGCTCTAGCTCCCTAGGCAAGCCCATCATCAGCCCCTATACTTCAGGCAAGCTGTCAAGCACCAGCTGTCAACAGTGTTTTCAATCCAGCTGTCAAGCCAGGTGTGGTAGGCGTGCTGCACTGTGCTCAGATGCTAATGATGGATTAATTAAGGCAGAGAGTGTGTGTGTGTTTGCTGCGCAATGGAATCTAGGGAGCAGTTTGTGTAATTCTTTTGGCTGTGGTTCTGTGGTAGGTCTCAATATATTCCCTGGGGTCCTCCTCTCAACTTGCCAACAGGTCTGTATACTTCTGTTCAAAACCAAACAATCAGCTTATCTGAATTAAAAACAAAGAACCCCATGACTAACTCACGAAAGCTTGTGATCTTGACAGGGCAAATGGTGTGCTTATTTGACAGAACATAAAAGGAGGCAGAGGTGTGCTTTTTCTCTTTTGTAGAGTAGGCTCATCAGCAGGTGCATTGCTTATGCTTCATAGAACTGGCATATATTGTTATTTATATCTCATAACATAATAGTATTTTGCTACATTTAAATATTACCTAAAATGTGATTTCAGTTTAGTTCAGGATGATCTTTGACAACATTGTTGCCTTTTGGAGTTGTTTCTCTTTCTCTTTTGGTTGGCTTTCTCATCGGTTAAACCTTCTTTCAGGACAATTTGCATATTTTTTGGCTGTGGAGTTTGAAACTACTAAATCTGTGTTATTCACTGGGAGCGACCAAATGGGTAATGCAATTTTAGGAATTGGAAAATTATTACCTAGAGTCTCAAATACTTTGATCACTCTGCCTATTTCAAAGTATTTTGGTTGAAAAAAATGGAGAAATGGAGATACTTTTTAGCCTTTTTTTAAAAAAATTACAACACTAGCAACAATAGTAAAAAATAACTACAATGCCTTCAGCACCAGTACTTATTATGTACTGGATCCAAAGATATGTACTTAACCTGACAAACAAGTTAAATTAGATTTATTAACCCATGTCATAGAAGTTAAAGGAGATTAAATAATTTGCCCAGAGATGTATAGTTCACCATGAAGAATGATATGTACTTGGAGAAGATGGATATTGAGAATCATTAGGGATTTATTAGGAAGAAGGAAAAGCCATCAAGATGTAAACTCAGGAAGTGGCAAATACAGAATACTTGTGAGGAAACAATGAGAAACTGATGCAAGGGGCTTCAGCACATACATCCTGGGTAGAGAACAGGATGGATATTCGAGGACTACAAAATGTAAAGGAAATTTAGATTGACCTTATTCTCCTCACAAAAGTGGTGAAAAGATAATCAACTTAGTTATTGGAAGATAGTGTCATTAATGAGGATGTGTTAAGAGTATCTGGTAAGATAATGCCATTAAGAAATCATGCCACTAAGGCATACTCCAAACCAGGTACATTTATTGTATCACAGTCTACTCTGGGAAGCTGTTAGACTAGGAAAATACAAAAGAACTGAATATAGCAGTATTTGCCACTGCACAGTTATAATATCTAACATCTAGTGCATACTAGACTATTAGGTTCTGTATAGTTATTAACTCATTTAATCTTTACGAATCTATGAAGTGCACACAATGAAGTAGAGGAGCCAGGTGTGGAATCCAGATTGTTGTTTCCAGATTTGCTATCTTGACAACAGAATGAGTTGGTCTTTTAAGAAGATCGTTTTTTCCTTCCTTCCCTTCCCTTCCCTTCCCATCTTTCTTTTCTTCCTTCCTTCCTTCCTTCCTTCCTTCCTTCCTTCCTTCCTTCCTTCCTTCCTTCTTTCCTTTCTTTCGCTATGGAAGTTTACTCAATGACATTTGTAATGTAACTTTAGATTTTATATATACCATTATCAAAAACAAACTGTCATTTTTGTTTGAGAAGTCTCTGAAGAGGTTTAGAAGAATTCCTGAGTCTGCATTTGTTTGTGGAAGTTAACATTTAGGGAATAACAATTAGATCATGTTTTATTGGATATCAAGGAAATACTTTATATACTACTTCACAGGTTCTTACCAGAAAAATAAATTCTGAATGGCTTGAATGTGCACTACTGTCAAATGGATTTAAAACAGAGTGAAGGGACCCTAAGCAAAGGGTAATGATAGCAATAATAATGATAAATGGCAATGCACTGAGTTAGGACCAGTGTACATAGTTGGCTGGTTTTATTTAAGATGTTTTGGTAATGTTAAAGCTGCAAGAAGCATTAATAAATGAATATGTACTGTTGTAACCTGATATCTTTTTGCAGATATTTTGGTCCTCGCTGCAGTTATATGTTGCTATTATTAGTTAATTAAAAATAAAATATCACATCAGCCTGCAGGATGTCTCAAATATATCTCAAGCACCATCATTGGGTATTTATCCTTATGCAAACCAGGACACTAAATTGACAAAGTGAATAAATTCTTAGTTCTCAAAGGGAGGACAAAACTCTAAGTAGACTTAAATTTCAGCCAATGATAATTTTTGTGCATTATCACACCCATAGAAATTTTTCAGAGTCACAGACATTTAAACCTATAACTTATATTAACCAGCTTGTGCATAACATAAAGTAATATTAACAGACACAGGAAAGTAAATTTAAAAAGAATTCATTTTTTAAAGAAATTTATTTTGAGATAAAATTAGTGTGTATATCCAAAGTGTTTTTACTATAACTTCATAATTTGTAATGGTATTCAGTTTGACAATATTTATACTTGTTAATGACTTCTTTTATGAGTGATAATTGATCTACTTAATTATCATACTAAACCCTTGATCATATGCCATTAGGTTGATGTAATAAATGATCTGTGTGATTTTTAGTGTAATGAACTAATTAGACTAATTAAAATCAATATGTGTGCCAATATTATACTTTGAATCCAAATGCTCCTTCTTACTGTGCTGGCTTAAAATCAGCAACTCAGTGAAAAGGATCTAATGCTGATTTATGAGCACTTGAGGAATATGAAGCAGAATAAATTGCTTGTGGTAGTAGAGACAGCATTAGTGAAGTATAAGATACTAAGTGTATTGTAAGGTTAGCAATAAGAGTGTACTTACACATGTAGTTATATGGCACCTTAAACCCCTTCTTAATATATCAGAATATCCTAGCAAAATTATTTGGTTTTAAATGCCAGCTCAAGTACTCTGCACTTGTTCATAAACAGCATTGCAAAAATGTAAGCATCCCAACCAGGTAATCAGTCTACAAATATAATGAAAACTTGCATGCTAAATTTGATATGTGTTTTTCCACAATTGATCTATTTTCTGTAAAAGTGAAGAAAATACATTTCTAAAGAGAGGTTAAATAAAAAAGAATGTAATTTTAAAACTTTAAGTCATCAATTATTCTTTCAGAAATATATAGAATTATGAATGATAGATAATTCTAGAGAACCAGTAGATAACTTTTCAAAATTAAATTTCAGTGTCACATACTTGAAGATTTGCTTGATTCTCAAGAATATACAAGATCCCTCACTAACTGCTCATTAAAGAGGTTTATCTTTGGGCCAGGGATTTAGCTCAGTGGTGCTGCCACCTGCCTCGAAGGTGCAAAATCCCGAGTTTGATCCCCAGTACCAAAAAAGAAAAAAGGTTTTTCTTTCCTGTTATTTACCAACATTTCAAGTATATTATTTAATACAATAATAATTGAGTATATTATGTTTGATTAATCAGTGACTTTCTGGAGTGTAAACTCCACAGGTCAGAAACAACCTCTGATTCTTTCCCATGTAAAACTAACACCCTGCCTTGCACACACAAAGAATATGTATTTCTTTAATATTCTTTTGAAAAATATATCTACCTGTATTTGTTACTTTTAAAGTGTAAGTAAATTTTAGATTATTTCAGTGGAACGTGAGTACCACACTTCACAAGTCTCTAGCTACTAAGACATGTAAACTAGAGAGATGTATTCTCTCTAGAGAGCTTGGCATGTGTTTTTCATGTATATTTCCTGTAAGAGCCAGTGGAAGTTGTAAACATAAAAGGAGGCTGAATTGGAATGTGGAAATTTGGACTTATTCATTCTATGCCAAATGAAAGTTGTTTTTTTCTCCTAGTTGATATAAAGATTTGTGGATATTTTGGCAGATGGAGACAATATGCAATGTCTTTAAATAATTTTCATTAAGACTTTCCTAAGATGTTTGTTTTACCTGGGTCTTCTAATGATACAAATACAGTAAGCATGTCATGTGTAAATTTAATTTGTCTTTGGGAGTCATCTTTAGGGATCCAATTCTGAGGCAACAAGGAACTCACATGGCATTTTTTCCAGCCTATTGGTTCAGAACCTTTCTCTCCTCCTCTCCTCTCTTTTCTTTCTCTCTCTTTCCCTTTCTTTCTTTTCTCTCTCTTTTCTTTTCATTCTTTCTCTCTCTTTGTCTTTCTCTCTTTCTTTCTTTTTTTCTTTCTTTCTTTCTTCCCTCCCTCCCTCCTTCCTTCCTACCTTCCTTCCTTTTCTTTCTTTTTTTTCTTTTCTTTCACATTCCATGTGGCTTCAGCTCATCATTCATTCAAAAACACACACATATTAATTGAGAATTTATATAAGGAACAGTGCTAAGTCTTATGATAGAGATAGTGTACCTCAACAAAAACCATTTCTCACTTAGGAAGGAAGAAAAGACTTGTGAATAATAGGTGTAATCTAACATGATATTTGATAAATTCAGGATAGAGCCTCAAACTGTAATAGAAAATTAATGATCAGCTGATGTCTTCAAGCAATATGATTTGGAAAAAGCTTTGAAATTCAGGTGGCATTCAAAGTGAACCTTTCTGGCTGGAAAGAATTTTGTCAGGTTGGGTTGAGAAGTGATCACTTTGGAGAGAATGAGAAGTAAAATCCATCTATTTTTAAAGTAGGGTAAATTTTTATAATGTAGAATGGAAGAAACAGTCCAAATGAGTGCAAACATGAATTGTATATTGTCATTTTCTATTATTTTCAAATACTAAAAATAATTGTCAATTTTATGAACAAAGAGATATATAATAGACATTCTAAGTAATTTTAAAAAGATGAAATAGAAGTATAAATAATATTGCAGGTTGTTAAAAATTTCAAATAAATGATAACCTTATGGAATGCTGATTTTACATGATAGAGTCTAATATTTTAACACATAACAAAAGCACAATTGACTAGATTTCTTTCTCAATGAAGAGCAGGAATAAATGAAATCAATGAATAAATGAAAGAATAAATGAAATCAAACATTAAAAGGAAGATCTTAATAAATACTTTCAAATCTTAGATAAAATCCCAGTATGTGACATAGCTGAATGGATCTTTCCTCATTAAAATTAGGATCAAGCCACCTTTTTCCTTCTTCCCATTTCTTGAAGCAGATTCTAAAAGCCTTGCTCAACTCTAAGTGAAGAAACTTGCATAGGTAATACTATTTAATATTATGATACATGGAACTGTCTCAGAGCACTGGTTGCTTGGGAATGGACCCTCAAAATATTGTCCATTATGATTGCTATTGTGTTCTCCTCACATTCAGGAGAGTGGATTCTTAGATTCTGACATTGTTGAGCTCTATGATTTTTAAGAAAATAGCTTGAACTTTCAAGTTCTCTGCATCTTTGTGTTTTGAAACAGGTTTTGAGCTAAGTAATGAAGTTTTTTCCTAGTGATATCATGTTATTCTAGTAATACTAGTGTTTAACCTTTGCAGATATATTTAAGTTATTAAAAGCATCTTTTGTTTTCCCAGGAATAATCCTTCAGTGGAATTAAGACAAATGAACTAAATGTATTCAGGAGTTTTAAAGGAATAGTGTTCTAACACAGGGGTCCCCATATAGGCAGATTAGCTCTGCCTTGAGTCTTCTCAGAATGGAATGGAATATTCTTCTTGAATTTTTGTTTATTTATTCTAGTTTAAGTATCCCCACAAGTTGACCCCTTCCTGTTTGTGTCAATTTCTTTCTATGTGTATTTGTTTCTTGCTTTTCTTCCTCTATCTCTTGATAGATGAGATCTCAGGCTGGAGAAGGATGTGAAAACAAGATGTTCCATGTTATCTGACAATATTCATTGCATTTTTCTTAGTAGGCATTACCCTTCAATCTAAGTGTATTTGTTCTTCTAGGAAATTTATTATGTATTTCCACTATTAAGTCTATGGGGAACAGAAGCTACTTTATTTTTGCTCAAATATTTAAAGCATGCACTGTGGCTCTTTTCATGACTGTTCACTAAATATCTCTGGTTCATTTCTCCAGCTTGTCTAGATGGCTTTGACTTTTATAGTGGTTGCTGAGAAAAACAGATGAGTGGATGTTTGGCTTCTTTGTGGGTTAGAGGTGTCGCTCAGAAATAGTTGTAATGTTGGGTGGGCCTTATCTGTGCTAATTATTAATTGTGTGATCCAGGGCAACTCACTGAAAGGGGAGGATGATGATCTCTTCTGTGTCTTAGCATTGTAAAGATTATGTGAAATATGTGTGCTTGCAATTTATAAACTCAAAAAGCTTTATAAACTCATAAAGCTGCTATTATTAATTCTTTAAAGTAATGTAACTAACACATTTCACTTGTGTATGCTGCAGAGCATAAACCTTTCAGATTTGTAGAACCTGGAAAAGAAAAGCTCAAAATTGAAATCTGTGTACGAATACATACAGACAATAAGAAACAACCCTTTCTGTAAGAGAGTTGAATGATATAGAAGCAACCAAATCAAGAGTTTCAGGAAAATTATATTTCGTCATATATCTGATTGAGATTGAATGATGTGACTTGAGTTTGCTGTATATTTGATAACTATAAAATGTTCAGCACTCTAATATTTAATGACATTAATGCCTCCAAATAATCTTTGTAAAAATATAAATCATAAGCATAAAAATATAAATCAAATTACTAGATTACAATTACACATTTTCCAGGAAATTATATATATAGATATAATACATTTATATATATTAATTTATAGAATATGATTGTTACTTAACATTCTAACAGAAATGATAAAATCATATAATTTATATATAAATTATACAGACGCATATACTTTAATTTTAAATGTTTAGGTCTTTTTTTTTTTTTTTGGTACCGGGGATCAAACTCAGGACCTTGTGCATGCAAGGCAGGCGCTGGAACCACTGAGCTAAATCCCTGGCCCTAAATGTTTAGGTCTTAATTTTATTTGTTCTATAAAAATAGTCAAATACATGTTGACCATACCCATAATTTCAAATTTATATTATCTCATTTTGCAGTATTGAAAATTTCTGTGGTAGCAAAGGGACAATTTAATATTCCATTCTGTGCATTTTAATGTGTCATTTTCAAACTAAAAATACAGTTGCAATTAAGATTTTTTTCAGTTGACCACCTACTTTAAATTTAGTACTATCCTATTTTTTTTACTCTTAAGTTCTTTTATTGGCACATTTTAGGTATATAATATGTTTACATTTGTCATTGGGTGCTTGTACCTGTACATGATGTATCTTGGCTCTTATATTTTCCCCATTACCTGTGTTTAATTTGTTACTTTCAAAGAGACATTTTATAAACAAAAGTGTTCAAATCACATTTTGTTTTATGTATTGTTTGCATATATTAGGACAGATGTATTTAGAAAGATTTATTTATTTTATATTTAATTCATAAATATCTTTCTTATACTTTCATATGGTATTATTTTGTGAATTTCAGAAACAAATTAATATTCAAATGTATTAAGAGTCATAACCCTAAAATAGCTCATGCTTGCTAGGAAAGAGAAAGTATGATGTTTCATGTGGACAGAAGAAGAAAAGACCAGATCCTCCTACATGGCAGTTAACAAGAAAGGGTCTTTAGAGGAGGATCTGATCTTTTCTTCTTTTGTCCACGTGGCACAACATACCTTCTCTTTCCTAACAAGCATGAGCTATTTTTACACTTGTTATTTGTCTTTTATTATTAGATTCCAAGTTCCTTGAGAGCAGGACTGTATTTCATTTCCCTCACTACTCTTGATATCTAGATTTGTTCCTGATATTTGGTAGTTGGTTGCTGAAATGACATTTTTGCTACAAAATAATGTAATACAAAATGATCCTTAAAGGGTTTCATTTACATTGCTGCTAGGAAAACATTACTAAAAGAAAAGAGAAATATAGTTCTCTAAGCTTAAAACTAATTTTAACAAACACCAAATGTCTAACAAATGTAAAATTTTCCTTGTCAGCAAAAAAAAAATCTTCTAATGTATAGACTAATTTACTACCACATGCCGCCTGATTTTTATATGTGAAATGTTGCAAAATGTGTGTAACAAGTATTTCCCAGGGCTACTGTGAGAATCAAAGAATAATTTCGGAGTATTTTATAAACTGAAGAATGTCATAAGGTGATTGGTATATGAAATTAGTAGATTTACTAGTAGTCATTTTTTTTGATACTCATTGATCCTAGTGAGATACTTGATGCTCAAACAAGCCAATTATCACCTTGTGCGATATTTTATTTTCAAATTCATATCTGGAATATCTGCTCATCCCTTGCTTACATTCATCTCTGTAGTTTTAGCCAACCTTCATCAAATCATTCATGGAATACTTCAGCCCTGGCTTCACAGGATAGAAGTCATCTATCAATTTTTTTTTTCTCAGTACCAGGAATGGAACTCAGGGTTTTCACACTGAGCTATATCTCTAGCCTTTTAATTTTTTTTTTTTAATTTTGCAAAACGGTCTCACTAAGTCACTAAGTTGGCTGGTGGAACTGAGCTTGAACTTGTGATCTTCTGCCTCAGCCTCCCAGAGTGCTGGAGTCACTAAGTTGCATATATTAAGCTTGTGCATAGTGAAACAAAGTAGAGCAATTAAACTTGAAATTCTTGGAAGAAATAGTTTGAACTGATTGATTTTAGCATCTTATTTTGTCCATTATTCTGGACCCCTAGTTCCCTTATCTCTCCTCTTCTTTCCAAGTCAGCCCTTCAGCTTTTTTTCTGTTGTTAATTTATTATAAACCATTCCATACATTTCTGTTAAGTCTTCACTTAATGTAGGTTAATTTTACTTAAGTCTTTTGGTTAAAGAAAATTACTGTTGTGCACCATGTATCTATTAGTATCATATTACTTTTTGCCTGCTTATGGTGAATGGTTTTTTTATATATGAGATTCTTAACTCATTTTGAATACTCAAAAGACATTTATGTTTTGTTTTGGGGTATGTATGCATACTTATCCAATACTGAATGGATAATTTATCAGTAAGTGGTGTCTGATTGAAGTAGAAATAGAGAAATATGAACTTTAAATTTTATGGCATATTTCCTGTGGCATTTAGGCTATAATATCCACCTGCATTCATGCTGTTAAAGAGAATGACTCAAAGTAGCATAATTGAAATGAGATTACTTTCACACTTCTACACTTTCCATGTTTAATAACAATCAGACACAAAATTGTTTTTTAAAGAAAAGAATAAGTATTAGGAGTTTATGGTCCAGTCCTCTCATGTTTAGAAATAGCTGACATTTCCAACAAATTTATAATGAGATCATTAATTTTTTTGTCTACTTACAAGATTACCACAACATTCAGATCAGTATTTGGAAGCTCATTTCTAATCAAAATTATATTCATTCATGATTATTTTCTGATCAGACTTTATTTTTTAATATTTATATGGATAATGCTCTTTTATCTCTTTTTTGGTAACTGTGTTCATATGTATGAGGATAGAAGGAAACAAATTATCATCTCACAAAATATGTTCATAAATAATGAACAATGAAAGAACAAGGAAAAATAATTTTATCTGTAGATATAATTTCTAAAAGCAGAGTGAATATTTTATCTGAAGATTAGATAGGCAATATTTTGTATATTTTATAATAACCTGATTTAGGAATGTTGAATATTTTTCTCTTTGAAAATATATATTAAAATATGCCACTCAGCTTATGGA
Organism: Heterocephalus glaber; assembly: GCF_000247695.1. The sequence goes on along the minus strand of NW_004624744.1, from coordinate 14,114,089 downwards.
GAATATGGTGCAAAAGTTCAGAGACTTTGTGTGTTGCCAGTGCCATTTTTATAGTTGTCTTGAATTATAGCCATATTTTGTTTATTTATGTTATGATTATTAGTATCATTATTTTAAATTTGTGTCTCTCTGCTTGCAGACTTCCTCTTGATTGGTACAGAATGACAACAGGTAATAGATACAATAGTACTAAAACAGTCATCATCACTGCTGGGATGAGAAACCCCTCCTCTTTGCTTTTTTTAACCTTCCTCAGCTGGAAAGTTTTGACATCTGCTGGTTTGGGACATGGCTGAGCAGCTGTCAGCAGTAGGGTAGCTGCTTTCAGCAGCAGTTGGCGGGATGGCAGGGTGCCAGCTTGTACCATCTGTGCGCCTGACATTTCATTCTAATTAACAGTAGGGTTAATTGTTCTGGCAGGCTCAAATGTAGTGTCTAACATTACCCAAGGGAAACATGTACAAGTGCAAGAGTGGCAGGGAGCTAGGGACAGCATTGCTAACAAACCCATTGAGGGAGAATGGTTAACAGCTACTGATGATTTTACTAGCTGGCCACTTGCAAGAAGACTGAGATATTTTTTATTCTGATAAATTATGCTAAGCCTGTAATGATGTAGAAGGAATCAAGCTTAGAAAGGCTGAGACTGCTGCCTTAGGGCAATTGTGGGGGAACAATTTGCATGTTATTACTACATATTCATACCTAATTGTGTTAGGCTTTGCTAATAGAGGAGAATGACAGTATGAAAAATCGAGCAACTGGTTTAGAGGCAACAAAGCCAACGTTTTTTTCTTCCTACACTATGAGTGCTGAATGATCACTTAGACGTTTAGTTGCTCAATATGACAAGTCTACCATTTGTTAGCTTGACATATTATAATTTATAAAGCAGTATTCTAATTTTACTTTTGGTTTATTCTTCTCATTTTATACAATATTCGTGATAGCAATTTGAATGGAGATATTCATAGCTATTGTGAGTAGTGATTCAAATAAAACTATATTTTGTATGAAGCATTGCCATTGTTTTATGATGTATTAATTTTAATGTTTAAATAGCTTTTTCATATGTTAATATAAAATAAACCAAGAGTTGATGAGAAATCTTTATTATAGTAGTGTTCATTCACATTGCTGTAGTTAATGTTTTAACATTTCCATTATATAGAGGCTTATTTTTAGGGTGGCTTGGACAAAGAAATTGTCAGGTAGTACAGAGCCAAAAGTCTGCTGTTTCAAAAAGTGACTATGTACAGATTCACTTAACTTAGTATCTGATTCTATCTTCTAAGTAGATAATATTCTTAGGAAATTGCAAGCATGGGGGTACATTTTTATGTTAGCCCACAATGCCTTTTGAAATCTTTTTATGGAAGCTCAGAGAAGACAAAATTATAAAATGTAGCTTTAGCAGTCTATGTTTAAAAATGGATAAGATGCTATCTTCACTCTAATTTTATTTATTTTCAAATTATAAAGCCATAGTGGTATACTCAAGTTGACTGGTTTGAATTTGAATATCTATTTATTTCAAGTTATGAGCTAGATCATATTTTATATTGCTTCTTCTGGAAGTCCAAAAGAGTTGTAGATTAATGAATTAGGAAAACAGTTTCAGTAGGGAATTTTTGGTTATAGAACAATAAAAATTTTAAATTTATTTCTTGTGTTTTATATTTTTGGATGTCTAAAGTATTTACTTAATAATTTTCTAAACTTTAATTTTTCATAGTGTTCAAAATTAAAACTTTGCCTCACGTTAGTATGCTTTGTGATTTTCTTCTTAAAACATAACTATTTTCCAAAATACAATGTGGTTGGTTATGTCATCTGCACTCTCTCCTGTTTCTTCATTGACTCCAATCAGTCTTATGTTATTCTTCTTTGCATCATCTAGCAGCTGCTG
>NW_004624744.1:14091265-14103267 GCF_000247695.1 Heterocephalus glaber | reverse complement strand
GAAATGGAAAAATGGAAATAAAGTCTTTGTAAATAGGGAAGGGTGGAGGGGGTGAAGGGAGGGCTAGGAATGGGGAAAAATTAAGAACCAAGATGCATTATGTAAAGGTACAATTCCCAATGAGAAATGTAATTGTGTTGTATACCTACAATGTTCCAATAAAAGAATTAAAAAAAAAAAGAAGAAAGAAATTGAAGATGAAATTAGAAATGAAAGACTTCCTATGTGGATCAACAAAACCAATATTGTGAAAATAGTCATATGTCCAAACGTGATCTACAGATTCAATGCAATTGTTTTTAAAACACCAACTGCATTCTTTGGAGAACTAGAAAAAATAATCCTAAAATTCATATTGAAACAGAATAGACCCAGAACAGTCAGAGTAATCCTTAGCAAATAGAGCAAAGTTGGAGACATCATAATACTGGATTTCAAGTTACAGTACAAAGCCATAGTAACACAAAACATATTAGTGGCACAAAATAGGAACATAGACAGTGTAATAAGGCAGTAGACGCAGAAAGGAACCCATCTACCCTAAACCATTTGAGTTTTGACAAAGAACCCAAAGACATACACTGGAAAAAAGTTTTCCTTTTTAACAAATGGTGCTGGGAAAACAGGATATTCATAGGCAGAAGATTGAAACTAGATTTATATCTCTCACTCCATAGTAAAAACAAATTAAAAGGGATCAATGTCCTAAATATAAAATCAGAACCTTTGAAGTTTCTGGAAGACAACATAGGTAAAACACTTGAAGGCATAGTCATAGCAAAGAATTCTTGAATGGAACTCTTGTAGTACACCTACTAATACCAATAATCAACAAATAAATTAAGTTTAAAAGTTTCTTCAGAGCAAATGAAACAAAAGAATGAGGAGACAATTACAGAATGTGAAAAAAATCTTTGCTAGCTGCCTTTCTGATAGAGGATTCATCTCTAATATGTACAAAGTGTTAAAAAAATTTACTACCTCCCAAAACAACCAAATTTTTAAAAATGGGCAAATTAATGGAATAGACACCTCTGAAAGAAGAAATACAAGTTGCTAATAAGTATACACAAAAATGTTCAACATCTTTAGCCATTAGGGGAATACAAATCAAAATTACCTTGAAATTCTATTTTACTGCAGTCAAAATGGTTATATCTAGAATACAAAATGAGTGAATGTTGACAGGAATTTCAGGGTAAAGGAACCCCTTAGCACTCTTGGTAGGAAAGTAAACTATTACCAATGTTATGGAAATAAGTATAGATTCCTCAAAAACTTAAAAAAATAGAAATACCATTTGACAGAGCTATGCCTCTCCTGGGTATATTCTCAAAAGAATTAAAGCATATTATAGCAATATTTGCATTCCTATATTTATATCAGTACAATATACAATAGCAAATCTGTGAAAATCAACTAGATTCCTGTCAACAGATGAGTGGATAAAATGTTCTATATATACACAATGGATTATTAGTCAACCATAAAGAAGAATGAAATTGTATCATTTGCAGGAAAATACATGAAACTGGAGATAATTATGTCAAGCAAAGTAAGCCAAATTCGGAAAGTTAAATATCACATAGTTTCCTCTTATATTAGAAACATAAATAAATAAACACATAAATAAATAAATTATAGGAATGGAGGGAGAGAAGAGGGAGGAAAGAGGAGGGGAAGTAAAAAGGATTAAGTGCGGTGTGTGTACGTTTCAACTCCTCACAATGAATGTATTTGTTATATTTTGCAAACAAGTAGAAATCAATTGATCAGTCAATACAAATATAAAATAAATAAATACATAAAATAAATGGGAGATGACAGGACATTAAAAGCTAAACTTTAAGGCCAGATGGGAAGAATGGAACAGGGGAGAAATAGAATTGAAAATGATTAAGATATGCTAAATGCATGTACCAATTTTTTCAAAATGAACCTCCCTAACATGCTCTGCAAAAATACATTAAGCCATTGAATTAAAGGAAGAATATTGCTTGCCTAAAACCAGTTAAGTGTGCTTCTTTCTAATGTTTAAAACAGTTTTTTTCTGGGGTCTTGTGTTTGCTTCATTATCAGATCTACATTATTGCAAATTTCCCTAACATTCATTTACATTCCTTTCCATTTTCTTACTCAACCAAAAGCTCAATGAATATTGTCCTCATCTGTTATCTCTTCATGGACTGAAAATGAGATAAAAATAGTGTATTATTACTGTGTTTCAGAAATATCTCTAAAATGTTTTATATTATCTCCTTTAACCTTTGGGACAATTCAATAAAAATTTCTTTACTCTTAATATTTCAGAGGAGAAAAACTGAAATTTACCCATAATATTGAGTTGATTATGATCATACAGCTAGTTAATGAGGAATCAGAATTACATATGGAACGTTATTTTAATTACTGCGTTATAGACAATATAAAACAAACAGAAAAGACACTGAAAGACAAAAGTATAAATACACTAGGAAGTCTTTTCAGAAATAAATGTGTGTAGTTTGGCTAAATGTTAAAAGTATGTTTGTAGAAAGAATGAAATCTTGGAATCATATGTTCAGAAATTGACCCAGAGAGTTCAAAATCAAAGCTTTATATTTTTTAAAAACTTCATTAAATTTCTTGGCACATTTTAGGTATACAATGTGATGACATTCGTCATTGAGAATTTGTACCTTTACATGATGTATCTTGATTCTTATTTTTTTCCCCATTCCCCTGTCCTCCCTTCAACCCCTCCACCCTTCCCAATTTATAAAGACTTGGTTTCCATTGTTTACTGTTATATTGTTTCCTTTCCCTTCTTTCCTTTCCCCACCCCTCCCACTTAACTTTTCCCTTCCTCTTAGGACTTTTATTCCTAGCTCACATTGTCTATTATACATTTTGACCCTCATTTACACTTTCGGTTTCTCACACCAGAGAAACTATTCAATATTTACATATGTGTGTCCTATTTATTTCACTTAAAATTATGGCTTTAATGTGCATCCATTTAGCTATAAATGTCTCTAGTTTCTCATTCTTTGTGTCTGAGTAGTACTCCATTTTATAAAAAAAATCTACATTTTCTTTATCCAGTCACCAGTTGATGGGCATTTGGGCTGTTTGTATGATTTAGCTATTACAATCTGTGCCACTATAAACATGGATGCACATATATTACTGTAGTATGATGCTTTTAATTCTTTTGGGAAGATACTCAGCAGGGAAATAGTTGGGTCAAATGGGACCTCTAATCCTAGTTTTTTGAGGTATCTCCATTCTGATTTTCACAGTGGTTGCACCACTCTTCACTTCCACCAACAGTGCAGAAGGGTTCCTTTTCCCTCCACAACCCCACCAGCATTTGTTATTTGTTGAATTCTTGATAGCAGCCATTCTTTTTGGAAAAAGGTGGAATCTCAGAGTTGTTTTGCATCTCTTGGATGAAAAGTGACGTTGACCATTTTTTCATATGTTTATTTGCTGTTTCTACTTCTTTGTCTGAGAAATGTCTGTTCATTTCAGACGCCCATTTTGGGATTGGATCTTTAAATTTGGAATGTCTGTTTTTTTAAAATTCTTTATAGATTCTCTTTATATATTGAGGAACAGATAGTAAATTTTTTTCCCACATTGTCGATTGTCTCTTCACATTGTTGGTGGTTTCTCTTGCTGTGTAGAAGCTTTTTAAAAAGATGAGATCACAGTTGTTGATATTTTATACTAGTTCATGAGCGACTGAAATTTTGTTCATGAAGTCTTTCCTATGGCAATGTCTTCAATTGTTCTACGTAACTTCTCTTCCAGGAGATCCAGTGTTTCTGTTTTAATGTTTAGATTTTTAATCCATTTTGATTTTAGTTTAGTGTATGGTGGGAGATATAGGTCTGCTTTTAATCTCTGGCAAATTGAAACCCAGTTTTTGCAGCACCATTTATTAAATAGGCTATCCTTCCTCCAGTGAGGGTGTTTGGCTCCTTTGTCAAAAATGAGGTGGCTGAGTATGTCTAGAGTTGTTTCTGCATCTTCTAATCTGTTCCACTGGTCCTCAGGTCTGTTTGTTTGCCAGTTCCATGATGTTTTTATCACAGTAGCTTTGTAGTATAGTTTCAGGTTAGGGATTGTGATGCCCCCTGCCATGTCTCTGTTACCTAGAATTGCTTTTGATATTCTAGATCACTTCTTGTTCCAAATGAATTTTTGGATTGTTTTCTCAAGTTTTGTGAAATACGCTGTTGGAATTTCAAGTGGGATTGCATTGAAATCTATATAGCAGTTTTGGAAGTATGACCATTTTTACTGTATTTGTTTTTCCTACCCTGGAGCAAAGGATGTCTTTTCATTTTCTGATATCCTCTTCAGTCTCTATTTTCAGAGAGCTATAGTTTTCAGAAAAGTTCTTTGATTTCTTTCCTTAGATCCCTAAATATTTCTTTTTTTTTGGATGGTATAATGAAAAGAGTTGTTTCTCATGTTCTTCTCTCAGTGACACTATTGTTCCTGTACAGGAAGGCTATTGATTTTGTGTGTTGTCCTTGTGTACAGCTACACTACTGAATTTGGTTATTAAGTCTAGAAGACTTTTGTTGGAATTCTTGGGGTTTCTATATAGAGTATCATGTCATCTGCAAATAATGACAATTTAACTTCTTCATTTCCTATCTTTATTCCTTTTATTTCTTGCTCTTGTCACATTGCTATGATAATTTTTCCAGAACTATCTTGAACAAGAATGGTGAGAGTGGACATCCTTGTCTTGTTCCTGATTTTAGCATGAAGGATTTCAGTTTTTGACCATTTATTATGATGTTGACTGTTGATTTTTCATAGATGGCTTTTATGAGGTTGAGATAAAGACCATCTATTTTAATTTTCTTTAGGGTTTTTATCATGAATGGATGTTGGATTTTGTCAAATTCTTTTTCTACATCTATTAAGATAATCCTATGGTTTTTGTCCTTGGCTCTATTGATATAGTGTATTACATTGATTGATTTGCACGTGTTGAACCATCCCTGCATCCCTTGGATGAATCCCACTTGGTCAGGGTGTATGATCTTGTTGATAATCTTCTGTATTCTGTTTGCCAGTACCTTATTGAGAATTTTTCTGCCTATGTTCATTAGGGAGACTCGCCTATAGTTCATTTTTTTCAGTTGGGTCTTTCTCTGCTTTGGGGATCAAGGTGATGTTTGCTTCCAGGGATGAATTTGGGAGTATTGCTTCCCTTTCAATTTCATTGAAGAGTTTAAACAGTAGTGGCAGCAGTTCCTCTCTAAATGTCTTGTAGAATTCAGCAGTGAAGCTATCAGGCCTTTTCTTAGTTGGTAAGCTTTTAATTACATTTTCAATTTTGTTGATTGATATTGGGGTATTTAGAATTTTTACATCTTCTCTTAACTTTGGTAATTCACGTGTATCTAGAAATTTGTCATTTCTTCTGTGTTTTACATCTTATTGACATATTGGTTCTCAAAGTAGGTATTGACATTCCTCTGGATTTCTGCTGGGTCTGTTGTAATTTCACCCTTTTCATTCCTAATTGAATGGATTTGGATCTTTCCCGTTTTTGAAAGATTGCCTAAGAGTTTGTTAACTTAGTTTATTCTTTCAAAGAACCAACTCTTTGCTTCATTGATTTTTTTACATCATTCTCTTAGTCTCCATTGCAATGATTTCTGCTCTGATCTTTATAATTTCCTCCTTTGTAAGAGCTTTGGGTTTGTCTTGTTCTTCTTTTTATAGAAGCTTGAGGTTCAGCATTAGGTTATTTGAGCTCATTCTGTTTTCCTAAAATGGGTATTCACTGCTATGAATTTCCCTCATGAGTCTGCTTTTGTTGTGTCCCATAAATTCTGGTATATTGTATTGGCATTGTCTTTTAATTGTAGAAACTGTCTAATTTCTTCTTTACTTTCCTCTGTGACCCTTTCATTTTCAGCAGCATTTTGTTCAATATCCATTTATGAAGTTATTGTGGTTTCTTTTGCTATTAATCTACAATTTCATCACACTATGATCTGATAATATACAGGGAATAATTCAATTACTTTGCAGTTACTTAAACATGCTCCATGAGCAAGTATGTGGTCTATTTTGGAGAATGACCTGTCTGCAGCTGAAAAGAATGTGTATTCTGATTTTGTGGTGTGAAACACTCTGTTAACATCTGTTAAGTCCATTTATTCAAGAGTTATGTTGAGTTCTTGTATTTTGTTGTTGACTTTTTTAAAGCTTTATACATTTTTTAGTATGCTCAAGATTTGGGAATTCGCAAAAGAGATTATAGATGTCCTTAAAGTCCAGGTCTAGGCATTGTTTAATGGAATGTTTGTGATTATTTGATTGTAAAATGGTGTGCACATTTGTCTAATTTTCTACTCACTGACCTGTTTTACAACTCAGTATGGATAGAACTTAACCTGTGGAAAACTAATAACAATGGGAATAATTTTTTCCAAAGCCAAAAAAAATTTTCCAGTAAAAAATTGATTTTTCTTCTACAAAAATATAACCTCAAATATTACATTTTAGTCTCAGACATTCAAAATACCACATTTAAAAAGTTTTGTTGATCATTTTGATTCTTGACAGCCACCAAATATGTTAGTATTTCAAGTTATTTTTGAAGTATTCTTTTTAAAAATTAAATTCATTTTAAGTGATACACACATGAAAATATACGTATGTATGGGTTACTGTGTGATATTTTGAGATATGCATATATTATATAATGTTTGTATCAGGTTAAATGCTTGTTTCTTCAAACATTTATAATTTCTTTATGATGAAAACTTCTAAAATCCTTTCTTTTAGATTTTTTAACTTTACATTTCATTTCATTATTTTTATATGTAGTCACTCCATATTAAATGAAAATAACCCTGGCACTGATATACACAAACTACATAATATCATTTATACGTGGAATCTGACTAGTCTTAGCATTTTATTGGATCCATTATTAAGAAGTAGAATAAATTCTTTGGCATGTTTTCATCTATTTGTATGAAAGTTATAATGTTCTGAAAATTATATTTTGATAAGCATTATAAGGCTAGCAGGGAGAGAGAGAGAGAGAGAGAGAGAGAGAGAGAGAGAGAGAACAATGAATGCCCACTATGAGTTCAAGATTAGTTAAGCCCTTTTCATACACTATTTGAAAATTCTCCACAACTCTACCTTGTGCCTATTAATTTCCCTGGTTTTAAAGGATAAGATTAGTCTAGAGATAATTAAATAATAGTCCCTGTGTCCTGTGCTCCAACTCATAAATGAAGGAGGCAAGACTTGAATGTAGGTCTGTCTGACTCCATAACCCTTGTGTTCTTTAGGACACCGATGAAAAGTGAAGCACAAGTATTAAATCAATGATTAGTAGTACATGATGATGATCTACCATTAGGGTGAAAATGTTTTTATACAATTGGATGTAAGCACCTACGATGGCTGATGTGTTCACTGACAAAGGCTATGACAATGGTGACACTGCTCTTGAAAAGAAAGCCTTGGAAAGTAACCTAGGTTGTCTGGAGACCAGATTACATTCTGGTCTCCTGAGTTTCCTCCTCTTTGTCTTTAGGAGTATTTCAGCTCAGTCTATCTAGGACTGTCTTTTGTAAATTATATATACAAATCTGAAGGGGTAGCCTCTTTTAGGTAAAAATAATCTGAAATTTTTAAAATATTGAATTTCATTACAAAATAATATATGATTTATTTAGCACGGTATACTGTGCATTGATCAACACTGTAATTTCAGTTCAGTCACATCAATATGGACATGTTATTTAAACTTTGAACCTTATTTGAACATTGCATTATGCTCATAGAATAAGAGGTCCACTTTGGATTTGAGATAAACTGAGAAACAAGCACTCCATAATAGGACAAATATTGAGAAGGCATTTAATAAATAAATGGCAATTAAGTGTCATTTTGGAATGATAGCTGGCCTTCAGAAAAAAACTATTACTTTACAAATACTTGTTTTTATATTTTTGTAAAATATCAAAAATTTAGCAAAAAATCTTTGGACAAAGAGATGTATAATTATTATCCTTACTGGGATATTACTTACTTTTTTAAATTTTAGGATACTACGTAAACTCAATCTAAATTTTCAGTTTCTGCATATGGAAGTATAAACTTTTATAGCTAAGCAAGGAGACATTGTTTTTATTTAAAATTATACTTTAAACTATATGCCTCAGTTCTGAAATATTTCCTGAATTTGAGCAATTTTTTGTGCCAAGCTAAGTTAACTGATAGTATCTAATACTAATTGAATGTGTTTTCTATTTTAAGTATTTTAGTTTCAAGAAAAGAGATAATGCTACTTAACACTTAAGATCACTTTCCTGGAAGTATTAATTATTTGTATAATAATATCAGTCAAGTCATAGGTATAGATACCAGTGACTTATTTAGTTTTTGATCTTTCAAAAATTCTGACCATGTAAAATGCCATTTAGAAGAAATCATTTGCTATTTAACAGTCTATTAATTCATATTTGGGACTTGGAATGACAAATTTAAATACATATAATGCTATTGTTTTAATCTTTGTCCACTCTAAAACTCATGTTGCCATTGTGGTCTTGGCAGATGATACCTTAGGGAGATGATGGGTTTTGACCATGTTGAATTAATAAAATTATAAAAAAACTGAGTTCAAAAAAAAAAAAAAGCAACTGAGTTCAACTGCCTTTTACTCCCTTGCTTTTCCTCTTCTATCATCTGAGGATGGTGCAAGAAAGTCCCTGCCAGCTGCTGGTACATTGGTTTTGGATTCACCAGCCTCCAGGTTTGTGTGATAAATTTCGCATAGGTTTTAAATTTGTGGACCCTTATTTATTTTATTATTTCATTTATTGTATTCAATATTTAAAATGTATTATCTGTTCACATCTGGAACAAAATGTTGCTTCCTAAAAGTAATTGAATTTTCACTTCCTTTAAGGGACTTAATCTTTTTGCCAGGAAGTTTAAAAAATAATTTAAGTTCAATAGTTTTACAATAATTTGTTTTGGCCATTCTTGCTCATTTTTCCCAGATAAGTAATTTCAGATCTTTCATTTTTTGATCTATAGGTTTGTTTGTTTGTTTTTTGCATTTGTTCTGTTGCTTTGCTGTGGGTTTTTTGTTTGTTTGGAGGCATTTGTTATATGTATGTTAAATATATTTATCCTCTATATCATTATATTCCAAATCCTTATAATTTAAAAAATTTCTTTTGTATTTGAATCTTTTTATCTTTTCATCTTTTATTTTTCTGAAGGAGTCTTCTATTGTGCTTAATTGCTTTTGCTTTTTTATTTTTGATGTAATAATTTCTTTTATTTCCAGTTCTTACCTCCGTTTGTTACTTCTAATATCATTATCCTCTCTTTCCCATGCATCATATTTTTCTGTTTTTTGAAATCATAATTTTATGTTCTCTGTTGTTTATACATGTCTTATTTTCTTTAGACTCAGTGAGAAATATTTAATTGTACTTTTTTTGTTAGTAAGATTTACTGGATGATATTTTTTACAGGGATATTATAATAATTTTTAATTATGGATGAAAACTGGAACTCTACATAATATTTTATCCCAGTCATGTGAATAAAATAGATTTTTACATAATTTCAGAAGGGATATGTGAGCTATGCCTTTTTTTAGCTTCATGATTACAGAGTTGTCTTTTTAAAAATAATGAAAATATATAGCCTTTTATCTTTGAAAAATTTTCATTGTTTTATTTGGCTTAAGAGTGAAGCTAATATCTTCTTATAGATCTTTCTATTCTATATTTCACTTTTGTAGTATTCTCTATTTTCTATTTATTTTATAAACATGAATAAAATGCATTTCTACTTGTTATTCTGATTATTGGTGCTTTTAAAAAGATGTATAAAATCTATACATTCTTACATAAATATGCTCCACTAAAATTTATATAATGACAATAAAGATGATCTGATCTCTTGAATTTTTAAATTAATTTATGAGCATTCATAACAATTAGGATGCAATAGACTTCCAGTATCTACAGTTTTATCTCACAAGTTGGCTGGAAAAGAATAATATTTTGCAAGAAGCCTACAAGGGGTGATAAGAATCTATAGTGAATATTTCAATTTAAAAAATATTATAGTAAAAAACATTTTGCTATTAATTCTTCAAAATATTCCCTATCTCTTCCCACACACTCTTACTACCACTTTCTGAAGCAGTTGTGGAAGTCTTCTTTCATCAGTGTCTTTATAAGATATGATAAAAATCTGGTGAATTCTTCTTATGAATACCAGCCAAGAGAAACCCAAGCTCATAAAAATATCATGGATGTGTCCTCATTCTTCTTACTTACAGGATCTGACACTGTGAGATTTCAAGTTCCTCCCGAAAGTCAAAATAACCATGGGAAGTAAATATTTTGAATCTATTCAGTACATCGAGGCAATCATCACAATATAATGGCAATGTGTTTTTTTATTGCAATAAACTTTTAAAACTATAATTTTCAATCATATTCCATATATTTAATTGGAAGTACCTAGTACCAGTAAATGTAATGGAAACATTAAATTGTTAAGTTATACTAATATATAGGTCCAATCTATTAGCAATTTTTGCTTATTTTTTGATTGCACATACAAAAACTTGAATGTCAAAATGAGTGAATATAATTTAAAAAATAGTTTCATAATCTAAATGAAATATGCTTCTCAGTGAAATATAAAAATCCACCTCCCATCAGTAGCTTCAAATTGGAAGGTCATGCTAATTTTTCATTAGTGAATTTGTGTTTTCTGGCTTTCATCTTGTCAGTGTTTTCCTTTGAGTTCTACAAATGAAGGACATCAGTCCACAAACATGTTGTAGAAGCTAATGGTCATCATTAACTTGAAACATCAAAATTCCAGCACTTTGGTGAAAGCAACAGACTCAGTATATAGTTTTTCACTGAGCATGGACTTTCATATTTTTGAGCCCATTTTTGTCGAGAGAATTTATTTACAAGCAATAAAATAGTTCTATCTTTCCACTATAAAATTAATTGCAGAATTATGTAACTAAATATTTTTCATCTAATGTCTATTCAGTGTGCAACACAAATGCTCTGTCTTTATATTAAAACTTTTGTCATGATTTCCCACAATTTTTACTGATTATATTAACTTGTAGTTTTGAATATCTTTTAAGCCAATTCATACTCACTAATTGGTAGTTTGGCATCTTGACACATTCTATAAATCAAATCATACAACATGGTAAAACTGACTGGTTGACAAACAATATGTAGAAGCACTCAACATCAAATACTACTCACAGTTTAGCAGCTGAAAGGAGCATTAGTTGCTTCTCTCAGATTACATTCACCAGGTAACTATTCTGTTTCTTGTCTGGAAAGGTGAGTAGTTTCATTTTCTGGAAAGTGTCTGGTAAAACTAGTCTAAGTCAATTCACAACATGTTTTCCTGATACTACTAGACCCAGCATGACAGATTCCAGGAGTAAAAGAAATATTGCATCTTAATTTAGTGAGCTATAGAAAATATTTTATCAATAAGAAATAAAATAACAATCACAATACTTACTAAACTAGACAAAATAACAGGATAGCAAGTATAAGCTGAGACATAGCATGTGTTGTCATTCTAAATACTGACATGTACAGTTCTTAGGTATACATGTGTCTGTTTCTGGGTTCCCTTTTCTTTTCTGAACTATTGGGTGACTCCTGAGTTGATCACCTGAGATGGAAAAAGCTGCCCTGTCTGTCTCATCCGTGTGTTGAGCTACCCCAAGCTTCTGTCCTGACTCCTAATGGTTGTCTGGTTTTTGTTTGTTTGTTTGTTTTGCACTTTATTAAATTCTTTTATTGATATATTGGAGGTATACAACACAATGACATTTCTCACTGGGAATTGTACCTTTACATAATGCAACTCAGTTCTTATATTTTTCCCCATTCCTAGCCCTCCCTTCACCCCCTCCACCCTTCCCTATTTACAGACTTTATTTC
>NW_004624744.1:14038601-14053941 GCF_000247695.1 Heterocephalus glaber | reverse complement strand
AAGAACAAGAAACTAGAGTCATTTATAGCTAAATGGATGCATATTGAGGCCATACTCTTAAGTGAAATAAATAGGACACATGTGTAAATACTGAATAGTTTCTCTAGTTTGAGAAATTGAAAGTGTAAATAAAGGTTAAAATGATTAAAATGAATAACTGATAATTTGAAATAGGAGAAAAGGTCCAAAGAGGTAGGGGTGATGGGAGGGGAAGGGGAAAGGAAAGGGAAAGGAAAAATTATGAGAAAAAAAAGGAAATTATATCTGTAAATAAGGAAGGGTGGAGGGGTGAAGGGTGCATAAGTAATGGGAAAAAAATAAGAATCAACATATAACATGTACAGGTATAAACACCCAATGATAAATGTAAATGTTTTGTATAACTAAAATGTACCAATAAAAGAACTTAAGAATAAAAATAAGAAAATAATGCTGAAATTGGGAAGTCTCATATACTCTGGAATGAAGGATAAATCTTCAGTGAGGAAGAAATATTTGAATAGAGATCTAAAACATGCTAAAAGTTTATCAGTTTAGTGTTGCAAGAATGTTCTGAAAAAAAGAATTGCTTCAATTAGAAAAGGGGTCATAAATATTGAGGAATCTGAAAAAGTAGGAGGGAAATGGGTCTAACTTTGTCAGAAGGAACCATCTATTTTAACAAACAAATAATAAGAGATTGAAAAACAAAGGCAGGTAATTTCATAGGTTTGATGTTTTCCTATTATTGAAGGAAGTTTTCATCTCATTGTGTCTGTTTGCACTGTATCCTAGGAGGTGAAGCAACATGTTAGTAACAGGGCTTCTCAGAGAGTGCTGGTGGTTTGAGGGCAAGACAGGATGTTTGAAATCATTGTTTGGAGAACTTTAAAATTGCTTGACCAACGAATTTGGTACAATTGTCAGTAAGTATTAAGCATTCCATCAAGACTGCTGATTATTAATTCATATAAAAGTGTCAATATACACTGCTGTGGTTTTTTGTTTGTTTATTTTAACTCTATCATGGCTCAACTGCCTGAAGTTGGGGCTAGAGAAAGAAGATTTTGGAAACTATTTAAACTCATGATATTTCAAGTAAATGCAAAATCAGAGAAAAAATGGAGTTATATGTTATAAATGCAACGGTTAAAATGATGTCCCAACAAAATTTCACTGAATAGGAATGGACATGAAATTCTAAATGGACTAATCATAAAGACATGTTAGAGGGATGAACAAATTGATGTTTTCAGTTGTGATAAGTTTTAGAGTTTTTATTTAGAATAGTTAAATAAGAATGATAATGATAATGATGATAAAAATAAGAAATACACCAGGAAACAGATTTCTTAAAATAACAAAATCCAAATTGGAAAAATTTCTAGGATGACATTATACTGTGTTTGGGAGAGTGGATACACATAGAGTAGATCACTGGAGATGAGAAGTCGAGAGGAATTGAAGTGCCAGGATAGGGAATGAGTTGTCCATATGGCTTTTAAAATTTCCCAAGATTTTGGAAGAAATTGTTATGAATAGAAAAATTGTGAGCTAAGTGGCAAGATTTTCAACAAATGTGAGGGCTAAGGGGCCTACAATCTTGACAAATATGATTACAAGAGTCGTAGTAGAATGGAATGAGCTTCTGAAAAAATAGAGTTTTATTACAAAGTCATAAGGGAATGATTTTCTAGAGATATTGACAGGAATAGTTCATAGGAGAAAAAGTAATTTTTTAATTTCTGCTTTTAAAAGAAAGTGTGGTTTTCATGACTTTCTCATAAGTTGTCATGAAAATACATTCTTTTGATTTTCACATAATTAAAGATGTAATGTCAACTTTGGCTTAAGGCCTACAATGTCCTTTCAAAACTTGCCTGCCTTTGGAAATTGCAGCATTATTCAAAGAGCTTAGTTTTATATATAAACACACACAATGTACTTTCTATCGGTACCAATACTGTCACATATCTCATCAAACAATACCAAGTATTTGATAGCATATTGAAAGCTGCAAATATTTGAAGATTAAGAAAACATGTTTGAATAAATTATGACACTCAGAATATTTTAAAAATAGATAAAATTGTGATGGATTAAATTTGTGTTAAAATAGTTGTATATAGCATCATCCACACATTAGAAAAGTCATTTAGTCACCTATAAGAAATTAGAAACTTCTGTTTATGTAGGTTGACATTTCAATTGCACAGCCAATAAAGGCCTTGTATGAAGAGACTGAAATTATTGAAAGTATCAAGACCAAAGTTATCATGGTGAACTACGTTTTTTCATACCTAAGGCCAAGGAAGAGATCCATCAATATGTGAGCTTTTAGTGATATCCTAGTGAAGAATTTCTCCTAAGACTTTTAAGATTTCCCTCTATGTTTCAATTATTTACCTTTAAAAATATGTATGTTAAATTTAAATATATAATTTTAAAACTGACATCATTGTTGAGAAGTTATTAAAAGAGCATTGGTGTTTCTCAGGACCTTATAAAATACAGCTGTGTTCCATAATCATTTCCTGAAAGTGTAGGTAGGTTAAGAAATGTGTACCCATTTTTAATGTAACTTAAAAGATATTCCAGTTGTATTGTCATTTTTAAAGTTTAACCAGAATCATCTTTATTGTAAATCCTATCTTTATTCCATAGGGAGGCAAAAAAGGAAAACATAGTATAAATAGTGTATACATATTAAAAATTATTTTTATGTATAATTGATATCTTACAATATGCCCCAAATTCTGGGAAATTCATATATTGCTTTCTTCAGATAGGTTTTGGTGATGTGTAAAAAAAGGGCTATACTAATAAATGTCTCTTGAATTACACATGGTATAAGAAAATGAAAGCCTTTGGGTTATGAATCTTGGATTTAAAGAGGCAATCATTAAATATTTAAGATGAAAATGCAGTAACACATGCTAGCTGTCATGTGTAAGTTTGGTGAATGTTATGACAAGGTTTTTAAAACATTCATAGCTCAGTATTTTTATAGAAATATTCATTAATTCAAACAGACATTCATATCTGGCGGTGTGCATTTTAATCATAATTTCTGGTTTCATGAGAAAATCGGTAAAGCCATGAAAGAATGGGTGAAATATATACCAATCATGTTTAAATTATACATTATAAGGCATACATATCTGTATGTTGTCATATTGTGCATTAAATTTAATGCATAAATCAGATTGTTATAATTCTGATGTCGCCAAAAGGCATAAAATATGACAAACAGGATTAGACATGTAGATATTATCATATTCAATAATTCAATGAGCATTTGTTTTATGTAAATTAACTTTCTGCTAATAAAAATTATACTCATTTATTATACCACTTCTGTCTGATAATTTAAAAAGTATTTTTCCTAAAAAATCATTATAAAATGTGAATAATACATTTGTTTAATATCTATATAAACAACATCTTACCATCAAATTAGTTTTGGAAATGAAAGCATTATTGATTTCTGTAAAAATTTTTATACTATTGCTACAATTCAATACTGAAGCTGCTAATTTCATTTTTTTGTAGAGAACTCCATGCATTTAAAGCAGTATTTAAACTTTTTGAAAGTAAGCAGTCTTACTTTTAATAGAATCTAGTAATGTACAATATGTAGAAAATATCCTTTTGTAAATAAAAAGAAAAACTGTGAAGAATTTAACAAGGAGTTTAAATTTCTCACTCTACTCACAAGAGTAGCAATTTCAAATCATTTGACTTAAATAACATGCATATGTACTCATTATTGGATAGAGTACTATATACATTGCACCTTTACACAACACTGTCAATCAATGTTTTGTGCAAACAACAAGATCTTAAGAAGAGTCTTCACAATGCACAATCAGGAGGCTGCACTAGAAATTTATATTCTAGTCCTGATACTTCTCTCACTCACTGAGCTTCTGTAGGTCAGCCACAGACTTTCTGAGTCTTGATTTCTTTATTCGTAGTATGTAGATGTCAGTCAGACTTCTTCAAAGTGAAAGTAGCAGAACAATGGCCAAAGTGCTTCAAAGATTCTTATGCATATCTCAGCGTCTAAAGAATGTGGAAAAGTTATAGGATTGCTTCAAAGGCCCAACAATATTTTTAAGAAAAGAATTTTTTGGCCTTTACTCTATATAGTTTTCTGAGAGTTTTGGACTCAGGATCTCCTGCTTCTGGCTGCTAGATGGTTACAGTAGTATCATTTTTTCATCTAGCATTTGCCAGAGAGCACATACTTTTCTGATATTTTTTAAGAGAAAAAAATTCTTCAAGAAGCCTGCAATAATTACTTCAAATTTTATTTTTCATAATTGTATCATATGGCCACACCTGAAGCAATCACAAAACGTGGGAGGATATCACTAAATTTGTTATAATAAATTAAAGGAACCTCTTCTTTGAGATCACATACGCAATAGGGTGAGTATTCCAACAAAAATCACTGTCTCCCAATAAGTAGGAAGAAGGCCAAAGATTGTGTGGGTATAAATAACAGTTTAGTCTAGACTAATTTAGGTAATGGTCTAAGATAAAAATATCTACGTAAATCAGAAAACAAAAATGTTTAAAAGACAACGATGTCCACTATCAACACTTTCTAAAAACAGTTTCCCAAAACACTAGCTAGAGTAATTAGACAAGAGAAAGAGATAAAAGAGATATGGATATTGAAATAAGTTCAATTATCATTATTCACACACAACATAATCCTCTGCATAGAAAACCCTAAAAACTCCAGTGAGTCTCCTAGAACCAATAACCAGACTCAGTAAGCATATATAGCCAACATTCAAAATCAGTAGCATTCCTGTTTACCAATAATGAACTTGCCAAGAAGGAAATTAGGGAAACAATACCTTTCATAATACTACCAAGAAAAAGGAAATATGTAAGAATTAACCTAAATAAGGAAGAGAAATATCTTTACATTGTAAATGACAGTGCTCTTAAAAAGGACATTGAATAGGATATCAAAAAATGGAAAGATATCCCATGTTCCTGGATAGGCAGAACCAATATTGTTAAATGGCCATACTCCCAAAACTGTTATTTAGAATTAATGTAATCCCAATATAAATATCAATAAATTTTTTACAGAACTGGATAAAGCAATCTTAAAATTGACTTGGAATCAGCATTCTGTGTGACAAGGACAAGACAGGGAACATCACAATCCCAGACCTCAAGTTATACTACAAAGGTACAGTTATAAAAACAACATTGTACAGTAATACCTTGGTTCATGAACACCTTTGTTCATGAACATAATCTGTTTATGATCACGAACAGAAGCATTTGGTAAAATTTCGCTTCAGTTCATGAAATCCTCATAAGGTGACAAACATGACTACAGCCATCTTCCCCACATGAACACAAATGCAGCCAATCTTCCCTGCTCTGACACATGCTTATGGTTTCCTCTAGGCAAGATGATGGTTGCAGACAGACCTGTGCACCTTTGCTGTGAAGCTTTTCTGTATGCTTTTTACCACATTCATTACTCTGCAGTATTATTCAATACAACATGGCTCTAAAGAAAGTGTAGAGCAAGCATGGTGGCAAAAAGAAAGTGCAGAGCAGTAATGCAGGTAAAAAGAATATGCAGAGTGGTAATGAAATTAGCATGAATATGCTGAGCAATAATGAAGGTAACAAGAAGGTGCAGAGCCAGAATGGTAATAAATAGGTTTTGAAGGAAATAATCATTGAATTGAGGAAGAGAATTGTAGAAAAGCATGAACATGGTATTCATGTGATTGATCTGGCCTCAGAGTACAAGATGGTGAAGTCAACTATTCTGAAGAATAAAGATGCCATCAAAGGAGCTGATGTAGCAAAAGAAGTACTAATGTTAACCAAGCAGATGATACAAGTACTGAAAGAGGTGGAACAATGTTTGTTGATGTGAGTGAATGAGAAACCAGGTGATAGGATTTGTGAAGCTGTGATCTGTGAAAAAGCCCTCTACAAGTGCAAGTGATGAATTTATAGCCAAAAGAGGGTGGTTTGATAAATTCCACAAGAGAAGTGGTGTCCACAGTGTTATAAGACATAGCATGGCTTCCAGTTCTGACAAAGCCACTACAGAAGCCTACAAGAAAGAATTCACAGAATTCATGAAGACAGAAGGATACATTGCTCAACAAGTGTTCTAGTATGATGTGACAGGACTGTTCTGGAAGAAGATGCTGAACAGAACCTATATTACAGAAGAGGAAAAGGGACTACTAGGGCACAAGGCCATGAAAGATAGATTGACCTTTTTGCTGTGTGCAAACAAACACATTCACACATCTAAAGATGAAACCACTACTTATGTATCATTCCCAGACCCCTTGTGCATTCAAGGAAGAGAATGTGAACAAGAACAAACTGCGTCACATGGAGGGCCAGAGTGAAAGCTTGGGTCACGAGGCAATTTTTTATGGAATGGCTGCATGAGGTGTATTCCCCCACTGGTAAGTAATATCTTTCTGACAATCAACTTCCTGAAAGGTACCTTCTTCTGACAGACAATGCCCCGGCACACCATTCATACTTGGTAGATGATATGAACATTGAGTATGATTTCATAAAGGTCAAGTTTCTCTCCCCACACACAATACCTCTTCTTCACACCATGAACCAGCAAATGATCTACAACTTCAAGAAGCAGCAAAGGCCCTCTTCACCAGGTTTTTTAAACTTCACTGTAGAGACATCCTTGACTCTGAAAGAGTTCTGGAAGAAACACTTCAGTGTTTTCCACTGCATCATCCTCATTGATAAAGCCTGAGAAAATGTCACATACCAGGCCTTAAACTCAGCCTGGAGTTAACTGTTGCCAGAATGTGTCATTGAATGTGACTTTGAAGAATCTGCTGCACAGGTAATGGAGAAGATTGTATCCACGGACAAGAGTAGGAGTCTAGGGGTCTATCCTGCAGATAAAAAGAGCTTGTTGAAGACCATAAAGAAGAGCCAACGATGGAAGAACTTGCTGGACTACAGAGTGAGCAGCAGTAGGTGCTTGTTGAGGAATATTCCACTGAAGAAGAGGAAGACAGGTAAGAGGTTAAGAGTGTTGTGATAAAATCCATTATGGAAAAATGGAATGAGCGGCAGGATTTCTTTGTGAAGCACCACCTCAACATAACTATAATGAACAGAGTGTTGAATCTGATGAACGATAATGTGGTCTCTCATTTCCAGAGGGTTATGTAGCACAGCAAAAAACAAATTATATTAGACAGACTTTTTTTTGTCAAAATTGACCCTGAAGCTAAGAGACAAAGAGAGGAAATCCTTATAGACCTCCCATCCTCCACACCAAAAGTCACCTCAAGCAAGGTTCATTTTCTTTCTCTTCATACTGCTCTGCATTATACTTTGTTTTATATTTCTGTGGTTAAAAATACATACAATTGAAAATGAATTAATCTTCTCTACATTGGACTTTATGGGAAAATTTGATTTGGTTCACAACCGAAATTGGTTGATGACCACATTTATATGGGTCAGAATGGATTAATCTTATTTACATTGAACCTTGTGGGGAAATTTGATTTGGTTCACTACCAGTTTGGTTGGCAACCAGAATTGTGGAACAAATTAAGTTCATGAACTAAAGTACTGCTGTATTGGTAAAAAAAAAAAAAAGAAAGGAGAAACATAAAACATACTTGTAGCTCAGTGGAATAGAATAGAAGATATAGAAACAACTTTAGGCACACTCAGTTACACCATCATTGCCAAAATGACCAAATTCCTAAACGGGAGGAAAGATAATACTTTTTATAAAATGGTGCTGGGAAAACTGGTTATCCAAAATAATGAGGTGTGCGCAAAATAACCAGGTGAGTACAACGTGGGTCAAACTGTAATCAACCAGTAAGATTACAAGTATAGACACTTAGCTAATATTGATCCAATAGGGAAGTGGGTCAAGTAGCAAGGGTACATGAAAAGACATTTTTGGGAAGGGCTTTTTTTTCTTATTTTGAGCAGATTACTCCTTTTTTCTTTCTCTTTTGGTATTGGAATGTATATTCTACTCTTGTTCCACCATTATACATTGAAAATAGATAATTTATTTTTATAAGCTCACAAATGCAAGAATTTGAAGAGCTTGAGGAATATTTGTGATATAATATCCTTAAAATTTTATACAATTCAGCAGTGAATCCATCAGTTCCTGGGCTTCTTTAGTTGGTAATTCTTAATTAAAGTGTCTATTTTACTGCTTGTTATTTAGTTGTTCAGCATATTTGTGTCTTTTTGGTGAAGTTTAATCTCAATTGTGAAGTATTAACAGGATAAAATTTAATCTGATTGTAATATTAAGAGGTAAGGCCTTTGAGAAGTAAAACTAGATCATTAGTTTAGAACCCCCATAGTTGAATTCTAATGACTTTTTAAGAAGAGGGAGAAAGGCCAGACAGACACATACATACTCCTTCCACGATGTGAAATAATAATGGAAATGGAAATAGTTGAGTGCATTTTCAAATTATTTGGGAGTTAAATTTTCATAGATAAATATATAATCTCGTCCCATTTTATGATGAACATGCTTTCAAAAATCAAGAAAACATGTTTATTTTTAAGAGAAATGTGCTCAGCAAGCATGCAGTTTATGCCACAAAGTAGAAGCCTTTTCAGCAAGTCCATTCTTCTTAAAAGCTTTCAATTGATTTAACATTGATACACCAACTACAAGGTAATACATGAAGTGGCTTCATACTGCCTGAGGATGTTTTGCCTTCTTCTTTGGTTAATAAATAAATAAATATATATAATGCTATATAAAATATGTATGCCATATATACTATGTATTATTATCTATATTATTTTATGTATTATACATATTCTGGTGTCTATATGTGTTTATATGTGTCTGATACTTAGAGAATTCCCTTCAGAAGTTGTACACTTGGGAGTGCAAATGAAAACAAGGTCAGACTGGAGACAGGAAAAGGACATAATAATAATAAAATAATGAAATAATAGGATTAACTCACTACCATTAGTATATTGTGTTTTTCAAGCAAAGAAATAGGCATCAAGTAGCTTATATTATGTTACATAATTAGAACATGTGAACTGAGTGACTTCTGAAAACATAACCAGTTTGTCTCCTCTGTGATAAAATTGTCTGTACTAGAAAATGTTAAACATTTATTTTAAGTTTAAAAGTGTGTGAGAATCACAGCAATTATTTTTCTTAATTTTTGTTTCAATGGACTGTCTAATTACATTTGAAGATATGACCTATCACTCAAAAGTTTAAAAAAAATAATTAAAATCAATATTTTACATGTTAATTTAAATCATCAGATGTAATTTAACATATATTAACTGGATGGAACACAAGCAGTTAATGAACTTGATCAAATTTCTGGATTGTTTACCAAACATAGTCCAGGGAAATAACATTTGTAGCCTCTGAGCAGAATATCTAGAGAATTAATACTTTAAATATTATAACAAAAGTATAAAATATCATTGAATATGTAACTAGGAATAAGCATGTAGAAAAAGCTTTACAGGTTTTTCTTGCGCAAAGAAAAAATAAATGTCTGCCTTCAGATAAAAAGTAATGAGTAGAGAATGAGACAGCCAAAATAAAAGTAAAAAAAGAAAAAGATCTTAGCCTTCAAGTTCTACCTGGTTTCTCTTCATATATTGTGAGGGAGCTATTGAGGCAAATGATTTGATCATTTGGCAAAATTGTTATGGATCTCATTATTCATGTACCGGCAGGTTTTCTACCAGCAGTAGGAACTGAAACTACTCTTCACAGTAAAGTACTGTCTTGTGATTTGGATGAGGGAATCTGAACAGATGAAAATTGGTTGTATGACTATAACACTCTTCTTTACTGTAGATAGGGTCTTTATTATATCTAAAAATTATGGGTTATTTTTGCAAGTGTGTGTGTGTGTGTGTGCGTGCCAAATAAATAGAAGTGAAACAACATAACTTATACTACTTTCCTTATATTTTTACATCAACAAGTCAGCTGATGGAAAAAATGTTTCAAGACTTATAAGTAATTTATAAATTTATATAAGGTCAGTGTCCATAAAATTTACATTTTTGTATAGTTAATTTATTCAAAATTATTAGACTTAGATTTCCATTTAACTTAATTTTATGTTCACCACATGGCATTTTAGATGAATTATCTTTTATTGAAAAAGATCTTTTGTGATCCGTTATGTTTTTATTTTTCTTACTTCATGCGTACTTTATTCACTGGGCCTTCAATCATTTTATATTTGAAAATGTCCATTGCTTTCTGAGTTTTCTAGGGTAAAATCCTTTGTTTCACCATTGGCTTAGAATATTTATATATATACTCAATGGTGTAGACCTTGCTGTTCTACTTTGTGGCATTCTCTGAAAGCTGATGCAAAGACATTTAATGTCAGTTTAACTTTTCTTCTTAGGAACGACTTCCTCTTATTGCTTAGATGCCTCCAAAATCTTTATTCTTGAATTTTAACTATTGAAAAAAAGATATGTCTTGTTAAGATTATCCTAAATCATCTTTTTGTAGGTTAGATCCACTTCTAAGCGCACATTAAAATTTTTGTTCATTTCAAGAAAATATACTTCTGCATACCATTAAATATATATTTTTAAATTCTGTGCATTACTTATTCAGAGATATCTAGTATGTATGTGTTGAATTTTTTTTTTGCTGTCTTCTACATATATAATCTCTACAATTATTTTCTTTATAAAGTCTGCATGAAAAAATTACATTAGAAGAATTTTCTGTATTTATTTTGGGCCAGTCTTTTTAACTATGCAGTGGGTCATGCTATTTGCTTACTTATTATCTTTTAGTAGTTTACCACCATCCTTGGATACATCTGGAATTCTGAGCCCAAACTCAGCATCTCTTTTTCCAATCTTGTCTTATAATCTTTTTCCCAAGATATCTATACAGGCTCCACTGGTCTTGTTTTAGTTCTGCAAATATAATATGCTCTAGTAGTGGTGGTAAACCTATGGCACTCAGCAGGCACACAAAACCTTCTCTGCAATGATGTCACAAGTTGTATGAGTTATTTTTATCTAAACTAAAACCTCCATATTCATGTTTAATTGAAATATTGGCACTTTGTGATAAATAAGTGGGCTTTGAGTTGCAGTTTGAGCACTTGGTCTCTAAAAGATTCACTGTCACTGTTAGTGATTTTGCTCCCCTGGTGCTACCCATATACTCTTTATCAGCCTTGATTGAATTAATGTAGGTGTTTTGAGAAAAAAGTCATATCACTATAATGTGCCAATTGGCTTGGGGATTATGGAAATTAGAGATCAAGAACTCTATTAGAAGAATGTTAGAGATACACAGGTAATGTAGCAGATCAAAAAACAGGAACTATAAGAGTGAAAAAATGAACTAATATAAATCAGTGAGGAAAGACTATCAGGAACCTCCCTCTCAGAATTTATCAGTGTACACTTCCCCACCAAATCCACTCAGTATTTTTTATCCCTTGTTTGTATTCCTTATTCCACTTCTCACTTAATTACCTTGGCTTAAAATGAAAGACATCATAGATGCATTTGTCTTTATCACAATATAAATATCCACTAGTTCCTCAATTAAATACCCTAAATTCCTTTGCTTTCATCCCATTGCTATAACTTTGGTTAAGTTACTTCAATTTCTTCATTTCTATTTCACTCTCTTAGTTAAATGCCTCATTATTTCTTGGGGGCTATTACAAAAGCCAATAAGAATTTTACTAGCTTCAGCTCTTATTATTCCTCAAGCCTTCCATATTGTCTTCTTTGCAAACTCTACACTATACAATTGTGGTAATTTTGCTCCTGTTCAAAATTATTTTGTGTTCTCTGAATATATTGAGGAAAATATCCAAATTTGTTGCAATAATTCTCAAGAATTATTCCTAATAAATTGTCTTGGTTATATCTCTTACTTATATCTCTACCTTTACTTCTTGTCCCTCTCTCTTTTATGCTACATAATTTACTCTCAACTATTTTAAAACCTTCAACCATTACATGATCTTTTTGGTTTGTTTTTTCAATATTTATATTTAATCATTAAACAGCCTTCTGATTTTTTTCAAAATTATAATTTTTATTCTGTGAAAAATGAAAGCCAAGGTGACTTTATAAAAGCAACATCGGTAAGTGTGCACAGATCCCAGGGAGAAGCCAGCATGGACATGAACAACAGGGCTGCAGGAAGGTCCCGCCAAGGCCCTGCTCCAGTCCCAGCCACTTGGGCCCACAGGCTCCATCCAGAGATTCATCCAGAAAAGAGCTCCACAGGCACACAAGCAACAGCCAGAAGCCCAACCAATACCATTGGTAAATTCATGCAGACCTTATCCAAAAGCTCACTGAGATTCCAGTGACTGGGGTACACAGCCCCCAGCCAAAGGCCCTTTCAGACAACAGCTACATAGGAGGGCAGACCCTAATCAGAGGCACACCTAGATACAATCCCAAGTGTTCACAGGCCTCAGCTAGAACCCCACCTGGACAACAGAACAGCACAGGAATCTAGAAGGGCACCACTCTGAAGCCAGAAATTAGTGCAGTGATGAGCAGCAGAGAAAAGGCCTCTCAGTGGCCTGATGAGAATTGAAGACCACTGGGTGAACAAAAAGTTGCCTCAACAGAGGCACAGCAGGCTGCATCTGTTGAAAGGAAAAGACATATAAACAAGTCTCAAAAACAGACTTCCAGATCACCTAGGACAACCACAAAGGCAATGAGATGGAACAATCTGATACTCAACCACCTGGATTCTCTGAACTGGCAATGAAAGAGGATCTGGAAAAAATGAAACCAGAAATAATTTTCAGATAACAACAGAGATTGTGTCCATAGTGCAAGACATGATTAGTAAATCTAGAGCAGAAACATTAAAAAAAAAGAGGAGCTGAGGAACATGATGGGATTCAAACATAGAAAACAAATGTAATCCATAAAACAGATGGAAACAGATTTCCAGGAGATTCAAAACTCCCCTGAAATTTTACACAGCAGAAGCCACCAACATGAGGACAGAATTTCAGATATAGAAGATGGGATTGCAATTAATGACAGGAAAAGAAAAATTTCTTTAAAATAATAATGAAAAATCAATCCAGCAGCTGCTAGATGATGCAAAGAAGAATAATACAAGACTGATCAGAGTCAATGAAGAAATAGGAGAGAATGCAAATGGCATAAAAGATATTCACAGAAGTAAAGGGAGAAAACTTCCCAAATAGAGGGAAATAACATGACATACAGATAAGTGAGGCATAGAGGACACCAACTAGCCATGATCAAAAATATCTACACCTAGGCATATAATAGGTAAGATTCTAGAAACTGAACAGAAGAACAAGATTCTACAAGCAGTTAGAGAAAAGAAACAAATCACATATAAAAGAATCCCATAAGAATCACAGCAGATTTTTCACACAAACCCTCAAGACAGGAAGAGCTTCGAGTGATATATTTCCAACCCTAAAAGAAAACAACTTCCAACCCAGATTGATGTACCCTGCAAAATTATCTTTCAAAATTAGAAATAAGATACTTTCAGGACAAAGAGCACCCGAGGAATTTCATGAATACCAAACCAGCACTAAAAATTTTTAGAAAATATCCTAGGAAACGGCAATGAGGATCACAACCACAGGAGGCCCAGCAGAATGAATCCAATAGGGATGACAAGAAATTAAATGCAAAGGAGGAGAAACCAACAAAAAGAAAACCTCATGACAAAGATAAGTCAATTCACATCAGTTATAACCATCATTTTTTTTTTGAGAATTCCTAGATTACCACAACTTCAACAAACATTTTATTGCCTAGATGATTTTAGAAAGTTTCCTAACCATATAGAATCAAAGACAGAAATCACTGACATAGAAGCAATTCATTTTCTTTGGCTATTTTATTTTTTTTTTAAATATTATTTTACTGGTACATTTTAGTTATACAATATAATGATATTAATCATTGGAAATTTTCACCTTTACATAATAACTTTTGGTTCTTATTTTTCCCCCTTCCCCTGCCCTCCCTTCAACCCTTCCATCCCTCCCTATTTACAAAGATTTGTTTCCATTTTTACATTTTCTCATATTAATTTCATTCCCTTCTTTCCTTTTTCCTACCCTCCCAGTTCCCCTTCCCCTTTGCCCCTTTTCTTTCTATTTCACATTATCTATTATACCTTTTAGTCCTTATTTGCACTTTCAGTTTCTCACACTAGAGAAACTATTTGGTATTTACACATGTGTGTCCTGTTTATTTCACTTAGGTATATCACCTCAATGTGCATCCATTTAAATATAAATGTCTCTAATTTCTCATTTTTATTGCTGAGTAGTACTCCATTTTATTTAAAAAAAACCACATTTTCTTTATCCAGTCTCCAGTTGATGGGTATTTGGGCTGTTTCCAAGTTTTAGCTGCTACAAATTGTGCTGCTATGAACATGGGTACACATATATCACTGTGGTATGATTCTTTTAATTCTTTGAGGAAGATAAGCAGCAGGGTAATAGCTGGGTCAAATGGGACTTCCATTCCTAGGTCTTTGAGTTATCTTCATACTAATTTCCACAGTGGTTGCACAAGTCTACACTCCCACCAGCAGTGGAGCAGGGTTCCTCTTTCCCCCAAAACCCCACCAGCATTTGCTATGGGTTGATTTCATGATAGCAGTCATTCTTTCTGGAGTGAGGTGGAGTCTCAGCCTTGTTTTCATTTTCATCTCTCAAATGATCAATGATTTTCAGCATTTTTTCATATATTTATTTGCTATTTCTACTTCTTTTTTTTGAGAAATGTCTGTTCATTGCAGATGTTCATTTTTTGATTGGGTCTTTAAATTTGGGACATCTGTTTTTTTTAAGTTCTTTATAGATTCAAGACACTAGAACCTTGTCTGAGGAACAGCAGGTGAAGAGCAATGGGATGGTGTCCCAGAAGCCCCTTTCTCCTGGCTGGGAGAGGTGGGAAGGTGGCCCAGAAGCCCCTTGCTCTGGGCTGGGAGTGGTGGAACAGTGGTCTGGAAGTCCCTACCCCTGGACTGGGAGCAGAGGAATGGTCTACCAGAAGCCCTTTCCTCTGGGCTGGGAGCAGTGAAACAGCAGCCCAAAAGTTTGCAGAGCAGAATGAGCCAATGTCAGGACAGAATTTCAGAAATAGAAGATAAGATTCCAATTAATGACCAAGAAAAGTAAAATTGCTTCAAAATTATAACATAACATGAGAAATCAATCCAGCAGCTTCTAGATGATGCAAAGAAGAATAACATAAGACTGATGGGAGTCAATGAAGAAAGAGGAGAGAGTGCAGATGATATAAAAAA
>NW_004624744.1:13959906-14033921 GCF_000247695.1 Heterocephalus glaber | reverse complement strand
GAGAAATGTAATTGTGTTGCATACCTAAAATGTACCAATAGAAGAATAAAAAAAAAAAAAGATACTGGCAAACCAAATGAAGAAGTTCATGAAGAAGATCATACATACTGACCAAGTGGGATTCATCCCAGAAATGCAAGGATCGTTCAACATACTCAAATCAATAAATGTAATACACTATGTTAACAGAATCACGGACAAAGACCATATGATCATTTCAATAGATGCATAAAAATCATTTGACACAATCCAACACACGTTGATGATAAAAACCGTACCAAACATTTGGAATCCACGGTCTCTACCTTGACCTGATAAAAGTCATCTATTAAAAACCAACAGCCAGTATCATACTAAATGATCAAAAACTGAAATCCTTCACACTAAAATCAGGAACAAGACAAGAATGTCCACTATCGACACTCCTGTTCAATATAGTTTTGGAAATATTAGCCACAGCCATTAGAGAAGAGAAAGAAATAAACAGAATAAAAGAAAACGAAGAAGTCAAATTGTCATTATTTGTAGATGACGTGATACTCTATATAGAAGACACTGGAACCCCACCAAAATTCTTCTAAGACTTAATAATCACATTCAGTAGAGTAGCTGGATACAACGTCAACATAGAAAAATCAATAGTTTTCCTGTACACAAACAACAGACTCACTGAAATAGGAACTGGAGAAACAACTCCCTTAACCATAACATTCAAAAAAATGAAAAACCTAGGAATCAACCTAATGAAAGAAATCAAAGACCTCTACTCTGAAAACTATAGCACTCTGAAAAAAGAGATAAAAGAGGATATCAGAAAATGGAAAGACATCTCTTGCTTCTGGGTAGGAATAACCAATACAGTGAAAATCGCCATTCTTCCAAGACTGCTATATAGATTCAGTGCAATCCGAATTGAAATTCCAGTAGGATCCTTCACAGAGCCTGAGAAAACAATCCAAAAATTCATTTGGAATAAGAAGAAACCTAGAATAGTAAAAGCAATTCTAGGCAACAACGACAAGGTTGGGGGGTATCACAATCCCCAACTTGAAACTACTACAAAGCCTCTTTGATAAAAACAGCATGGTATTGGCAAAGAAAGAGACCCAAAGATCAGTGGGACTGATTAGAAGATGTAGAAACAACTACAGACACTCAGCTACCTCATCTTTGACAAAGGAGCCAAACACCCTCCCTGGAGGAAAGATAGCCTCTTTAATAAAAAGTGCTTGGATAACTAGGTTTCAACTTGCCAAAGATTAAATTTAGACTATGCACTAAACTAAAATTCCAAGTGGATCAAATATCTAAATATTAAAACAAAAACACTAAACCAGCTGGAAGAGAGGTTAGGTAGAACTCTTGAAGACATTGGTGTAGTAAAAGGTTTCATGAACAAAACCTCAGGTGCACATGAACTAGCACAAAAAATCAACAAGTAGGATCTCTTTGTAAAAAGCTTCCAGACATCAAGAGAAACCACCAACAATGTGAAGAGACAATCCACAATGTGGAAATTTGTTTTACCAGCTGCTCCTCAGACAAAGGTCTACTATCTAGAATATATAAAGAAATTTAAAAAATCAGACCTCCCAAATTTAAAGACCCAATCCAAAAATGGGCATCTGAAATGAACAGACATTTCTCAGACAAAGAAGTAGAAATAGCAAATAAACATACGAAAAATTGTTCAACACCACTGGTCATTTGAGAGATGCAAATGAAAACAACACTGATATTCCACCTTAACCCCAGAAAGAATGGCTGCTATCATGAAATCAACCAATAACAAATGCTGGTGGGGATTTGGGGAAAAATGAACACTTCTGCACTGTTGGTGGGAGCATAGACTGGTGGAAATCAGTATGGAGATACTTCAACAAACTAGTATTAGAGGTTCCATTTGACCCAGATATTCCCCTGATGGGTATGGAATGGAATCTGAAAAGAATTAAAATAATCATACCACGGTGATATATGTGTACCTATGTTCATAGCAGCACAGTTTGTAATAACTAAAACTTGGAAACAGTTCAGTTGCCAATCAACTGGAGACTGGATAAAGAAAATATGTTTTTTTTTAATATAAAATGAAGTACTACTCAGCCATAAAGAATGAGAAATTAGAGACGTTTATAGCTAAATGGATGCTCATTGAGGTGATACTCAAGGAAAAAAAAATAGGACACATATGTGTAAATAAAATAGTTTATGTGGTGTGAGAAACTGAAAATGTAAATAAGGATAAAAAATGTCTAATAGATAATGTGAAATAGGAAAAAAGTTGCAAAGGGGAAGGGAAAGTAACGGGTAGGGGAAAGGAAAAAAGGGGGTGGAAGTAATATGAGAAAGTGAAAAAATGGAAACAAAGTCTTTGTAAATAGAGAGGGGTAGAGGGGTTGAAGGAGGGCAGGGGAAAGGGGGAAAAATAAGAATCATATATTATGTAAAGGTACAAATCTCCAATGATGAATGTCATTATAGTGTATACCTAAAATGTATACCAATAAAATTAATTTTAAAAAACAATATGTCAAGCATACTTGTATACTTCAGTATTAACTATTGCCTACAATTTCATTATAATTTGCTTAAATGTTATTTTAACAAAGTATATAATAGATAAAGGCTATGCTCCTTTTGTGCTAGACACCTATCTTCCAATTTTCTCTCCCTTTCTATATTTCTCTCAAAATAAATATTTGATCACTAATGTGGTGTACAACCTTCCAAGGTGTTAAATGTATTTGTGTGTGTGTGTAGCTGAGGATACATATAGCTTTTTTTAAAAAGCAGAAATCTTTTATCTAATTATATAAAAACTCAATTTTATTTATTAAATAAAAATATATTCTTGAGACTTATAGATTATATCTCTTTAGTTTTCATTTATTTTTTAAAAAGTTTTTAAAAATCAGAGAGACTGCATTTAAATCTGAAATTTGAAATGTTATTTTAGTAAGATAAGTTTGATTACTTTGATTAACTTTGATTAACCTCATGACAGTATGGTATTAAACAAATTGCTATTTTAAAAGATTTTCCTTTGGTTTTCTGAAAAGTCAGCTTAGAGTTAGCTTTCAGACAAGTTAAAATTTGAAATTATGTAAATAAAATTGATATCAAAATCTAGGTATTTCAATTGCAATAGCCCTTTATTTTGTCTTATTTAATTGTGTTCTACTGAAGATACATTAGAGTGTGAAGAAATTTAAAAATGCTTACAATAGAATAGCCTACTTGTAGGTGCACAAGTGCACACACACACACACACGCACGAAGTTTGTATATTATTTCATCAATGGGAAAAGAATGAGCTAGTCATAGCTAATTAAAAATGAAGCTCCCCAAAGAAATATGCATGGTATTAAATTCTAGTTTTCATAAGTCTAATGAAGATTAAATAACTAAATAAGTATATATGTACTGAGAGTTCATCTATCCATCAAAACAATTGTTTTTCTTCCTCTTTATTACTATACTAATCAATCTCTAGTAAGCAACTGACGCACCACAAATAAAATGTATAAATGGAGTGTTTTAATTTTGCAAAAGTGAACTCGATGAGTTTTATGCTAATTCAGGGTCCCTGACCTTGTCAAACCAATTAATATATTGATGTTAAGGGAAACTTTAGCAGATTTTAGGACCAGTATTAGTTGTCATGTTCACAGGGTTTTTAGATAGTCTGCAATATGAATTTACTCAAACAATATAACAGAGTCTCTACTTCTCTCTACCTACAGGCTAAAACTTTTATGCTCTGCTATTCTCAGATATCTGCCATTTGCTTGCTCATTGTGGAGATTAGGTGTGCCATGTTTATGATTTTATACCTCATAGTTATGGATTTATCTCTCTCTTTTTATCTGATGACCTATGTAGAGTTTCTCAAGTTTAGCACAATTGCCATTTTGAATTTGGATGAGACTTTGTGTTAGTGTTGCAGAGAGGAGGCTAATTTGAGTATTGCAAGAAGTCTTACAGAGCCCTTGACTTCTATTCTCTAAGTCATAGCCAACAAAAACATCTACAGACAGTGCCAAGTGATCCCTACAAGGGGAAGGCAAAGGCAGGGTTACCCAAATTGAGAATCACTACCTTATAGAGTACTACCATCTTCTACTGTAGTTCACTTAATCTTATGTGTTTGGATGAAATTTATAGTTGTGAAACATTTAAATCTGATCTCCAAGGTTAGGTTGGTTCTTCTTGTTGTAAGGTAAATATACATGCAGAACTATATTATTTTATTCTATGTTTTCCTTGAAGTAAAAAAATAAATGTCAAATGGATTTTTCTATTCCTGAGTCCCACTTCTAAGAAATATCTTAAATTTTTTTTAGCTTCCCTCTATATTTCAAAAATTAGAGGCTGAGTGCTTCTGGTAGGACTATAAGCCCGTGAGGATGCTTCATTGAAAATAGTTGAGGAATGGAAATACAAATATTAGAGGCTGGAAAGCTGGTATAATATTATGTTGGAATATAATATTTAATAAAATTATTTCCTGTGATATACTAAAAAGACAAAATATGCTACATAAGATCCAGAAAACACAATGTAATTATTTTAAAAGTGTTTTTAGATAGAGAGGCACCTATACATTAGCATATTTGCAAAGTTCTCTCTACATGCAGCTTGAAATATCATTTGACTGAGTTTTGGAGAGTTTGGGATTGCAAATGCAAAAAAAACCAACCTGCCAACTGACTTTGTTTTATTAATTGAAGCAAGTAGATTTCTCAGGCAGTGAGATGTGCAGCATAGCTCAAAGATCTTATGAGTGGGATTCATTTTTCACCCAAGCCTACTGTTTCACAGGAGAGGAGGATGAGCAGAGATCATAACTAGGAGTTAAATGATTTGAATTATCAAATTTATAAAGTGTATGCAGAAAAAACATGACATATTTACTTAACCATAGAATTGACCAAAGCATAGTGATTGGATTTCTATTAAGTTTTCAGGCTATTAGATTAATACAGATACCAAAAGCTTGATTTACATAAGCTGTGATCAGATCACCTCTGAAGGATTCCCCACACTACAGAAGTAGAGAGTGCTATAAAAAAGTCAATGTTTGTAATGCTAACCACAGTGAAGCTGCCAATAGAACATTAAAAGCACTTTCTTCACTTATAAGGAATAGTGTTTTTGTTGATCTTATCTGGTATGATTTAAAACTTGTGGTGAAATACATCATTCTTTTGTTTTATAAAAAGGACATTTAGTTTCTGTAATGTTTTGTCTACTCTGTACAATGGGTATATAGACTGGTCTCTTGTCTTTTATTTATTGAGTATTGGCTCATAAGAATCCCCACTTAGACATAATGGTCACAATTGTGTATTGCACCTATAAGTGTGTTTTGAGTGTGCACTAATAAAATAAGATGTAGAAGTTTCTTCGCCTAAAAAGAGTGTGTACAGCTATAGCAAATGGTTCCAAAGAGCAACTTGAAGATGTCCAGTTATATATCTAGTATACCTAATCCACTTACTTTTGGTTTTAGAATTTTCAAGTGTTAGCAAGGAAGCTGACTGAGGCAGGAAGATTGTGAGTTCGATGTCAGACTACACAGAGAGACTGTATCTCAGAAAAAAACAAAAGTGAGTTACAACCTCATCTTTCCTTTCAGTTATGTCTGACCATGTGATTAATGTTGTTGAGATAAGAACAGAAGTGATGTGTATAATGTCTAGAATGTGCTTTTTAAAAAATTAATTATATTGGTACATTTTAAATATACATTATGATCATATTCATCATTGGGAATTTGTAACTGTACATGATATGTTCTTGTTTTTTCCCATTCCCCTTCCCTCCTTTCCATCCTTCCACCCTTCCCTATTTATAAATTTTTGTTTCCATTTTTCCTTCTTTTCCTCATCTTTTTTCCTTCTTTTCTTTCCCCCACCCCCTGTATTTTCCCTTAAGCATTGAACCATTGCTTCCTATTTCACATTATCTATTATACATTTTAGCCCTCATTTACACTTTCATTTTCTCCAGAATATGCCTTTAAAGAAGCACACTCTTTGTGCTTCTTGCCCTGGTCCCCACTGTCTGGGATTTAGATAACATAGCCAACCATCATGTGCAAAGTAGCTGAGGACAACCTATAATGGAGAGCACAGTACTAGATTCGAGCAACCTTGGATTTTCCCAACGTTGTTGAACACATGACTGTATTAATTCTGACTTCCACATGAGAAGTATTGCACTTCTATCTTGGGTAAATCACCATTCATTTTTCTCTGCATACAGAGCTACATTTCTGTTCTCCATAAGTGAAAACATAAAAGAAAAAGTTCTGGGAAATGAAGTTCAGTCTAGCTCAGTTTACAGATCACAAATCCATAACAGATTAAGGAAAGCTGAAGTTTAAATCTATTATTCTTTTGCCCTAGTTAAGCTCTGTGATTTTCTCTGAATTTGTAGATCATTTTTTTCCCTGCTGTCTCTAAAACACAGGAGGCTGACCACTGTCCAGTCCAGTGCATAACCCTTGCATTTTAACTTCTGGCTGAGGTTTGGCTAGAGGGACGCTCTGGCATGAAGAATGAGTTTGCCATGAGGTGGTTTGGGGATATCATTTCACTCTGTCTCCTGCCTGTCTGGGATGCCTGTCTGGAATCCCTTCAGTAACTGAGTTTCATAATGGCCACAGCTTTTCAAGCTCTAGAGATAACAATCCTTCCTCTTATCCTTGGAGTTTAAGGTAGATAACAATCCACTGTTTCTGATCCCTGGGTGCCCATCCTTTTTGCCATGCCCTTTCATTCATAGTTCTTTCAACAAATTAGTGCTAATTAAATCCATTATACAACATCAGGGGTTTATCTCCATTTATTTTGCTATTTTTTGTTTTCTCTATTTTATTGTTTTTGTAAGATTTGTAAATAAATGCATGATCTAGAAAGTCTATACATTCATTTTCAAAAATTTTTCATAGTGAAATGAGAATTTTTGGCAGTTATTTCTTTAGATATACAACGTATTTTTTCTCTTTTCATCAAAATAGGTATCAATAAGATTTGTCTATAATTTTACACTGATCCCTTTTTGAAGACTGACAGAAATTATATTGTCATGAAGTTTCAAATTGCTGTTCTTAAGCACCTGTGTTCTTTTCTTACTACCTTACTAAATGTGGCACCTTAATTAACTCCCCCCACACACATTGTACAGAAAGTTTGCTTTGTGTACTCTCATCCATTATCATGTTTCCTTATCTCTATTAATTTTGCTTTTATCTGTCTTTTTACACTAGATTTCAATTTTTGATGGTAGAGAACTTACAGTAGATCTTCCTTTACCATGCCTTTAAATACATAAATAGTCCTTTCTGACTCTTGAACAACCAGGTATTTAGTCTATGAATCAATGAATAAATAAGATGGAAGACCTATTTCCAAATTTTAGCCTCTTTTAGTATAGAATATCTATGTCTTTTGTCTTTGCTTCTTCCAGCCTTCAGTAGCCTGCTTAATTTATTAGGCCCTCTATGAAAGGTATATTTGATAAAGCAAAGGTCAGAAATCTAAGAAAATATTAGAAAAAACCCTTGAAAATTAAATGCAAGGAAGAAACTTCAGTAACTTCCTGAAATTTTATAAAACAGGTTCTCCACCATTATATGTGCCTTGTGTTATAGCTGGCCTATTTGGTATTTCTCTTTGATTCCCTTTTACTGTGCCCAGAGGCAGCTCCCAAACTTTAGATTATTACATGTTCTGGACAAATTGACCTCTACCTGCTCAATTCCAGTGTGGAGCAAATGATTTTTAGTAATTTGGACTTTTCAAAATGTTTTTTGAAAGTGAAAGACACGAAGACTAGTATTTGTAAGTTGAGTCGTAGTTGGAAAAATATCTTTCCACTTCACCAAATCTTCCATTTTCTTTTCTTCTGACCATTATTGAAAACACTTAAACTCTCCTGAGTTTAATGAGAATTACTGAAGTAAATTTGGCTTCACTCACTAAACTGGCAACATCTGTTACTTTTTGGTCATGTTTTTTTCCTTAATGAATACACCTGATCTGTTCTGTGCCCTGTCAAAAAATCAGTGTGTTTCCTTCATTATTAAAATTTAGATTATACAAATCCTTTGAACACCTTTAGTTATTAAAATCTACTGACATAATTATTTCCTTTTATTTTCAAATAAAAGGAAAAGAGCAGTAACAATTTTTAATAGTTATGGTAAGAGAAAAATACAGAAAATTATGTGGCTAGCGAAAGTAATAAGACAGATTAAAATTTAAAAAGAATGTTTGATAGTATAATGTTATCAAAAACAGGTTATCAAGAATAATTTTTAAGAATATTTGAGTTACTATTTTCTGTAAGAAAGAAAATTGGATGTTAGTTAGGTATCAAAAAATAAGTCTCATTTCTTTTTCTTATAATGATGAAACATAATAGTCACTCAACATATGGTTAATACATGAAATTAGTAAGAATTGACATAAAGTACCCAATTTGAAGAAATTTTATTTATTGATTAGTGTTCACAACTGAATGTTGATGGTTAAAAGGAATATTTTAAAACATGATTTGTTATATAAACATATACATAATTTTGTCTTTTAAAAATGAAATATACTGTTAGTAGACTTATTTAATTTTGCTATTGTACTTTGTAGCTAATATGTAATTTGTGTTATATAAATTAATATCACATAAACTTTAAAAATCCAGTACTAATTATCAGTTATTAAAGTCATATTTATATTCTAGTAAGAACATGATATTAACTTATTTACACATCTCTGCATAAGACACTTTACTAGGATATACAAAATATAAATATGTACTTATCTGGAGATCAAATATGAAATCTGTCATAACTCTGACAGGTGGTGAATTTTCTTTGATTTTTTTGGGATAACTTTGAAATGGAATTAAAAGTATAGGTAGAGAAAATATAGGTGAAATGTTTCAGTTACTTTTCTCATTGCTAAGCCCAAATACCAGACACACAGTGTTAAAGGAGGAAAGGTTTATTGTAGCTCACAGTTTGT
Organism: Heterocephalus glaber; assembly: GCF_000247695.1. The sequence continues at coordinate 14,024,889 of NW_004624744.1, read as the reverse complement.
AGAGATTCAGACCATAATTGGCTGGCTCCAAGGCAAGGTGGCATGGCAGAGTGCCATCACAGAGGAGAAACAGTTCATGGTGGGCAGAAGGCATTAAAGCAGTGAAGTAGCAAAGCAACAAGTGATGACAGTAGCCCTCTTTCTGTCTCTTATATTGTATCCAGGCTACATGCTCTTAGAATGGATATAACTCACACCCAGGGTGGGCCTTCCATTATACATGCCTATAACTATTCCAAACAAATCCATGGACTAATTTAATAATCACACACCCTTAATCCCAGCATCACATACTTAACCTAAGCATGACACACTCTAAATCCAGCCACCTCTGAAAAGCCTTACCTATGAATCATGAACTTTTTGGGGGACATCTAGACACAAGCCGTAACAACAAGTCATGTCCAAATAAAGTATTCTAGTAAAACACCAATTCTAATTTGTTGTCAAGAAATGATGACATACACTACTTAAGCCACTAATATATACCCTAATTGTTTTTCTAGTTACTTCAAAGGTAAAACTGATGCAAAATTTCTGTAAGACATATAAGGTACTTAATTTTCATTTGGCATATACTACTTAGCCAGCCTTGTGACTAATTGTTCATCCAGGATCCAAGTTCTAACTTACAATCAGATTATACTTATAAAGCATATTTTGCTGCTTCACTATTACTGTTTTTACTATAGAAGAAAAACTGTAAGAACAGGAAAATTGGATTTGGTAGATACTGAGTGATGAAACAGGTACATACCTGAGAACACTTCCTGAACTCTTACAAAATTTTATGTTTCAGAATTTTCATATCTTCACATAAAAATATTCCATGTATTCATTTTATATGTATAATAGATGAAATATTATAAGCCCAGTATTTTTCATAGGTTCACAGTTTAAAATGAACATTAACAAGAGTAGCTTGTACAATTACATGTGTATAAAGTAGTTGCATGTGTATACAGAAAGAACTATAGATCTGGAGAAAAGTCGAGCCTCATAGAGTTGATCTGATTTTGTTGAACCTTTTGAAGTGGATAGATTCACTGTTTTTAAGAATTTCATCTTTGTCTCATCTTTAATAATGTCCTTGCCACCACTAATATGCTTCTAACTCCTCTTGATTTTCTTCTGAAAGTCTTCTCAGAAGGATCTTTTCCATTATAGTTCTAGCACACTTATCCTTATACCATTCTTATCATTTGTATCATTCTCACCAATCTTTACCTTTACACTTGTATTAATGATTTTCCAGAGTAACAGCATCAATAGGAGATACATAGATTTATTTATTAAAAGAAATTGATTTGCATGATATGAAGGCTGAGAACTCCCACAGTCTGCAGAAAACAAGCTTGCTACCTAGGAGAACTGGTGATATAAGTTAGTCTTTTTAAAAATTAAGTTTATTGGTACATTTTAGGTATACTTTATGATTGTATTCATCATTGGGAATTTGTACCTGTACATGATGTATCTTGAATCATTTTTTTCCCATTCCCCTTCCCTTCCTGCCACCCCTCCACCCCTCCCTATTTACAAAGACTTTGTTCCCATTTTTTCCTTCTTTTCTCATTTTTTCTTTCCCCTTTTCCTTTCCCCTGCTTCCTCCCTAATTTCCTTTCCACTTTGAATCTTTTCTTCATGTTTTACAATATTTATTATGCATTCCACTCCTCATTTACAAATTTCACACTTTCAAATTCTCACACCAGAAAATCAATTTGGTATTTACACATGTATGTCCTATTTACTTGACTTAAGAGTATGATCTCAAGGAGCATCCATTTAGCTATAAATATCTCTAGTTTGTCATTCTTTATGGCTGAGTAGAACTACATTTTATAAAAAACAAAACAAAACAAAACAAAAAACACACTGTTTTAAAAATCCAGTCACCAGTTGATGGGCATTTGGGATGTTTCCAAGATTTAACTATCACAAACTGCTGCTATAAACATGAGTGTGCATATTTCACTGTGGTATGATGCTTTTAATTCTCTTGGAAACATCCCTGGAAATGAGGCTTCATTCCCAGAAGAATCTCCACACTGATTTCCACACTGGTTGCACTAGTCTATACTCCCACCAACAGTGGAGAATGTTTTCTTTTTCCCTACAGCCCCACCAGCATTTTTGATTGGTTGATTTCATGATGGCAGCCATTCTTTCTGGGGTGAGGTGGAATCTCAGTGTTGTTTTCATTTGCATCTCTTGAATGACCAGTGATGTTGAACATTTTTTCATATGTTCATTTGCTATTTCTACTTCTTTGTCTAAGAAACGTCTGTTCATTTCAGATACCCATTTTTGTTTTGGGCCTTTAAATTTGGGGGGATTCTGATTTTTTAAATTCTTTATATATTCTAGTTAGTAGTTCTTTGTGGAACAGCTTTTAAAAAATTTTTCCCACACTGTGATTTGTCTCTTCATTCTGTTGGTGGTTTCTCTTGCTGTGCAAAAGCTTTTTAATAAGATGAGATTACAGTTGTTGATTCTTTATGCTAGTTCCCCTGTGACTGAGGTATTGTTCATAAAATATTTTCCTATACCAATGTCTTCAAAAGTTCTTTCTATCTAACATATCTTCCAGTACCTTTAGTATTTGTTTTAATATTTTGATCTTTGATTCATTTTGATTTTAGTTTAGTGCATGGTGAATGATATAGTTGTAGTTTTAGTATTTGGCAAATCAAAACCCAGTTTTTCCTTCATGATTTATTAAAAATGCTATCTTTCCTCCAGTGATGGCATTTGGCTCTTTATCAAAGATAAGATGGTTTAGTATGTCGGGACTTGTTTCTTCATCTTCTAATCTGTTCCTTTGATCCTCAGGTCTGTTTATTTGTCAGTACCATTTCTTTCTTTTTTTTTTTTTGTACTGGGGATCAAATTCAGGACCTTATGCTTGTGAGGCAGGCACAATGCCACTGAGCTAAGTCCCAGTCTGGAGTACCATATTTTTTTATCACAGTAGCTTTGTAGTATAGTCTCAAGTTGGAGATCGTGATACCCCCTACCTTGACATAGCTTTTGCTATTCTAGGTGTCTTCTGGTTCCAAGTGAAGTTTTGGATTGTTTTCTCTAGTTCTGTGAATTATGTTGTGGAATTTCAAGTGGGATTACACTGAATCTATATAGCAGTTTTGGAAGTATGACCATTTTCACTATATTGGTTTTTCTTATCCAAGAACAGGGTATTTCTTTTCATTTTCTCATATATTCTTTGATCTCTTTTTCAGAGTGCTGTAATTTTGAGAGTAGAAGTCTTTTACTTCCTTTGTTAAATTGATTTCTAGATATTTCATTTTTTGGATGCTATTGTGAAAGGAATTATTTCTCACATTTCTCTCTCAGTGAGTCTGTTATTCATGTACAAGAAGGCCATTAGATTTTGAGTGTTGACCTTGTATCCAGCTACTCTACTGAATGTGGTAATTAAGTCTAGAAGACTTTTGGTGGAGTTTTTGTGGTCATCTATATATAGTATCATGTCACCAGCAAATAATGACAATTTAACTTCTTTATTCCCTATCTTTATTCCTTGTATTTCTTTCTCTTGTCACATTGCTGTGGCTAATGTTTCCAGAACTATTTTGAACCAGAGTGGTAATAGTGGACATCCTTGTCTCGTTCCTGATTTTAGTGTGAAAGATTTCAGTTTTTGACCATTTAGTATGATATTTGCTACTGGTTTTTCATAGATGGCTTTCATCAAGTTGAGATAAAGACCATCTATTCCAATTATCTGTAAGGTTCTTATCATGAATAGATGGTGGATTTTTTTGAACAGTTTTTCTTGAGATGATCATATGGTTTTTGTCTGTAACTCTGTTAATATAGTGTATTACATTTATTGATTTGCATATGTTCAACCAACCTTGCATCCCTGTAATGAATTCCACTTTGCCAGGGTGTATGATTTTCTTGATGTTCTTCTGGATTCTGTTTGTCAGGATCTTACTGAGGAGTTTTGCATTTATATTCATTAGTGAGATTGGTATGTTGTTTTCATTTTTGGTTGGATCTTTCTCTGCTTTTGGGATCAAGGTGATGCTTGCTTCCAGGAATGAATTTGGGAGACTTGCTTCCCTTTTAATTTCATTAAAGAGTTTGAGAAGTAGTGGCTTTATCTCTTCAGTATATGTCTTGTAGAATTCAGCAGTGAAGCCATATATACCTGGGATTTTTTTTTGTTGTTGGTAAGTTTTTAATTATGTTTTCAGTTTCATTGATTGATATTGGGTTTTTAAGAATTTTTATATTTTTATTCAACTTTGTTAATTCATATGTATCCAGAAATCTGTCAGTTTCTTCTCTGTTTTATATCTTATTAGATTGCAAATTCTAACAGTAGGTACTGATGATCCTCTGAATTTTTGCTCGATCTGTTTTAATTTGACCCTCTTCATTACTAATTGCATGGATTGGGCATTATCTTTCCTCTTTTAAATAAGGTTGTCTAAGGGTTTGTCAATTTTGTTTATTCTTTTGAAGAACCAACTCTTCATTTCTTTGATTTTTTTGTATCATTCTCTTAGTCTCCATTGCAATGATTTCTGCTCTGATCTTTATAATTTACTGCCTTGTATGACCTATGGGTTTGTCTTCCTCTTCTTTTTCTAGAAAGTTGAGGTTCAGCATTAAGTTTTGTATTTGAGCTCACTCTGTTTTCCTTATATGGACATTGAATGCTACGAATTTCCCTAGTAGGACTTCTTTCATTGTGTCCCATAAATGTGTTTTATTGGCAGTATCATTGTCATCATCAGAAACTGTCTAATTTCTTCTTTAATTTTTTCTGTGACCCATTCGTTGTTCAGGAGGGTGTTATTCAATGTCCATGTGTTTATGAAGTTCTTGTGGTTTCTTTTGATATTGATTTCCAGTTTCATTGTACTATCATCTGATAATACACAGGATAACTTTAATTCCTTTGCATTTGCATAAGCATGTTCTATGAGCTAGCATGTGTTCTATTTTGGAGTACAAACTGTGTGCAGGTGAGAGGAATGTATATCTTGATTTTATAGGTTGGAACACTATGCAGAAATCTAAGTTCATTTGTCAAAAGTCTGGTTAAACCAGAGATTTAGCTTAGCAGCACCATGCCCGCCTTGCAAGTGCGAGGTCCTAAGTTTGATCCCTAGTACAAAAAAAAGTTTGGTTAAGTTCTAATATTTTGTTGTTGATTTTTTGTTTAGTTTTCTATTTGTGACAGTGACATATTGAGGTCCCTTGCTACAATTGTATTAGTGCTTATTTGACTTTTCATGTGTGTTTTATAGAGTTAAGTTCATTAGTATTTGGTGAATATATATTATGATTGTCATCTCTTCTACCTGGATTTTTCCCTTTACAAGGATGTAGTGACCTTCTTTTTTTCTCTTAATTAGTCTTGGTTTGAAATCCAATTTGTCTGAAATAGGATAGTTATTCCTGCTTTTTTACCAGGTTCCTATCGCATGGTGTTTGTTTTCTATCCTTTGATTTTCAGTATATGAATTTTGTTTTGAATTAAGAGTGCTTCTTGTATGCAGCATTTTGTTGGATCTTGTTTCTTGACCCATTCTGCCAGTCTGCTTCTTTTGATTGTTGAATTGAGAACATTAATGTTGATGATTTTAACTGATATGTATTGACTTATCCTTGTCATGATAGTTTTGTGTTGTTGGGTCTTTTTTTCCCTTTCCATTTAATTTCTTGCCTTGCCTGATGGATTCATTCTGTTGGGCTTCATGGAGTTGTAACCTTCATTGTCTTTTCCTAGGATACTGTTTAGAACTGTTTGGAGTGCTGGTTTAGTATTCATGAAGTTCCTAAAGTCTTCTTTGTCATGAAAGTAACTTATTTCTCCATCAATTATGAAAGATAGTTTTTCAGGATATATCAATCTGGGTTGGAGTTTGTTTTCTTTTAGAGCTTGAAATACTTCATTCCAGGTTCTTCTTGACTTGAGGGTTTGTGTTGAGAAGTCTGCTGTGATTATGATGGGCTTTCCTTTGTATGTGATTTGTTTCGTTTCTCTAACTACTTTAAATACTTTATTCTTATGTTGGGTTTTTTGAATCTTGACTATTATATTCCTAGGTGTAGATTTTTTTGATCATGGCTTGTTGGAGTTCTATATCCCTCACTTATCTTTATGTCAAATTATTTTTCCCTGTTTGGGAAATTTTCTGCTATTACTTTTGTGAATAGTTTATGTATGTCTTTTGTCCTATCTCCTGTTCCCTCATTAACTCCAATAAATCTTAAATTATTCTTTTTTGCATCATCTAGTAGATGTTGGATTTATTTCTTGTGGTCCTTTGCTATTTTTAAGAAGTCTTTCTTTTTGTGTTCACTAGCCAAAATCCTGTCTTCTATATCTGAAATTCTGACCTCACATTCACTTATTCTGCTGTGGAAACTTTCAATGGAATTTTTAATCTCTTGGATATGTGCTTGTATGTGTTTCATGTTTTCCATTTCTTTCCTATGTTGAATATTCATGGTTTCCAATATTGCTCATTGTAAGTATCTTTATTCTTAGTATCTGGAACCCTTAGGGGATGACTACTTCTCAGATTGTCTTCCAGGTACAGCTGACCTTTTGGGTTTGAGTCTGTAATGACCCTTGGGCAATCTCTGCCTTGATATACCAGAAGGAACAGCTAACAAGAACAATCATGTCACCTTGGCCAAAGTAATACAATTAATATCAACAATAGCATCAAACACAGCCTAGAAAATGACAAACTGTGGTAACTATTCATTGGCCACCTTTAACCACATGCACTAGACTTGTGGTTATGTATCAAAATCTAGAACCAATCAGAATATGTTTGCAATAAATATACCCTTCAATATATTGAATTTACCCTCTGTGGGGGAGGACTTAGAAGGATTTGGGTGGGGTGGAGAAGCTAGAGAAATAGTAGGAGAGGGACAGCTTACACGTAAGGCTAGAGGGCACAGGAAAATCATGCAAATTTTGGGAAACTGGTGAGGACAGGAGGAAAAGATAGAAGGAACAAGAAAAAAGTAGAACAGAACAAACTAACAGTGGCAGGAAAACTCGAAACCATATTCACACTTCTATAAAAATAAGAACAATCAAGAGATAATGAAACTGGACAAAATAGGAACAAGAAAGGAGAGAAATGAGGAAGAAGAAAAGAGATAGAGAAAAGAAAAGAAAGAAAAGACAAACTGTCTCATTTAAGGCATGTCTCTGCTGTCACTGGTAAACAACATGAGGAGCATATAGATCCTGCCTGGGCCAAGCCTGAAGATTGCCCTTTGCCTAATTCCTACTCCCTTTCTCCTGTGTAGACTAGATAGACAAACAGACTGTGTCTGAATTGTAGACCCTGGATGGCACAGCCCCAGGAGACAGTTACATTATGTATCCTTCTTCCGTGTTCCTTTTCTGCATATGCTGTATTCATCGTGGACCATATAGGCCACATAGCATGAGTTACCCCATCTTTTCTCTTGTTGGTCTTACACTATAAATAAAGAGAGTGCTGGACTTTAGGTGGCCATTAGCTCATCAGGCTATGGTTCCACCTTGTCCCAGCATTCAAGCACAATCTTGGTATGGATCTTTCTTTCTTTTTAGTCTTCAATTTTCTTCATCTCCCACCACTCTCTCTGGCTTCAGACCCTATGCTGTGCAGGTAGCAGCAAGATCCTAGTAGGCTAATCTCATCAAGTCAGCTGTAGTTCACTGAAATTCAGGCTGATTTCTGGCTGCGACAATGGAATTGAGCTTCCTAACCTCCTACTGGTTTGAACTCTGCACAGTTTTACTGCAGGTTCAAGCGACCCTTCCCCCACAGAGAGCCTCAGTTCTTCTGGAGGTGCTAATCCCAACAACTCACCAACTGCTGAAGACCATGGCACCTGTATTTCAGAGACTCTTCTCTCCCAGTGGGCTTCAATTCTCAACAACAAGCTTTGTAGAGGCCCTCTCTCTATTACTTACCAGTGCACCACCTTTTAAAGCTCAGAATGATGACCTTTCTGTGCTCTGCCACATGAGGTCTGGATCCCCACACCATGCTGCTCCCAGCTGGAATCTGGATGGGGCCTGCACCCCACTGCTTTCTCAGTAGGCCTCTGGCTGGGAGCTGTACCTCGCTGCTCTTCCAGTAGGCCTCTGGCAAGTAAGTCTTTGTTCAAAGCCCTGAGAATCAGGAGAGTTGATGGTGTAAGTTTCAATCAGAGGATAGGGGAAAACAGATATTCCAGCTCAACCTGCTGATAGTGACATTTGTTTTCTTTCACCTATTTATTCTATACAGGCCTTCAATGGATTGACTGTTGTCTCTCTTCATTTGGGGAGAACAATCTGCTCTACTCAGTCTACCAATTCAAGGATTAATTTCATGCAGAAACTGCTGCACTAACATGCACAGACATAATGTTTACCAAATATATGAGCCTCCTATGGCTGAGTCAAGTAGATAAATTAGAGTTATTTATCATACCACTTCAATTTATACCCTAATATCCTGAAGTGTGATTCTTTTCTGATTAGTCTTGTTATCATTATAGCATTGTGCCTTTGCTCTTTCCTGAGTGTTCTAGTCAGTTCATATTCCTGTAACTTTCAGTAGTTTAAGCATTTCTTCAAGAGCATTTTGTAACTAGTGAACTCACACTACCCTTGGGCAAAGTAAGACTCTATGACTGTTTTTACACAATGAAGTGTGATTTGTAGGTTGAGAAATTTAAGAACTTGCTATGCTGATTCCATATCTAGCTGTTGTGAGCAATGCTGCAATAAACATGTCTACTATGGTATATATGCATTAATATACTTAGTAGTATGGTATTAGTGGATCATACAATAGTTTCTGCTTTTAGTTTGATCAGTAACCTCCAAACTGCTTTATATAATGGCTACACTAAATAACCTAAATACTTATCAGTGAGTAAATGGGTATAGAAAATATGATATGTGTGCATGTATGATAAAGTACTTTTTAGCCATAAGAAGGATGAAATTTTGTCATTTACAGCAACATAGGGGGTTACAGAAGGCATTGTATTAAGTGAAATAAGCTAGGCATAGAAAGACAATGGAATCTACATGAATGAGATAACTTGGAATTAAAAAAACAATGACCTCATGGAAATTGAGAGTAGAATAATGGTTCTAGCATTTAATAATGATTCTGACACAAAGCCTGGGGAGAGTAAGAGAAGGATCAGGAGAAGAGATCGATCAACAGGTAAAATGCTACAGTTTGGTTGGGGGAATTAGTTGCGGTGCTCTAAGGCATAGTAGAATAAGTATTGCTAGCAGTAATACCTTATTCATCTCAAAACAGCTAGAAGAGAGGATTTTTAATACATTCACCTTAAAAAAGAAAAGATAAAGCTTAAGGTAAGAGACATGCTAAATACCCTGAATTTGATAATTACACAATATATACATGCATTGGAACATTACTTTGTACAACATAAATTGCTAAATTATCATTCATCAATTTATAATTTTTCTTACAAAGAAAAGAAACTTCATGTTTTCTCTTCCTTGGGTCCAAGAACACGAAAGACTCACATCGACATACTTTCTCCTCAGAATGAAGGGGGCTTGTATTCCTGAACCATCAAATATGGAAGAATCCCCACTGATGCACACTGGCTTTATATGAGTGAGAAATGATTTGCTAAGCTATTGAGATTTGGGATTTTTTTCCTTATGATAGTCTCTCTCTAATTTCTAACTATCTTTCTAAGTCTGCAGTTGCTTATTTAAATACATGGTAAAAAATATAGAATTGCTTTTAGAAACATTCGTTAAAAGTCACTAATGGAATGCAATGTCATTCTCAACCATTTTATTTTGTAAACATAGACACACAGTTCATTCATACATTTATTTATTTATTCAATCAACACATGCCTGTCCAGTTCCTATTATATGACAGAAACTGCCTTAGATTCTGAAAATAATGAATTAAAAAGAACAAAAAGTATGTTTTCAGGAATCTTAAATTTAACTCTAAATGATAGACAAAATACTATGAAACTATTAAGTGTATATGTTAAGGAAAAAATTACAGCAGAGATGAGGATTATTGGCTTACATTATAGAATGAATAGCCGAAGGAATAAATATGAGAAAAGGAAAAAAATGGAAACAAATAGAGAGGGGTGGAGGGGTAAAAGGGAGGACAAGGAAATGAGGGAAAATAAGAACGAAGATATATCATGTAAAGGTACAAATTCCCAAGGATGAATTCTATCATAATGTATACCTAAAATGTACCAATAAACTTAATGAATAAAAAAGTGACTTTTAAATAAAGATCTAAATTCAGTGAAAGCACTAGCCATATGGACTTAGTGAAAGCATCAGATTAGGGGAAACAGTATAAGAAAGGTTAGAGAATTTTTGAACTACACAGTCTAACAGGAATCCTGGAAATTAGGATGAAAATAAGAATTGACACATTCAGAGAAAGAACAATATTGCAAATCATGAAGGGCCTTGAGAACCAAGACTTCTGCTTTTATTCTGTGGTAGAAGACCATTGAAGGTTTTTCCATTGAAGGAAATGACATGAAGGTTTTTCCACTGAATGAAATGACATGATACAAATTGAGTTGTAATTAAATCACTGTCATACTATGTAGAGAATAGATTTAAGGATGATAGCACTGAATTAGGAGACCTATAGAAAATTAATTGACATAATATAGATGAAAGATGCTGGGTAACCATGATAGAGTAAAGAAATGATAAATGTCAGAATATGTATTTGCATTCAAGACCATAGGATTTATATCTGAGTAGATATAGAGTTGACAGAAAGTTTAGTCAACAAAGACAATTTTTTTTTACTTGAATAACTAGAAGAATGTATTGCCTTCAACTAATATGGAAGAGATTGTAGAGGGAGCAGTTTTGGGGAATATCATAGATCAGTTTTGGATGCATCACATTTAAGGTGCCTATTAAACAACTAAGTGGAGATGTCAGAGCTTTTGAAATTATGGGTCTATAATTCATGGGGGAGTCAAAGCATAAGATATAAATTTAGATGCTGTCAGTATAAATGTGTGATATTTGAAGCTATAAACTGGGTGACACCGTCAATGTAATGACTGAATAGAGAATGATTTCAAGGAGCACTGCAGCATTTCAGTTTTGAAGTCAGAGATAATAAGAAGCCAGAAGAAAACTTTAAGGAAAAGTAGAAGTAGGAGATAATCCACAAGTCTGATGTTCTGGAAATGACATTTTCATAAAGGAAGAATTTTTAGAAAATGATGATTAGTTGTTTCAAATACTACTGATTGATAAAATAGGATGAGGTCTGAACAATGACTATTTTTTATGAAAATAAAAGTTATTGGTGAAGATGGTAAAATGTTCTTTGAAGTAGTAGGAGTGAAATTTAATTAAATGAATTGAAAAGTACAGAAGGTAAGATATAGAAGATCACAATAAATAGGATTTTTTCCAAAATATTTTTATAAAACTGGCAGCAAGAAATGGCTGATCTAGAAGAAGTGGGTTTAAGCAGCTTTTTTCAAAATAATAGTTTATTTTAAAAATAACTGCTTTATTTTTAAAGTAATACATTGTTGCATACTGATGAAATTATTCAATGGAATGGGAAAAGTTGACAATGCAAAAAAAGGATAGCGAATTAGTGGAATCAATTAGTGCTATATAAATGGAGGAGTTGCTTTACCATTGAGTATTCAGAGTTCACCCATACATGTAGTGAAGTCCATTCTTAGAAATTTATTTTCATTGTTTCTACATTTTCACTGATGTAGGGAGCAAAGTTGTCAGCTAGGTTGGAAGAATTGAAAGTTGTGGAGATTTAAGATAGTAAGGAAATTGGGAATAGTTTACATAAATATTGCTCATGTGTAGGTGTAAGGATTCATGTAAGATCTGTGATTACAGTAAACCAAATAGTGTTAATTTATATTTTCTTCAGTCAGGTTCATCTTCATGGTTGTTCACACAGACTTCATGAAAAAATGGGTGTAACTAAGGTTTTTGTTAAGCAAGTAGGAGAAGGTTTGTTATAAAAATTTATCATAAATTGAAGGTTAGTAAATTGTGAAATATAGGGGGAGTAGGAAGCAGTGATAAATTGATAGAAAAAATGAATTCAAGGTTATGATGAAATCCTGAAGATTATTAGAGATAATGTCAGAAGAATTGAGCTGGAAAACATAAGGTAATAAAATAAAAATGTGTTAAATCAAGAAAGAAGGGATGTTGCTATCGGAAATGTCACAGTAAGGGTATGACCTGCTATTGATATAGTTGCTGTAGGATGAATGCAAAAAATCATTGATGAATGAAGTTGAGAACTCAAAAAAATCTGGATATTTTGCCTTTTATGTGAAAAATTGAAGTTATCAAGAAACAGGACAGGTCTGGAATCAGAGAAAATGTCAGTGATTCAAGGGCAACTGTTTCAAAGATAGGAGAGAGTTCATTGGAGAGTCATAGGTGACTACAAAAATGGATGGATGGTATTCTGGTACCAGCAAAAGACATCTATCTCCATTGTAGGTCATGAGGCAAAAAGGAGGTAGAAAAGAGTATTATATTAATAGAGTGTTGGAAGCAATATCATGAAAGAAACAACTTTCAGTTGGGACAAGTAGGAGATGGGGACTTTCACAAAAATGGATGGTTATCAATTTTAAAAGTTCTTTGTTGATGATTTACCTTCAGGTCCAGTGGACTGAAGTTTAGGAGAAAAGAAGGGTTTGGAGATAGGGCCATAAGAGACAGAGGCCTGACATGAATGGAAATTAATAATGGGGTAACAGATAAAGGGATATGATGCCCTTAGTCCTGGTATCCCAAAGACAGTGAGAGCAAAGCTTTTACTGAGGGGAGAGTAGAGTATGAGTGGAAATGAGAGCATCCTGGAGCAGTAAGGAGGATCATAAGAGTTTGGGTCTGTCCATTGACTCCTTTTGATACTATGTTTTAGTACTGGAGGAAAAAGGAAGGGTTGGCTTTTTAATGATGGTGCACAGAGGAAATACCAAAACCACCTTGATTTGGTTGTCAAAAGGGGAAGTAATTTGACAAAGAAATTCACCAAAGCTCATACATTCATCAGAACTGAGGACCATATGTGGTACCTGATATTCCTTTTCCTAAAAAGGAAAAAACTGTGTAACCTATTAAGTTTGTCTGAACTACCTGCCTGAGATTGTATTGTTTTGTCTATCTTGGTCTGTGTTAAATAGTGAGAATTCTTAAAACCAGATAATTAGAGAGAGACTAATGGAGACTAGGTAATCTCAGGAAAATGACTTTCTGATGGGGTATAAGAGTAGAAAGGCAGAAGTAATTTTCTAACTCTAGACACCTGGGGAAGTGGTAGATGGTACCATTCTTACCAAATGTTTCTCACTTTTAATTTAATATTCTTACTTCCTCCTTGTTTCTGGTCTTAACGATTATCTTATTATCTTTCCTCTAGTCTCATTTGTAATTTAGTGCTCCAAAATTTTATTTTTCTGACTAATCATTCTGGCATTCTTCTAATTCTTAAGATATATCTACATTTAAAATAATTCACCATTGAGGATTGGTTTTATTATTTTAAATAGTTTATTTTTATTTTATATTAGTTTTATTTTATACATAGTTAAAATCAGACTTCTTGGTTTACAATTATTTGAGCTTGACCATTGTATAGAAACATATAAACATCATTACAATCAACATACAGAACTGTTCTATCATTTTGAAAAATTTACCTCATGCTGCTCTTTGTATTACCCACCCTACAACCCCTGCCAACAACTGATCTGTTCTTTTCCTCTATAGCTCAGACTTTTCCAGAACTGAAATATAATGAAAATCCCATTGGTATTTATTTATGACAGAATTTACATTTACTCAAATATTCAAGACAGATGTTTGAGAATCATCCTAAATAATTTCTTCTTTGGATCCCATATTTAATCACTTGTATCTTCCTCACTATTTCTGGGATATCATCCTTCCTTTTAATGAGCTAGGAGAAACAAAAAAAAGAAAGTTATAGGAGTTTCATATTTAATCAGCTTATTATAGGTCATTATTCTTTGATATGAAAGGTCATAATTCTTCAGTTTTATTTGAGATTTATTTTTCTTAGAAGACAAATTTTATTGGTATGCTTTGCAGGTTTATATTGCATTAAGAGAAATAGTTAAGAAGGTTCAGGATGCAAAATTCCAAATGTAAGCCATAACTTTTTTTGTCAATGTGTATACAAAACAGAGTAAACAAAGTGATGATACATTATTAGAATGAAGAGATCTTACGAACAAGGAAGTTCAAAGTGGAAACTTAGATTCTGGTTATCTACTACACTTGATTTAAAACTGAATTTTTTTTTTTACTTAGTAATTTTTCATTTAATGTGGACTTATTGCTGGAGTGTTTGGTACTTCCTTTACACACATGTGATTCCCTATCTTCTTGATTTCCCTACTGGGCGTCCAATCCAAATCAGTGCTGGTAGCTATCTTTAACAATATCCAAAGCATGTTATTATCTTTAAACTTTATGTATGTGAAAAATACATATCAAGAATAATTGTATTTTCATATTGTAGTAAGAATTGCTTAGGACTTGCTATAATCTTTGTATATGTTATCCTGGATACATCCCTCATTAATAAAGTGATAATGGCCCTTATTGCTGTTACTTAGCTGTGTCCTTCAGCCCACACTGCTTTATCTTCCATGTATTTTGTGGATTATCATATAATGTGGAATTCACAATGAGTTAACTCAATGCCTTTTATCCTGAATTTTGAACTTTTAAAAACACTATAATGAATGTGTGATTATCTTGATCTTGAAGAGAATGGAAATTTTTCTGGAAAAAGGAGTAAAATAGCATAAACAAATAATAAACAAGGAAAAACAGAAAGCAACACATCTAAACATTGAGATTGTTTTATGTTTAATTAATATCTCACAGTTATCATCTAATTGTACTAAATATTTTGACTTCATGTATGAATGAACAAATTGTAAACCTTGGTGATGAATTCTTTTTATCAGATGAAAGATCCAAAATGAATGAATAGGATTGCTGCTGTATTGACAAAAAAGGCCGCTTTCAGGCATTCAGTTGAAATAACATTGGTAAGGACAATAAGATAAATTTCAGAGGAGAAGGCCCCGAGAATACATACAAGTCCTGTAATATTCAAAGACATATCCATGCTACAGATTGTCTTTGACTCAGGACTCTCTTTCTTTGGTGACAAATGTAGACTTACAAGTAAGGTCTTACAGCCCCAACTGTTTTAGTCTTAGAGCCTCTATGTATAACTCCAACTCTAACTCTCAAATAATTGCTTTAATCTTGCAAGAGATGACCTTGGAGAGATGGAAAAAGATAATCAGGGAGAAGAGTGAGAGCTTGAATAGCAGGATAAAGTTGTGAGTTCTGTCTTCCTGCCCCCCCACCAACCAGCTTTGCAATCCTCCTCCTAGATATTGGTGAACAGAATTTTCTCCTTAAATTTAACTGTTTATTTTCCTCGTAAGTATTAAGCTGGCTTATTTCAGTTCTGCTTATCAAACGTTCATTGAAGGCATACTCTGTGGCAGTCACTGTGGTACATAGCAGAGATACTAAGAAAAATCCCAGATACACTTAAATCTTTCTACAGGTCACTTCAAATACAGTTTAGAGAAGTTGCACTTGATGAAGCAGAGAAGAATTAAAAATTGGTGCATGATTTTTGTTTTTACTTAAAATATTGGTTTAGGAAATAATAAAAATCTTAGAAAATTGTGGGAAATTGTAGAATTCAGCTATCTAGTTGTAAGAATTGATCACAAGAAGTTTGTTAACTGAGAAACTTAAGTCGTTTCTGGGAAATTCCACAAGTCTTGTTAAAAGTCTTTGTTAAAAGAATGCCAGAAAACTTTAAGAGACATTGTAAAAGTCTCACGGGAGAAAAACAGGTTTTCCTAGTTTTCTTATTTACCATTTCCCGGGATCAGAGAACCACAACCCAATGACTCTATGGGTGGTGAGAGAGATACTCACTATGCACATCTGTGATGTTTGTGGTGGGCCAGTGGGCTAGATTTTGGCTGAAGTCACCCTGCTCTCTTGGTTCCATCCAATAAGAAGAGGGCTGCAGTGTGCACTTTGTTGTATGGGATTGGTGAATAGAAACAGGGGACTTGTAAATTTGCCTGTAGCTTTTATGAGTCATTTAAAGTTACTGGTTATCATCAGATGTAAAAATCAGAAAGACAATAGGCAGAATAACTAAGCTGCTTTCCTACATGTATAAAGCCTTACTTCTTTCCTTTGTGATTGTGGAACAGCGTCAGAGGAAGTAAACTGCTGCTCGTCCCCCAGGCTGTCTCTTTTTCTTTCTTTAAAGGTCGGTGCTTTCCAGGGTCTCAGGTCTCCCTTTAGAGAGACCACCAACAGAAAATGATGATATATAAATATGTGTATTCAAGGTTTGCAATTAAGTTATAGTGTTTTCTAATCTTTAAGACCTTAATTTTTATATTTGTTTTATAGTGTATTGAATTTTCTTTCTTAAATCTGTTATATTAGGAAAAAAATGAGAGATGAATGGGCCAAATAGGAAGTAAAGAGGAGATAGCAAGTGTGTATATTAAAGTTTAATGGGAAAGAAGATAGGAGATTAAGTTGGAATTGAGAGTCAGTGTTAGTGGAGTACCGAGAAGGAAATTGAATGGGGCTAACATATTAAAGGAAAAAAAGAGAAATGAACACAGGAGCAAGCAAAAGAAATAATGCTTGTAAGTCTGTTATTTGTGTACAAGAAGGCTATTGATTTTTGAGTGTTTAGCTTGTATCCAGCTACTCTACTGAATCTGTCAATTAAGTCTAGATGTATTTTGGCAGAATTTTGGGGGTCTTCTATGTAGAGTATCATATCATCAGCAAATAATGACAGTTTAACTTCTTCCTTTCCTATCTTTATTCCTTTTATTTCTTTTTCTTTTCTAAGTGCTGTGGCTAATGTTTTCAGAACTATATTGAGCAGGAGTGGTGATAGTGGACATCTTTGTCTTGTTCCTGATTTTCGTGTGAAGGTTTTCAGTTTTTGAACATTTAATATGATGTTGGCTGTTGGTTTTTCATAGACTCACTGAAAGAGATAATTAAGGGAACAATTCCTTTCACATTAGCATAAAAAAAGAAATATCTAGGAATCAATCTAACAAATGAGACAAAAGACCTCTACACTGAAAACTACAGCACTTTGAAAAAAGAGATTGAAGAGGATATAAGAAAATGGAAAGGTATCCCTTGTTCCTGGTTAAGAAGATCTAATATAGTGGAAATGGCCATACTTCCAAAGCTGCTATATAGATTCAATGCAATCCCAATTGAAATCTCAACAGTATATTTCACAGAACTAGAGAAAACAATCCTAAAATTCATTTAGAACCAGAAGAGATCTAAAATAGCAAAAGCAATCTAGGCAACAGAGACATGGCAGGGGGTATCACAGTCCTGAACTTGAAACCATACTACAAAACTACTGTGATAAAAACAGCATGGTACTGGCAAAGAAACAGATCTGAGGATCAGTAGAACAGATTAGAAGATACAGAAATAACTCCAGACATACCCTCCTGCCTCATCTTTGACAAAGGAGCCAACCATCCTCACTCGAGGAAAGATAGCCTCTTTAATAAATGGTGTTGGAAAAGTTGGATTTCAACCTGCCAAAGATTAAAACTAGACCCCCTATCTTTCACCATGCACTAAGCTGAAATCAAAATGGATTAAAGATCTAAATATTAAAACAGAAGCACTAAATTTACTGGAAGGTAAGTTAAGTAGAACTCTCAAAGACATTGGCATAGGAAAAGATTTTATGAACAAATCCTCAGTATCACAGGAACTTGCACAAAGAATCAACAACTGGGATCTCATCTTGTTAAAAAGCTTCTGCACTGCAAGAGAAACCAACTGAGCTAAGAGACAAGCTATAATGTGGGGAAAAAAATTTTACCAACTGTTCCTCAGACAAAGGTCTACTATCTAGAATATATAAAGAACTCAAAAAAATCAGACCTCCCAAATATAAAAACCCTATTCAAAAGTGGGCATCTGAAATGCACAAACATTTCTCAGACAATTAAGTAAAAGCAGCAAATAAATATACGAAAAAATGTTCACCATTACTGGTCATTCGAGAGATGCAGATGAAAACAACGCTGAGATTCCACTTCACCCCAGAAAGAATGGCCGCTATCAAGAAATCAACCAATAACAATTGTTGGAGGGGTTGTGGGGAGAAAGGAATCCTCCATTGTTGGTGGGAGGGCAGACTGGTGCAACCACTGTGTAAATCAATCTGGAGATACCTGAAAAAACTAGAATTAGAGTTCCCATTTGACCTGGGTATCCTGCTGCTGAGTATCTTTCCAAAAGAATTAAAAGAATCATACCACAGTGATATATGGACACCCATGTTTATAGCAGCACAGTTTGTAATACCTAAAACTTGGAAACAGCCCAAATGCCCATCAACAGGTGACTGACTGGATAAAGAAGATGTGGTTTTTCTATAAAATGGAGTACTACTCAGCCATAAAGAATGAGAAACCAGAAATATTTATAGCTAAATGGATGCACATTGATGCCATACTCTTAAGTGAAATAAATAGGACACATATGTGTAAATATTGAATAGTTTCTCTGTTGTTAAATACTAAAAGTGTAAATAAGGTTCAAATGATATAATTGATAATGTGAAATAGGAATAAAGGGTCTAAAGTGGTTGGGGAAGTCGGAAGGGTAGGGGAAAGAAAAGAAGGGAAAAGAAAATATATGAGAAAAGAAAAAAATGGAAACAAAGTCTCTGTAAATAGGGAAGGGTGGAGGGGGTGAAGGGAGGGCAGGGAAATGGGGAAAAAATAAGAACTAAGATTCATCATGTCAAAGTACAAGATTCCAACAATCAATGTAACTGTATTTTATACCTAAAATGTATCAATAAACTTAATGAAAAAAAGAAAAAATGCTTGTATATATTTATTTAAATATATATATATTTAATTTTTGAAGAAGTTGTTTTAATGTTTGTTTGTAGCTAATTTTAAATGCTATTGAAATTTTAGGTTAAACTTTAAAGTCATAAAATGCCACTACTACAATGTAAAAGGCATAACTTTGAGTAGGACTGAAAAAATATCAGGCCATTTTATTGTAGAAAGCCGCATACATACACCAGATAAAACAGTTTTTATATTTTATATTTTAAATGCATTATATACAATTAAATATAATATAAAATTATGTGATATTAATATAATAAAATTATATTTGAAATATTTCAACAAAAAGCCTGTCAGGATAATGTTTCTATGTTTTTTATTATACTTTGTGGTAACAATGTACTGTTGATTCTAGAAACAAAGTTCAGTTCTATGATTTAGTAATAATAAAAGCATATTTCTGTTTCAAGTTCATGCAACTTTTGTTGTCAAAGTCTGCCAGCCATGATTCTCTTAAAATATGAAATTGAGAATGATCTAACATTTTTAAATGAAGCACAAATAGATCTCCCATCCTGGGAAACAGGTATAAGTAGACTACCCTGTAATTCTATAAAGCAATTCACATGAACAAAATGCAGCTGACATCATCATATTACCCAACCGAAAGTATGAGGTAATGGTAATTTTGATGGATAAATATAAAAGATGACTGCCAAGTTGTTTGGTATCAGTGAATCTGCAGAACAGGAAAGTACAGTGAATGGAGCCAGTGCTCTATCCAGTCATAGCAGTCATGACTCTAGTGGAATCCACAGCATCCTGCCTTTGGGCTGGATGATAGGATCCACTAACATAGTTCTCTTGCCTGGATTTCAATTTCATTGTCCAGAAATCTTGCTTCAAATTTTTAATTCACCTTTTGAAACTTGTAGTTTTAGTCAAATTACTTAACCTTCTTTTACCTTATTGCTTATTTACTGTAAAATTGGCATGATAGTAATAATTTCATAGAGTTGTTATAAAGATCATGGTAAGTTAATACATGTAATGTGTGTAGAATTGTATTTGGCACATAATAAATAAGAGTGATCTACAAAACAAATTTCATGAGTGTATTGTTTTTCTCCACCTAGTTTACTGCTTTGTCTCCAACATCTACTACATAATGTGCTTGATAGTATTTATTGAATAAATAAACAAACAGTAATTTATATAGCCTTTTAAAGGTGATATCATGAAACAAAATATTTTAGCATGTTTAGCACTACTATATATTATTAAAAAGGAATAAAACATGACTCGTATGTTTAGTGTCATAACATAATTTACATTGCATTATTCAACCAGGATCTGACTTCTCTTGGAAAATTTGTAAAACAATTTCTGAAATTAAAAATGAGGAGGTAGCTAGTAGAAGTCAGGGAGTATAGAGGTGGAAAGAACTTTGAGTCTGAGATCCACCATTGATCATGTGAGTAATTTTGGCCATTATCTAATTTCTCATATGTATTCTTATCTAGGATATTGTAATAATAATAATCATACGTCTTTTCTAGGAGGGTTCATTTTGAAAATAAAATGAAATAATTTTATGAAGTGCTTTATAGAGTTTGTAGTACTAAAAAATTTTTTTCAAACGTAATATTAATTCATTTACTAATATAACCTTTATAAACTTTTACAAAAGACTTGCTATGTCATATATATATAATTTACGGTTTCTGTCCCATTCAGTTTCCACTGTGGTAACTAACAGAGGGGAGCAAATAAAAAGGCAATTAGCAATAGTCAAAGTGCTCTTATAGAGAGATGACAGGGGAATTTAGAAGCACACATAAATGGAAGTTGAATCAATAGTGAATGGAGTGGAGTGGGGAAGGTCAAAAAAGACTTCCTAAAACAAGACCTATCTGATCTGAGTCTTAAAGCAGTAGGTCTAGAAACAGATGGCGGGAACTATAGCAGTACAAAAGATGTAAAACAGAGAAAGCATGAGTAGTTCTTCAGCAATTTGTAAACTACTTAGTATTACTAGGGGAATAAGAATATGAAATGCTGGTTATATATTTTGCAAAAATTATCATACTGACCTAGTTCTTCAAAGGTTATATCTTTATATCTTTAAATGTTTATGCAGTATGTTTTATCTCTCTAATTATCGTACAAAGATCCAAAATGAAAGACAAGCACATATTATTTTCTACACTTCATAGATGGGGACACTAAATCTGATTTTAGAGTCTGGCTTCTGGTAATATATCTTTGTGTGAAAGCACAAATTGAGACTTGATTCTTCTTGTGTTTATTTTCTACTTACCTCTGAGCCAAGATGGAAACAGAAAGTTGGGCAAAGTAACTGTCATCTGCTGTTACTCCTTAGGGTAATGATGCTTGAGAAAATATCATTATTTATGTATTATTTTGGCATTGACTGTAAGAATTTTCATTTATATGTACAATGATTTTGTTAATGGACATCATTTAACAACTTATACCTGATAATGGTTTAAAAATCTTGTGACTTCTACATAGTGTTCATTATGAGTTTGTTAAGTGCATGATTGAATGATTTCAAAGCTATCTGACAATTGGTTAGCAAAATTATTCAATATAACTATTTGCACATGCAATAAAAAAATTTCTAGGTATATTTATAAAAAATAACTTGGCTAGCAATTTCTATATTTTATTTAAATTTTCTATATTTTATTCACATTTTACATTATCTTAGGACTAATGTTTATTAAATAATAAACTAATAAATTCATTTGGCAAGGAGGCATTTAACCCAGGACAACCATGTGGTAATCACTGAGCCAAGTACAGCATATATCACCTGATCAAGTCTTCACCACAGCCCACTGAAAATGTTACTTTCTCCTCTTTGTATGGATAAGAAAATCAGAGAAAAATAAATATTTTATCAAAGTCACCCCAGCTAGCAAATAGAAGACCTGGAACTTAATGCCTATCTCAATTTAGTTTTAGTATACCTATTCAATTAATGTGTATCTGTTGATTTCATAGGATTTTGTCTAAATCATATACATTTTAAACATGAATCATGTTCATTTTTTAAAGTGGGATATTGTTTTCCCTAGATGATTTAATTAAAATGATTTTTTTAGTGTACCACTTTCTATTTGGTTTATTTTTAAATACATTGCTTGTGTAATTTCTTAATTACCTACATAAAATATTCTTCTGCAGTGTCATTCTTCAGTATCCTTTTCAAAAATTTAAGATCTCAGATTGTGGTTGCTTGATTGCATGTCTTAAATGTTTGCCAATAATTTGCATTTTCTTAGAGATTAAAATACTGAATAAAATTTGTTTTGCTTTTACTGGAAGTCAGATTTTTTCATAATAAATACAAAAATATCCAGCGTAATGAGTTATTTTAGGCTTATATTTCAATTGGGGAGAACTCATATATTTTTTGTTTTAGTCTGATTTTAAAAGATCAAAATAATGTACGATCATTGAGTCTTGTCATTCGAGGGAGTTGTCATGATAGTCTTGAAATATGATAAAATGTCATCTGTATCCTTTCCTTAGTAAGAGGAAAGCACAAACTTTCTTTAGAATAAGGCTAAAGCTTTGGTATAGAATTAAATACCAAGCATTCTTTTCTGTTTGTAGTATTTCCTTATAACTATGGTATTATGTTACATTGCGTAGGAATAGTATTGCCTTACATTTCTGTTCAATCTTAATATTTTCACTTTAAAAAATGTTTCAAGAAAAAAGAAAGTACTTATAATTTTTTTCAAGTAACTCATGAAGCTATGAGTTTTCTCAATCTCTTCCTGAAATAGGATCTTCAGATAAGTATTTGATAGTTTTAGATGAAACTTCGTTGTCATTTGGAAGAATTCTGTGCCTATTTTTGTTGTAAATACATTCCTGTTTATCTGGAACTCCGAACATTTTTTTTTCTTTTTGTGCCCATGGAAAAGGCTAAACAATTATGAGGCTTTGATTAATATCATCAGTGGTTTAATGGCCCATTTTGTATCCTGAACACTGGGGAGAAATGTGTTCCCTTCTGTAAAGACTGTTGTTCTTATGATTCACTTAGCATGGTGAGTAAAATGCTTGGAAGATCTCATGTCTTACAAGAAGAAATGGGTGGCTGCATAATGCCAGTTGCATATATTACTGATCTGTTAGAGAGGAGAGGAAATTACCCAGTCAGAATAGATATGTCTCTGTAGCCTTGTATCCACATTCTAATAGCCACAGAGTTTATCTTAGTCTGAATGGAGCTCTAAGTTATTAATTGTTTTAATGATTTCATTGATTTCTGTTAATCTAGGTAATGTGCCTTACTAAACTCGGTAGTTTATTTTGCTTTTCAATTAACCTTTTACTTTTGTTATATCATTTTTTATTAAAAACAAAGGTTTTATCTGCATCTTAATGATAAGCCTATCTTAGCATATTATGAATTATATTTGGCTATCTGAACACCAATTTTCTTGAATACTTCAGAGTAATGGCAAACCATAATAGCATTTTCACAGGTTATCATTAATATGAAACATTTTTTAAAAA
This sequence comes from Heterocephalus glaber, assembly GCF_000247695.1. The sequence goes on along the minus strand of NW_004624744.1, from coordinate 14,001,330 downwards.
GGCATCTGAATAATTATTTGAATCATTCACATATAACCATAAAAATCTTAAAGACTACAATCATGAAAGAAATGTAATATTTTAACTTATATTTTAATTTCTTATATTTAGGAATAGTGTTATTATTTTAATTTAATTATGTTATTTAATTTTTCTATTAATGGTTTCAAAATGATATTATAAAATCTTTAACAATGATCTGAAAGCAAAGATGCAGTACATGTACTCTTACTATATTAATAAGATATTTTAGTAGCTTATATTGATCATTTTTTATTCAAATATATTCTGCCTTAAATTAAGGTTTTACTTTACTTTGAAAAATATAAAACTATCTGTGTGTTCAAGGAACATTAGTAAAATGTTAGCATATGATGCTGAAGTAAAATTTTATTCTTAATTTCTGGGGAGTCACATTCACATACAACTTTTGTACCAATTAAAAATTGTCAATGACAAAACATTGTAATTGATTAGTCTTTGTATGTTTACAGTTCACTTTAATTGCTGAAAAATGCCATTTGTCAGCTTCATGTTCTATTGACAATGCTATTGATTTATCTGAATTTGGCTTTGTCTTGTCTCTCGTACATAAAACTCACATATGCAGTTCAAATAGGAAATGACTGTATTGATTTCCTTAACTTGAGCCCAAATGCTAAAGATTTTTGGATAAGCTTTCTCATTACTTAAGCCAAAATCAATAAGAAAGAGCATCTTTTAATGAAAGAGCAGTTTGAGCAACGTACTTCAGAAATAGGGTCCTGTTCATTCTTTGCTTTACAAATCGATCTCTTAGGTTCCTTAAGTGAGGTCCAATTGGTTGACATTGTGGTTTGTCTGTGTGTAAACTTGCAGCTTCAGAAAAGAGAAGATGAGCTACAGAGAAAGTGGAAAAAACTCCCTGATCATCCACTAGCAGGTATAAAATCTAGTGTTGAAATGCAACACAACTTACAAATGTATCAACAAACTATTTAATCTTTTAAGTTCATGCTGCTATGTTTTATGATTGCAATGCAGAGTATGTTTTATTTCTTCAGTGGTTTATCTTCTTAGTAACACTATATGCATATTTTGTGCATTTATGTCAGTGTTTTCAATATTTATTTTTATTTTTTTTTTAAAAATCTTTCTGCTTAGTGCTACAGTTTATTTAATGCAAAATAATTCACTGAAACATCAGTGAATCATTTTTAAAATGAATATAAATGATCTTTTATCTTCACTGTTTTTAGTGTCATTTGTTCTATCTTCTGCAGGAAGGCAGGTGCTTCTTTTGAAGAAAAATGGAATAAACCAAACATATAAAACAAGTTTTATAGACAGGCCAGATGTCATGTACTGTACTATTATATCATTAACTTTTGTGAACTACATAAATTAAGCTGATTATGTCTTCACTTAATTAACTGAGAATGACCTATTGATGTATAGGCCGAGTGAGCTAGAGACCGTTTGCTGGACTGTACTTAATTTATTGGTTTTCAATTAGTTCTTGTCTTGCCTGTGATTGTTGAGGAAAAAAAATGTCCATTTCCTTTGATGACTTGTGGTGTGTTTTTATGTCTATTGGGTTTATATTCAAAAATTTATTTGAGTAATTGTTATTTTTCCAACAATGTGTAAGTTCATATGACTTTTTTTTTCCTTGTTACATATGATTTGGTTTCTCCATGAAATATGAGATTAATTCTTGTTACGGGGATATGATACCTAATATTATTAAATGATTTTACAATCTTCATAAATAATTTCATATTAATTCCCAGAATTTTCTTTAAATTAATAAATAATTTCATATTCATTTCAAGAAATATTTTGCTTTAAATTGTAGAAATTATTTTTTACCTGAACTATTGTTAAACTATTTGTGTGAAGAAAGTTTTTAGTAAATGTTTATACTTTTCAATTTTTTCTAGAAACTTGAATTTCTTTTTAATTAGAAAGGCTATAGTGTGAATTGTCACTTTCAATCTCTTACAAGACAGTACCATCAGACAAAATTTATTCTTCAAGTTTTAACCTTTCATATACAGATTTTGTGATGGTTGGTATTTTTTTACTATGGTGCCTTCTACTATAGAGCATTTTTAATCCACAAATCAAAAGTTATTTGTTGGACTATAATTACATTTACACTATCTTAAAATACATTGGAATACTTCATCAGATTCTGGGATTCTGACTTTAGGCACAGTACTATAATTATTTAAAATTATTTACTATTAATAGTTAATTTAGGAAGACCAATAAAATATGAAACTGAAAGAAATATAGACAATATGTTATCTTATTTGGTAAATCACTTATCTTTCTCAATCTCAAGTTTTTGTCTGAGAATGGAATTAATAGTGAGACTTACATTAAGTACTCTATTGAGTTATCTGTCAACTCATATATATGTGGTGCAAATATTAGTTGTTTTGAAATTTTAGGAGAGATACATATGTCTGTGAATTGTGGTAGATAGGGATGGATTAAAGATATAGTTGCTTTTATAAGATATATACAAGTAACAATATACTTGAATTTGCAGTGTATTTTTCCTTTTACTGTGTTTTATTAGTGCCTTTTATTTTTTTTAATATTAGGTCTTGGTATGATATATTTATATGTGCAGATATTTTTATCATGATATTAAGAATTTAATTACTACTGTAGGAGCTTGCAGATGTATGAGGATTTACCATTCTTATGTGGAACTACAAAAGGCCATAAATTATTGTAGCAATGTGTACAACCACAAATTTGAGTCATATACCCTATGTAAATAGCTTAGTATCAGAAGAGTAATTTTGTGACCATATTCAAAGAAGTACTGTTTCCTTCTACACATTTTTATTTTTCCAGTAATTCTAATTGAGATTTTTGCTTAGACTTCTTAAATTTTCTGCCATTTTCTCCTGAGTTTTACATGTGATTATAGAAGTTGTGAATTATGGAAGATATGAAAATTTGAATACATTTTGAAATATCAAATTAAAACTGTCCCTTGAAAATCTAAAGTATACTTATGTGGGAAAGTAGTAGATGATAAGACGTATATGTTTCATGAAAATTCTAGTAGACATTCATTTTTATTTTTGTTATATAAGAGACTTCCATTGGCTATTCAAATTTGGATGTTATATATAGTTTGTGTAAATATAGAGGGGTGTGAACACATAGGACTGCAGTGTTCAGGGGAAAGTTTTGGTTTAGAGATACAAATTTAGAAGCTTTCAGCATATGTAGTGTGTTAAGTGCAAAAGAAGGGATGAGATGAGGAGTGAATATTGAAAGACAAGAGAACAAGGAAAAATCCTTGTTAACACCCAGTATTAAGAGGTGAAAGATATGAAAACCAGAATAAAGAGAGAAATAAAGATGAGAAAGCTAAGTAAAGTAAGTGTTTCAAGGAGAGAGAAGTGATTACGTATGTTATATGATGCAGGCAGTAAGATGGGGACTAAAAGTTGGCTGTTACACTTAGCTGTGTAAAGGCCACTGGCAATTCTGATGACCACAATTTTAGTATATTGGTGGGCACGTATTTATGCTGGGTGTAAAAATCAGCAAAAAACTGACATTATATGAGAAATTTCATGAATTTGGGATCTTTAATTTTTAAATCCATCTGTATAGTATCTGAAATGTTAAAAAAAGAGTTTTAAATTTGTTTAGATTTGCTTGAGGCTATAGTATATGGAATGTATTTTCTTAGTTTTTTTAAACTTAATTTGAAGCAAAATTTTTTGTTGCTTTTCCACAGAGAATAATTATTTAGAATGTATGCTTAAGTAATGTAGTAAAGTTGTTATTCTGAAGTACAAATGCATCATATAATTATAATGTTCTTTAACAAAATTTCAACTGTAATTCTAATATCAAACTTAGAACTTGAACTCTCCACCATGATTTTTTTTGCTGATAAATTTTCACATTCCATCTCATGAGAAATTTGTTACAGTCATTTGTAAAATTTGTAAGTTTTCTTCATTTTTAAAATGAGTTCTTACTCAGATTTATGGTTTGTTTTTTGTTTTGGGGGTGTTTTTTTGCTACCAGGGATCGAACTCTGGACCCTGCGCTTGCAAAGCAAGCAGCGGCACCACTAAGCTAAATCCCCAGCCCAGATTTATGTTTTTGTAGTTTTAACATATTCAACAGATGTTTAAGAAAATTCTGTGAGCATGAATAATTGTTATCTATTTAATTATAAAATCTTTGATATTTTACATAATTTTAGGGACTTGATATCCAATATCCTGCAGTTCCAATATGGGAAATAACCTTAAAATCTACTTAATCAAATCTTCATTTTACAAACCAGCAAAAAGCAATAAAACAAATCTCTTATACTTATATCTTTAAATTATTTATTAATAAAATATCATTTTGTTAAAGCACATGCTTTTGGGGCATATCATTTTTTTAGAAATATTGAATACATAAAGTATAAAAATAATACATAATTTTAAAGTTCATGGGTTTTTTAGGAAAATGCTGAACAGTGTGTAGTTAAGGAAATATTTTGTATAATCATTACATTTAGACAAACTTGTAACTTTGCTCTTTTTAGTCTTAGAAAATTCATTCTGACACTCACAAATACATTTTTTCCTGAGTTTTAAGCCCAGTGGGCTTTGTTGTTGTTGTTGTTGTTAATGTCATTGCTTGCAACCATCTGCATTTGTTCATCCTATTTAATATAAGTAAATTTCTAACTTCATTATTTAACATTTTCTAAAGCAGCTGAATATTTTCTATTCCATCTAATACTATTTAAGCTATGAAGACCTTTTCAGAAGGTTCTAAGGTTCTTGATATTTTTTTCTCTACATTTAAGGTTGTATTAGATGCATCTCTTTGGGTTAGCATTCCTGTACTATGGAATATAGGCATCCTCCCACAGGAACAAGCAACCAGCTTAGCAAACAGAATAATTGGTACCTTTCTTTTTACACACACAAAAGTAAGTTAAAACAGGATAAAGCTTTTATCATCAATTGATTCTTAGAAGTCTTTTCTTGATATTTCAGCCCCAAAGCTTATATCAAAGTTGTTGCCTTCAATGTGGAAACTTCAAGCTTCCAATTCACCACTCTGCAAACTGTGTGCATCAAAGCAGACCTGCCCTGTGATCTAGGGCTAAGGACTTACTTTCTTGAAGTGATGCTTGGTGCTCTGATTCAGCATCAAGATCTAAGGGTGCTGTTATGAGACGATAAATTAGGGAACTAGATGATCACACTCTTTGGCCTCCACTGAGATCTTCCTGAGCAAGAGCGCTTATCTCCAGCTCCTCTTTGACCCTTTATTGTTTCCATATGGCAGTCACTGCTCAGCATTCTCACTTGACTAACACTAAAACCTGAAAGATTGACATATACAGCCTGATTGCTTCACAAGAATGTTACTAGGAGTTCTGTAGACCAAAGGATCTATACAACTGTGTATTATCTTATGGCTGCCATTTTACTTAATGGCAGAACCCATGATTTTTCTAGCATACTAACTGTTAAACCTTAATTTATTGGTTTTTAAAAAAAACCCTGTGGTAGTTTCTCATTTCAATCTGTCAAACTAGTAGTTTTATAATATCTTTTCTTTAGCTGGAGACATTGTTATTTTAAAATCATTATCATTATTATCATCTTTAATTTTATCCAACTGAAATTTCAACGAGAGAAAAATCAAATGAGATATACTTTAACAATACTATCTGCTTGTCAAGTTTTCTCATGTATCATGTTTTATATTTTGTGTTGCTAGTGTTCCATATATGCTACTCCAAAGTATGCTTTTGTGTGTGTGTGTGTGTGTGTGTGTGTGAGCTGCTGATTGAACCCAGAGCCTCATACATGCTACAAAAGTCCTCTGCCACTGAGCTATATTTGGCCCTACCCTAAAGTATGCCATCTTGGCATTTGAGAAAACAGTGGCAGCTAGGAGAACATTCTCATCTTTCCTTTGTTTTTTTCCCCTAAAGAATCTTGTAGGTTTTCTTTTCCAAAGAGAAGGAATATCTATAATTCTGAACATAGAGGGACACAGAGAAGAATCTTAACAAACACACATTGATAAGCCTTCTGCCCTAAGTTTAGTACTGTTTTATAGGTCTTTCACCTAATCATATTTTTCCATGACTATCTACTTGATCAAATAAGCACAACATATACAAATTTACTAGCTTCCTTATTACTTATGATGACTTGCATTACATAAAGTTATATATTTAGTGAAATATGCTTTTGTGTTGTTAATGTGTTTTATTATATGCCTCAAACAGGAATATGGTAATGGACAAAGAAATCTTTCCTTTCTACAGTGTTCATATATCAATGTGTGATTACACAGTAGATGCTCAATAAGCCACTTCATCGTTCTGCCACAAGTTATTTAAAACAGATAAATGATAATACAGAAATGTTAGATCACTGTTGCTAAAAGGTATTAATCACAGTAAGAAAACTATTCCTCACCCACTTTTTCAGTCAGCTTTCTAGTATGTCAAATACTCTCTTAAACATCCTAAATCCTTTTTTCTTTCCTTCATCACTTTGTTAAGCTTGTTAGCATCTCTCCATCTCATTTTCTTCTGCTTCCATACTCTCTGCCCATCAGTAGCATCCTATTCTATTCCTCCTGCTACACTAGCTTTAAAGCATGCACATTTATAAACTCAGAAATTGGTTGTTTAGTCTTCCAATTGCAATCTTTCTGTTTCCCCAATTGAATATAACAATTGAATTTCTTTCCACGCATCAGGGGAGGGTAAAAGAGAAGTGACCCAAGTGATGCTTTCAACTTCTCTTTCCTAATCAATGCTAAAACTTCTGCTATATGTACTTTATATATTAATCCCTGGTAAAATTATGTTAGAAGAAAAATATCACTAAACAATTACTGTAAAATTGCTGTGAAATGAATATCTCCCAAATATCAGATTTTTATAGTAATAAAAATTTTCTTGCTCGTAGGTGTTGGGATTGGCTGAGACAGCTTTGCTGTAAGGTAATAATGACTCCAGGCTTTCTTCACATGTGTATCATGTGTGATCTTGTCTCAGCAAGCATGTAGACATTCTAGAGACAGTTCAAATCATACAAGCACAATTCAAAGTTTGTTCATTTCCTATCTGCTCAAAACATGTTCTCATAGGATGTCACACAGTCAGGAACCTTAATAAATCCATAGATCAACCATGGTAAGGATATGGAAAACAGGAAATAGTGTGAATAAATAGCATTATCCTCAATAGACTGGCACTGCTGTTTTAAATAGAAGTTTTTAAACAATTGACCTGTTAAAGTGAAAAACCTTATGAGAAGAAGCAAAAGCCTACATGACTTCCTCTTACTTACCTTTTAGATTATTTCTTGTTATTCTCTGCTGTATCTTAATAGAGCTTTCAGCAAAGGAACTATATGCATACTGCTTTTCCCATTTTGAATGCTCAGCCTCCTTTGCCTGAAAGGTAGTTCTCATTTTGAATTACTTAGCTTATGCTTATTTCTTGTTATCCTCAAAAAAAACATTTTCATGGCTGAAATTAACACTCTAAATCTTTATTATCAAATTACTCATATGTAGGCATTGATATATTTATTTCATCCAAACAAAAAACAAGTCCTAATAAGGCAAAATCTATAAGAAAACATTGCTGAAACTAGTTTTATCAATGTGATTCAAGAATGTTGATTAAAGCCTTCAGGTTGGATATACTTATCCTGAGTTTTCATATGTAGTATTTCCTAGAAGAGGCATATATATGGTACAGAATTTTAAAAATATAATTTATATCAAACAATAAGTAGTGCTCAGTAAACTTTCATATTATTTAATCACTAGGAAATGATTTAAAAATTAAGTTCTATGTGTTGCACTCCTAGTGCTTACTATCCATGATCCTTTAATAATGTGTCCTAGACTGCTCTTGGACCATGTTACATCATGTTGGAATGTTACTTTCTCATAGCAGAAATGTTACGATTCATTTTCTACCTGTTCAAAATACATATTTTAATTAACACATTTTTTCACTTTTACAGCCATTGGTTTTCTTTTTTTCTATGAAAACACCCTCTTCTTTATTTATAATACTCTTCTTTGTAGGCTATAATACAGGTCTACTCCTTGAACTGTGTACTTTGATCCATCCATGTCATTTGACCATCTATATTGTATTGATGTAGTTAGAAAAGGAGTGTTTTGTTTCCCTGCCCTGGGGAAGAGCAGTAACTTGGAATCAAAGCTAAATCTGGTTTGGCATAGAATTGAAATACGTAAGGCTGCAATGCTATTTAAGTAAAAATTGACTTGTTATATCAAATGTTTCCAGTTTAACCATGTCATACTCATTGTTTTGAAGGTGGTATGATATATATTTTTTCAGTAAAACTGAAAAATCAAAACTCTAAAAATTTTATAATTTTGGAATCTTTTCTGATTTTTTATTACAACTGAGGTGCTTCATGCATAAACATGTAGCCTAGCCCTCGGAACTTGAACTATTTATGCAGTTCCCAGCAGAATATTTGGTGGCCCACTATCTTATAAATACCATAATTGGTAATAATTAGAAATGCAAGTTAATATTGTTTCTATAGAATCTCAGTTTCTGCAAATTAGTGACAAAATCTTAGGATTTTTAATGTAGAAACCCATGGAATAAACTGAATCATCTTTACTTCATGATCAGAAATGCATGATGTAGTATTTCTTGTATCAGAGCTTTGAGGATAAGCATTTACACTTCCTTTAAATTATGTTTTGAAATTTTCTCCCTCAATTCAGTGTCCAGTATCTCCTACTTTTCTTACCTCGCTTAGGAGCAAGAGAAATACAGGTTGTACGTTATGGGAGGTATTACCAAGAGTAGTCTGACTGAAGCTCATTTTCTCTATTTGTTTACTTGAGGAAATAATACTACCTATTTAATTAATAATTAATTTTTGAGGTAATAGGAATTAAAACCAAGGCCTTTCACACTGACCTATATCCCCAGACATTTAATTTTTCTTTTAAATTTTGAGACTGTGTTATGGCTTATATCTAAATGCCCAACCAAAGCCTTATGTGCTCATAGGTGAAGCTTTGGGAAATAACTGGATAATGAGTGTGAAATACTCTATTAGTCCACTGTTGGGTTTACAGCTGGGGGTGATGTTGGGAGGTTAAGCCTGATGGGAACAGAGTATATAATATATATATATTTTTTAAATGTATCTTCCCTTGACCATGTGTAGTTTCCTGCCTGCCTTGCCACAGGCTGTTTCCCCTCTGTGTTGTCCCCCTCTGCCATGGCTCTCTGCCTTAGGTTGGCCAAATATACACTGAAATTTCTACAAAGTGTGAGCTAAAGTAAACCTTTCCTCCTTTAACTTGTGGGTGTCAGGTATTTTATCCCAGAAATGAGAAAGTAACTAAGACTGACAGGATCTTGCTAACTTGTTTAATTGTCCAAGCTGGACTCAAACTTGTGATCCTCCTGCCTTAGTTTCCTAGAGTGCTAGATTATAGGTATGTGCCACCATGCTGTGAAGTTAAATGAGATTATACTTACTAAGCATCTAGGGAGTGCCTAGCATTGAACTAATATTTATGAAGCTGTTGTATTAGTGTTATCTTTCACAAACTGCCTTCATATTAACTGCTTAACCATCACTCATCTTTTAATATTTGGAGTATTTTTTAACTCTCCTATGATGTTAATTTTCTTATTATTTACTTGGTCTACATTGTAAGGTTCTTGGAAATAGGAATTTTTAAAAATTTCTTATAGAATCCAAAGTTCATACCTCTCTGTCATATTCAAAATGAGCTTAAATATTTATTGTTAGGTGATATTGGTAGATGGATGAAGAAACCTTCCACTTACTTTTCATAAACATATTGTATTTTAAAAGATTTCATGGGCCTGGGATTTAGCTCAGCAGCACCTTGTCTGGCTGGCAAGCACAAGGTTATGAGTTTGACCCCCATACCAAAGAACTAAAAATAAAAAAATAGGGACCAAGGATTTAGCTGAGTGGTGCTGCCACCTGCCTCACAAGTGCAACCACAAGGTCCTGTGTTTGATCCCCAGTACAAAATAATAATAATAATAATAATAATAAAAAAGATTACACATTTGTATCCATGCTCTCTTATTCATCATACTCAAATTTATAAACATTACTATTTCTTGTATATGTCATGTGTAGTTTATTTGCAGAATTTAAAAAATTGAATGCATAACTTTGAAATAATTTCTTAAAAATGGACAATGATATATTGGAAAATATGAAAAAAATTTGATAGGAAAAAGTCTATATCAGGTTTTTTTTCATTTGCAGAAGTCTTTTCTTAACATTTATTTAATTATTCTAATGTGAGTGGGTTATTTTCCATTATATATGAAAGCTTTTACCTTTTGTAATGTTTATTCCTCAAAACAGTGATACTTAAGATGCTTAAATTCTAACTCAGGAAGTGTACAATACAGAAGAAAATAAATAAATCAGTAACAATTTTAAGATATACATACAGATGAATACTGTCTATGTGACATTCAAACCAATAGGTACCATTTATATCAATGACAGTCTTGTTTATGAACTAACTCATCTCTAATTCCTTTGCCTCTTGCTTACAAAATTATTCCTGAAATAAGTACAGTGGCAAGCTCATTTTCTATATTTATTTACGTAATTGCCATCAGAACTTCTTTTATCTTTCATCAATTTACAAGGAAAAGCTCAAAATATTTCTGTACACTATTCTTTTCTGTATTAAGTTTCTAAAGAACTATTGAAAAGGTTGATGATTTCCAGGCTCAGTCTTATAAATATTAACCTAGAATAGAGCAAATAGTTGTCTTTTCACAATATGAACACTTAGAATAAATAAGGAAGTAATATGAACACTATTTAGTATAAAGAGAAATTTATTTTAAGTACTCATAATGACATGTTTTAAGTAAATATTAGAATATAAATAAGATTAAAGAACATGAATACTAAATGAAAGTAGATATCTTAGACTATGTTTTTATGAGTGATTTAAGGTACTTTGAAATTAAAACAGAAAGTGAATAAAAGATTTAAAACACTCATTGTTAATCTTGATTAAATGCAGAGATATTGACTTCGTTATATCTTTAAAATAAAGATTGTAACTAAGGCACAGTTTGATAGCCAGTTGAATAAAATATTGTATAGGTAACATTTTTTTCTAGATGTAACTACTAGAATTTCTTTGTAAATTCATTTATTTTAGTTATAAGATAGCTTAGATATTTGGCTATGATTTGACTAAACTGTAACTGAAAATGAACCACCAGACAAGCATGAGATATGTGAATTTCTGTCAGATTTCAAATATTATAGAGAAACTAAACAAATCCATATAATATAATAATATGTATACAATATGTAGCATATTTATTAAGATTTATTTTTTATAATATATTTAAGTAAATACAATTAGATTCTTAACAATGGTCAATGAAGAAATATAAAAACAAAAGTAAATTCATTGCTTTAGTGTTTGTTAAATAAACAGAAAAATGCAACTTCTATTACACATTTTGAATAAAATTATTTATGATTTTTCCATTACTTTGTAATATTTTAACCAGTACACAGAAATATGCATTCTACTGTTTTAAAATGCAATTTCAAAAATAATATTTATTATATGCATATTATTGTCTGAATGATTTATATAATTTTGTGTAAGTCTCACAAAGCACAGCAAGGTTATTATTTTACCTACTTAAAGATGAGGCATTTTAGAGCCACAGCCACTAGATCATTCTCTGAAGATCACTTTCAATACATGAGAAGGCCGAGATGTTAGCCTAGATTGTCTTCCTCTGTGAATCATGCTGATTCATTTCTAGTACACTAGATCTTATGTCTTAATAGCAACATTATTCGGGAAGTAAATATTAATACTTTAATAATATATTGTCAGTATAAAAATTGCATTTAAAATTAAAATCTGTAACATAATTTGACTTATAAATCTGGAAAATATTATGCTTTTTAAATGGTACTACTTTTTAATCAAAAGGAGAACAATACATAACTACGTCTCGTATAGTTTGTACAAAGAATCAAAGCTTCCAATGCATACATTGCAAAGCTGTGGCATTGTCCTCCAATTTACAATATGTGATGTTTTGATTCATCTTATTTTTCTCATACAGCCTATATTCATGAGTTCAGAAATCAAGGAACTGCATCTATTGATCCATTAACAAAATTTTGTTTCTTATTCTCACAACTTTGTACTCTGCTAGTTTCTGGTTGTAGTTTCCAATGATAAATGCTTCTACCCTGAGACACCACAACTGGTTTTATGGTAGTAGAAGCTGACATTGATACTTGGCTATTTTAAGTTACTTACACCAGTAAATTATCAAAGTAGTGAGCTTTTACAGGTGGTAATGAAAAAATATGAGTTTGAAGAAAGAAATGGTTGCCACTATACAGAGTGAATGAAAAGAGGATTATGTTTGGAATGCACAAGATTCCGTGGGATGCCTCTTAGTACTCCCACATCCTGTGGTTCAAGTCAATGAAAAATCACAACAATCCAATTCAAACAGGAGTAAACCAATGGGGCCACTCAATTCAGACAGTATTAAAAGTTTGAGTCACCCCAGTAGGCAAGGAAATTTGATTAGCTGATATAAAATCAGGAGATATGGAATGGATAGTGGACGAAATTTAATCATATACCAGGAACAATTATGTTACTGGAAATAAAAATAAAAACTGTAACTTATGTGTATGTCTTCTAATTTTAGGTGCATTTCTTCCAATTTTAAGAATATATTAGTATTTTTTTCCATTTCTCATTCTGTTGTGACCTAATATCAGATTTTTCAATTCTAGTTAATTTAACAATTTAAATGTGTTAGTTATAAAGGAATATCAAAGGAAAGCTGTGATTCAACCAGAAGAATAAAGATTAATTAAAAGTAGATAGAAGAATAACTGTATTCATTAAGTGGAGAAGGTTACTATGCTTTTGCTTGTATGCAGGAGAAGTGTGTAACTTAGATGGAATCATGATTTCATTGATGTCCTTAAAAGAAAACTATGGTTTTGAAAAATGGTGTATTTGGGTGTCTGTCTGATAAGAGGTGAACTAAGATAGGTTTACAATGTGTTAACTTGGTTTAAACTGAACACATCTGCTACAATTATTTTTTTATGTTTTTCTCTGTTTTAGCTATGCTAAATAAAAGTTATGGGAAGTCATTGTTTTAGATTGAGGTCCCCCAATAGGCTCCAATAGACCAGGCCAAAGCAAAATAGAGTAATTCATGTTAAATACCACATAATCAAACTGAAATGTTAAGGAAGCAGTAGATCCCAAAACAGACCAGTTTTTTTCTGGAAACGAGATTTCATTTTACCTGAGTCGACATAATAAAGACATTCCTTCTGCTTCAGTTCTTACACAAAATATCTTGAAGTACCCTGATGTTTATAAATCAGATTTTCTACCTATTGTTCTGTTTTCTTGTTCCCACTTCACAAAGCCATTGCTCTGCCATTGCCCAGTAGGATCTCTACTTGTAGAATGGAGACTTCCTTGATTTATAAATAATAAATTAAATCTAATTAGATCTATATCTAAATTTCTAGTTATTTTGTTTTTTGATAGCCATAAAATCATCTGTGTGAGACTTAGAAGTTGAAAAGAAAATGGTCTCTTTTTTTTTTTTCATTAGAATGATTGGTGAGGATTGGATAGTTTTTAAGCTCATGAATGCTTTCTTTTGATCTGCCATCCCATTGTTGGCATGGAGAGCAGTCCAGTTCAGGGCTCTTGTTTTCAGTAATTTTTCTGTCTGAGCCAGGTACAAGTCAGTTATAAAGTGTGACAGCTTCTTCTACAAGTCAACCATAGAAGTGAAGTTAGTGGCTTGGAGATGAGACAACACCAATATGGAGATCCATGTGATACAGACACAAGATTCAGTTGTCATTATTCTCTGCTGCTTATTTTTCAAATTTCACCACATAGTCTTTGTCTTTTGGTTCAGTAGCAGATAGAGAAGAAAAAGGGAACTCAGACTATTTTACCATCCACTACAATTTTAGAAACTCAAAGTATAGAAGAAATATTTTATTCTGCATCATTTCTAATGGTTCTATTTCTCTAATTTAATTCTAACCCTATCTCTTTTATAACATACTAACTTTCATTTCCCAACAATCAGGAGTACTTAAGAAATAAATGTTTATATTTCAGAGGTATATTGTCAGGACAAAACGCTTAACATTGGAAAATAAAATATGTCATTATTAGACATTTTTAGGAAGTACATATGAAAATTTAACTACTACTTAATGCAAATCAGGAAAAGTATTTCAAACCACCTCTTCCATAACAACCATGGCTTTTATGAGAGATTTTTCATTTATGTAAGAGACCACTTTATTAGAATCTACAATGCTATCTGTTAAAAAGATTGACAATTTGTGATTTCATAAGAAGATTTATGTAGAGTCCTAAGATATGGAATAAAATCTTAAATTAACTCAATTGCATACACTGAAAAAATATGTGACAGGCCTCACCGTAAGGATGAGGAAAGGTAATTATATTATTTAGTGCACAGAAACCAAATGCAAAAATGATAAAATAGGAAAATGTATCACAAATATTAGAGCAAGACGACCCTACAAAAAACAAGCAAATGAAATAAAGATATGTGACACTGCCAACAGAAAATTTAAGGTAATGATTGTAAAGATGCTAAATGTGGCCAGGAAAGCAACACATGTATAAAATAAGAATGACAACCAAAAAATGAAAAATATTTTTCAAAATACCAAATAGAAGTCATACAGCTGAAAAACATAATAACTGAAATGAAAAATTTAATAATGAAGTATAATAAAGACTACATAAAACACAGGAAATGATTAGCTAAACTAAAGACAGGTCACTGAAAATCTTCCAGTTAGAGGAAAAAAAGGGGAGCATGAATGAAAAAGAATGAGACTTAAGGGACTTATGGGACACCTTTAAGTGGACTAATATACACATGGAATTCCCAGAAGATAGAGACAAAAAAAGCAGAAAAGTTATTTACCAAAAAGTGTCTAAAATATTCTCAGAAACCTGAAGAGATACACGTCCAGACCAAAGAGCCCAAAGAAGACTAAATAATTTCAATGAGACAAACATGAAGACATATGTTAATGTAATTGACAAAATTAAAAAACACAGAATTTTAAAAACACTCAAGAGAAAATGAACTTGTCAACTCTAAAGAAAATTCCATAAGATAATCACCAGATTTTTTCAGAAGAAACCATTTAAAATAGAAGGTATTGGGGTGACATATTAAAGCAATTATGAATAAACTGCTAGCCAAAACTACTATACACAGTAAACCTGTCCTTAAAAATGAGTCAGAGCTAATGACTTTCTTAAACAAAGCTGAGGGAGTTCATCACCAGTAGACCTGCCTTAGAAGAATGCTGAAGAATGTTCATTAAGATGACATGAAAAGAAGCTAATCAAAAACAACAAAAAAAATAGATTTATGTGTTGGTAAATATATTGACAAAACACTGTATTATTATCACTAACATGAGTAAATTACTTTTAATTCAAGTATAAAAGTTTAAAGTACCTGTAACTAAATTATGTGAGCAGATACACAATAAAAAAGATGTAATTTGTGACATTAATAGTATATAACCTGAAAGAAGGAGAGAAAAAAGAGAAGTTGCTGTAGGCAAATGAAGTGGTTTTCAACTTAAGATCTATTTTTTATAAGATATTTTAGCTAAGTCCCATGGCAACCATGAAGGAAATCATGATCAAAGTTATGCAAAAGAAAGAGATAAAGGAACTAAAACCTATCATTACAAAGAGCCAACTACTAAAACAAGAGCAAGACAAAAATATGAAAAAAGGAGGGAGAAAGAATTTCAAACAGAAAAATAATTTAAATATGCCAATTTAAAAGTTAGTATTGGGCGGGGGATTTAGCTCAGTGATTCCAGCACCTGCCTCACAAGAGCAAGGTCCCGAGTTTGATCCCCAGTACCAAAAAAAAAAAAAAAAAAAAAAAAAAAAAGAAAAAGAAAAAGAAAAGAAAAAGAAAGCTGAGATTTAAAAGTTAGTATATTTCCTGTGTTAATAAATGCTTTAAATGTAAGTCAGTTAAACTCTATTCAAATGATAGATTGGTTCAATGGATTTAAAAATAATATCCAACTTTATACTATCTAAAATTCATTCTTGTTAGTTTCTAGGACACACCTAGATTGAAAATAAAAGATGGAAGTAATGGTAACCAAAGCAAGCAGGAGGGTTTGTACTTGTATCCAGAAAAATAAATGATAATTCAAATACTGCTTCTACTAAAAAGGCAGGTCATAAAGCGATAAAGTATCAACTCAAAGAGAAGACATAAAATTACCAGTATATGTGCATTCAACATCAGAGTTTTCTGAATACTCAAAACAAATGAGACAGAAAATGGAAATTTGCAGTAATACACTTATATTAGAAGATTTCAATATCCCATTTTCCATAATAGATAGAACATCTAGAAAGAAAATCAATAAAAAAGCAGTGGATTTGCAGAAGACTACAGACCAAATAGCCTTAATAGAAGTATACAGGGGTTTCTATCCAAAGACAGAACAATACAACTTCGTAAGTGCACGTGAAATATTATCCATGATAGGTCACAGTTTAAGTCAGAGAATAAATCTTAACAAATATATCATGATCAAAATCATATCATGTATCTTTTCTGTCTTTTAGGTGAAACTAAAAGTAAATAAGAGCAAAAATGGTAAAATTCACAAATATGTGGAAAATAAATAAGGTCAGAAACAATGTACTGCATAGCTTCACTTCTATTTGGAATGTTAAAAAATGAAATTCAAATTCACAGAAGAGTAGAATTATAGTCAGCAGAGCTGGATTGTGGGAGGGAAAGTTGGGAGATGTTAGCCACATTGTACAAAGATACATTTATCTAGAATGAAATAACATCTAGATAAAGGACTGCATGGATTTATAGTTGATAATACTTTATTTTATACTTGAAATTTTGCTAAGAGGGTATATCTTAAGTGTCATCACCACACATACACGCTAAATCTACGTGTAGAGATAGATATATGACACTATAAAACTTAGTTCATTAGTGTATCAAAATATCACTGTAAATACCTTAAATTTTTAGTTTCAATAAAAATAAAAAATAAAATAAAAGTAATTATTAAATTCAAGGTCATTTAGATTTTCTCTTATGTTATCATCGATCATATTTTTGTTTTATTTTGCAATTTGATTCATTTGAAGTAAACTCAGGTTACATTTTTTTAAACACATGAATATTGAGTTGGTCCAGTGCCATTTGGAAAATAAAATCTATCTTTTCTCCATTTAATTATTAAACATTATTATAATTATGTGTGACTATTTATGTAATCTTTATTGTTCTATTTGTCCATGTCTTATGCCAATATCACAATGTCTTTATTATTGTAGCTTTATCTGATGTCTTGATATTTGTAGTGTCAATGATCTAAATCTTTTGTCTTTCAATATTGTGCTAGTTATTCTGGGTTTCTGCCTGTCCTAAACTTAAGAATCAGTTTTCTTATATTTACTAAATAACTTGCTGGAATTTTATTCTTATTTTATTGGGATCACACTGAATTTATAGATAAGATTGAGAAGTATTGACATCTTGACAGTATTGACTCTTTCAATATGATCATTGGTATCTGTCCATTTACTCACTTATTTTAAAAATTTTTTTCACAGTTTTGTTTGTTTCATCTAGATCTTGTACTTACTATGCTGATTTATACATAAGTATTTCATTTTTGTTGTGAAAATTGTTTTGTGTTCTTAATTTGTAATTTTACTTGCTTCTGTATAGGAAAGTGATTAACTTTTGCATATTAAGCTTGTGTCCTACAATCATGGCATAATTGCTTATTTGGCCTCAAAATTTTTTCATGTCAATTGTTCTGGAATTTGTACAAAGACACTCATATCACCTACAATCAATAATTTTTGTTTCTTCTTTCTTAATCTGTATATATTTTATTTCATTTTATTGTCTTATTGCATTAGCTATGAGTACCAGCAAGACGTTGAACAGGAATAAGAAAGAAAAGACATCTTTACCTTGTTCCCAATCTTTGTAGAAAGGCTCTAGTTTCCTACTATTAATTATGACACTTGCTGTAGTATTTTGCAAGATACTCTCTAGCAAGTGGAGGAAGTTCCCGCCTATACCTAGTGTAGTGTAGAGTAGTCTTGGTTTTGTCCTGCATAAGAATTTGATTTCATCATATGTTTTTTCTGAATCTACTAACAGGATCATATGATTTTCTTCTTTAGAAAGTGGAAATGATGGATAACATTAATTGGTCTTTAAATTCTGGGTGAGTCTCAAATAATGGATAAATCTCACCTAGACATAGTTTTAAATTTCTTTTTATAAATTATGAGATTCAATTTGCTAATATTTCATTCAGCATTTTTGCATTTAAGTTAATAAGACATATTGGTCTAGGTTTTTAAAATACATTTTTGTAGTACATAATATTTACATTTCTTATATGGAGTTGGTACATGTATGTAACACATCTTAATTGCTTTCTGCATCCCTTTTCCTTCCCCCTTCTCTCCCCTTCCTCCATCTTTTGATCATTTCTTCTTTTAGAGAGATTATTTTCTCCAGTTTTAGGGGAGACCCTGTGACCAATTACACTTTCAGGCCTAGGAAGCATTTTAGACTTCACAGTTTAACTTTTTAATTCTTAAAAATCACAACCTCCTTACATGTGGAGTCAGAAACTGGAAGTCTATATATTTTTAGTTATTTTCTTAAAGATATTCCTGGGGATTCCCATTATATCAAAATTTATGCATTAATATGAACTTCATTTAGTAACATAAATATTTTGCTCCTCTATAGATCTGCTTCCCTTTTGGTGTTTTTGTCATTCATGTTATAGCTTCTCATATTATATACCCATCAATACTGACTTAAAATCATTGTTTTCTGAAGTTATCTTTTCAATCAAGTGTAAGAACGAAATTACAAAAGAGTAAAATTGCATACACCTTTATATTTTCATATGTTGTCACTTAAATTAATGTTATCTCTTAAAGTTTGTCTTTTAAACTAAAGAATTATTTCTAGTGTTTTTTGTAGGATAGGTTTGCAACAATTGATTTGTAGTCTTTTTTAACCAGAGGATGTCTTAATTTCACCTCCATTTTGAAGGATAGCTTTAGTGAGTATATAATAAATAACTGACAATTTTTTTCTATACATTGAGTATTTTACCCCACCTCCTTTACACTCTCTGACTTCTGGTGAGAAATCTGTTGGTAATCTAAACAAAGATCCTCTGTACATAATTAATCCTTTCTTTCCATTGCTTTTAATATTTTCTCTATTACATTGTCTTTTAGCAGTTTGGTTATAGCACGCTTGGCTCTGTATTTGTTTGAGTTTATTTTCCTTGAAGTGTATTGAGCTTCTTAGAAATGTAGATTAACGCTTCTCATTAAATTTTGGACTTTTTATCATTATTTTTTCAGATATTATTTTGTCTGTCTCAAGCTCCTGTCTTTCTCTGATTTACAATATGCATGTTTATATACTTGATGGTATATCATAATTTGCTAATGACCTGTTCATTATCCTTTTTATTTTCAACTTGAGATGATGTTTTTTCTACTTTGTCAAATATGCTATTGGGGCCCTTGAATGAATTTTATATTTGTGTTATTGTTTTCTACTGTAGAATTCCCATTTGATAATATCTGTTAATGTCTGTCTATATTGATATTCTTTCTAACATTATTCTTATATTTTTATTTATTTAGAGATGGTTCCTTTTGGTCTCTGTACACACTTTAAAAAATTAACACAATGTTTTTGTTTAGAAAATGTAATTTACTAGTCTCTCAGAGACAATTTTTTAAAAATTAATTTTATTGGTATATTTTAAGCATACAGTATAATGCCATTCATAATTGGAGATTTGTACCTTTACATAATATATCTTGATTCTTATTTTTTCCCCATTCCTCCATACAGAACCCAGCGGGGTTCTGGCTAGGGCCTGTGTACACTTGGGATTGAATCTAGGTGTGCCTCTGTATAGGGCCTGGCCTCTTAGGTAGCTGTTGTCTGGGAAGGCCTTTGACTGGGGACTGTGCACCCCAGTTGCTGGTGTCTGGGGGGGGCTTCTGGCTGGGGTCTGCGCGCACTTATACATGGTGTCAGGGTGGGGCTCTGGGACTTTGGCTGGGGCCTGTGGGCTCAAGCAGGTGGGGTCAGAGCAGTGCCCTGGCTGTACCTGTCACAAGCAGCTCTGCTCTGGTCCACACCGGGTTCTCCCTGGGATCTGCCCACCTAAGAGATAATTTTAATTGCTTGTGCATCTCTCCCCTGATAATTAGCCATTAATTCTTTTTGTTTTATCTCTTAATTTTTGGTTTACATTTTCAGCAGTTTAATGTGACAGTTTGGGACATGAGATTCTTTTCTTCATGAAGTTTGGTGTTGGAGTTACTTTGTTCTTGTTCTTTGGTAACTTTTCTGAAGTTTTTGTGTAAAGTCTGTATTCTTTGGTGTATATGACCATTGAAGTCTACTTGGTTTTCATAATGTACACGGACAGAAATTTCCTTGGCTGTCTAGAACTAATAAATTTCTTTGTCTTTTCTGAGAGATTCCGCATTCAGGTTGGATATTCCTTCAGCACCCAATGAGGTAATGTGGAATTCTACCTCAATCTTCACTTTCTGCTTGCGTTGATTATGAAGTTCAGCCAAAGGTCCAGATCTTACAGCTTTCTCAGGTCTTTCTATTCTATAGTCCAGAAATATGGATATGCTTTTCAAGGTTCCTCTGAATTTCTCCTTTTTTAGCTTGTTTACATTCTATTTATCCCCCCCCACACACAATTTGTCCCCCAGCTGGAGCAAGTTCAATTTTAAAGAATATTTTGAATAAATGAACTCTGAATCAGATAAAATAAAGACAGCTTTTGAACTGGCATCTTAAAAAAAAAAGTTTCCACTCCATTCCTTCTCTTAATATCTACCAAAGTGCTAGTTTTCATCATGGTTATAGTCTGTTGGCTTTCAAGGCTACCATGGAGCTTGAAAGAAAAGTAAGTTTAGAGCAAGTTAAAACACTAAAAGATCACTATTATTACCAAGATTTAATCATGTTTTTTCTTCAACAAATACTACCTCTGTTGGTATAAGATTTTGGTTAATTTTCAGAGGTTTGAGAATTTTAATGATGCCAATTTCTACAATTTTTCATTACTTTCAAGGAGGACAGACTTTTCACAAGTCCTTACTCTCCCACTGTTTTGTGGACATTACTTCTAAAAACTGTATTTAGGATTGAAAGACAAAATACTTCACACATGAAATTAGCTACAGAAAACAGAAGACAAGGTATTATTGGAAGTATAAACTTCACTGAAGTACTTTGCTTCTTTATTTCTTTTAAAATAATTCCTTGGACTATGCCAACTTTCCATAAACTGATGTTAGTATATTTCTGAGCATTTAATTTGACAACACATGACTTGTAAACCACTCTGAGCTTTTTGGGAATTAACCATCTTATGTTAAGTAAAAAATATTTGACATGATAAAAGCACATAATAAAATAAATATCTGGTGAAAGATAAGTGAATAAATATCCTTAGATCTATATAAAATTCTATTTTTAAGGTATTATTTTCAGAAACAACAAATGAATGAAAAAATAATTGAGTAAATATATTGATATTGATTTTCACATAGCACATTTTAAATAAAAATATGCGACATAGTCCTTTCTTGTGGCTGCAAAACATATATTTGTGGTACAGTATATGAAAATCAGTATTATTTCCTTTTTTCTTTGGAAGGGGTGTAAAAAGGGAAGCACAAGTTCTCATGGTAAAAATTATTTTCATTTATTTTTACCACTTTTTTGTTGTGCTTTATCATTCATTTTGATATAAGAAAATAGGTTCAAAAATTCTAATAAACATATAATATAAAACACAAGTGTTTACTTTTTATTCATGATGTGTTTGATACTAATAAATAATTAACAATAACAGCCTACACTCATTCAAATTAGTAAAACTAGTTTCAGTTATTTTGAAACAGGGTAACTAAAATTATCCAACAGGTCCATTTACCAATGTTTCAATTGTGTTATGGCCATATGACTTTTCAATTGTTGTAGATTTCTGGATATAAACATTAAATAACATCATTTGAAAATTAAGCAAATATTGTAATACAAAACAAAAATGTTTCTGCTTCTCAATTTATAGCATAAAATCATGATAATATGCACTATTATTGCTCTTAGGTCAACTAGGTACCTGAGTTGATATATTTGGTTAGAAGCTTTTAAAGTTTCAATTGAGGTAGATACAATTATTTATTTGATAATTATATTGAGCATTTAAAAATAATGTGTTTTGTTGCATTATTGAATACTGTCATTGCAAAAGTCTACTGCTGATAACTAAATAATATTCAATAACCTGTCACTCATCCAGACCATAGCCTCTTATTTCTGCTAGTATGTCATACAAAAGGCTGCCTGGTATAAAACGTACATAAAGAGTAATATTTTAATGGTGCAGACAATTGCCCATCCCAGAAATGTGGAACCTGGTACTCTGGAAGTTTCAGTATTGAGCTATACCAAAGTGGGCTCAGACACTTGAAGAATTTTTATATCTTATATATGCACAGGCAAGAAATCTGATAGAAATTTTATCACTAGGCTTTTATCTTAGGCAAAGTGTGCATCAATGAGAGGAAAATGCATGTACCTTTGGTCTATAATGTAAGGTGAAGTAAATGAGACACACACAAGCTTAAATATTTCATGATTTCTCTTTTATGAGAAACTCAAATTATAAACATGAGCAAATAAAAGATAGATAATAGGAAGTAAGAAGACAGATGTTTCTCAAGTGATAAGGAGATCAAAAGATGGAAAGAGAGAGAAGGGAGGTAAGGAAAGGAGGATAAAAAAATAAAGATATGTTATTTATATGTACCAACTCCACACAAGGAGTATAAACATGTAAAGCAAACATGTACTAATACAAATAAATAAATAAGTTATTTATAATGTCTCTTATGTTAATACAAAATCCTCCATTGTCAGTTTGCATAATAAAAATGTACGTAACCACTTTCTAGAGTTACCGCATCCTGTTTAGAGTGCATACTAATTACTGATATTTTAATATTAATCTAATATAAAAATATCAGTTAACTTGGACATAAGTGAATTCACCGCACTGTACTAAGGTACATAAATTTCCATAAAGGTAATATGACAGCATATATATTGAAGACATTTGTTATTGAACACATCTGGTGTTTTTCTTTGTAAATCTTACAACAATCTCTCAGTTTTCTTTTTATTTAGTATTCCATGTCATAAAACTGACGACATTTCTCCTCACAGGTGTACTTCTGACCCAGGCTTAATTTTTTCTAGCCTATGCTTCTTTATACTACAGATTCAGGGGAGGACAAAATGCTCATGATTAAACCAGGCCAATCAAAACAAGAAATACAAGCCAGAACTTTCCTGAAACTCCTATGAAAAAGAAATTTGTTCTATGTGTTCATTTATTTGCAGTGAAACTGGAGTTGTGAAGGTATATGAGTGGAGAGCTTTTCTAAAAGTGAAATTAGCACAGAATTTAGGAAGGAAATTCCTCCTGGCATCAGTTGAATGCTTACCCATCTGAGCCTGAAACTTTAGAAGTTTTAGTTACAATGTGACAATATGTTCCTTGTTTTTATCTGTGATATGTAGCTTTATGTGTCCATGTAAATCCATTTTATATAAAATAAAAAACATAATGGGTAAATGCAAATCAGTAAGTCATGGGTGACAAAACACAGTTTGTCTGAAATTAACAATGGCCCAATGGGAAGTAAGAGATGCTAGCCAGTGTTAGGCAATGGATAAGCCAAAACTTTTCCAACTAACAGTCAGAGAATATAGAGTTAACTCAATTAAAATGGTGCTAAGAGATTATAGCAAGAGCTTGACAATGGGACTAAAAACATTATAAGGAGTTTTACCTTTTTCCTATACTTGAACGTAGGTTTCAGAAGTCATTTAATTTCACCTGAATCAGTTACCTCATGAGTGAATATGATGGTGGAATAAGTCATCTCTGAAAGTGTTTCTGTTCAGTACTCAAGATGAGTAATTGTTGAAGAGCATATCAAAGGAGCCAAAGTCAGTCTTGGAAGATGATAATTAAGGAGCTTGGTGTAAAAATCCAAAAACTGTTAAAATTCTAGATTATAGCATAAGTTGCCTGAATATGAAGTGTATAGGTTATAGAATTTATGATAAAATCTCTATCAAAGATAAGAGAGGGGAAAACTGGGAGCCAATCCTAATCTTACTTATAACGAGCTGTGTACTGAACTTTTCAGGACCAAGTTCCCTGATCAATGATAAGTGAAGAAGAAAAACAAAATCTGTAGCTCTCTGAATAGTACCATTTTGGAAGTTTTACAGACTTTTACTTTCTGTGAGCACAATCCTTGCCAGCTACCTACCATATTGAAATAGAACAATTTGGGGAGCAATAGATGATACGATTTCTAAATCAGTGGAAGCAAGCTGATAAGTGCTTTCATTGTACCTTAATTTGTTTTCCAGAGTTTGGAAACTTCTTTTTGGAATGCCTCATTAAATCTAAATTTCCCTTGCCCTTCATAAAATATCACCCCGGCTTCTTCTCTATGGTGGCTCTGACCAGCATCTCATTGATCATCACCTCTATTCTCTCATTACCACAGGTGCACCTTTTAATGTATATTTCCTTTTGTGTCTCAAGATTTTTAATGACTCTGATTAGCTCTAAAATCTGTTTTTCAAAACCCTTTGTAAGGCAATTCTTTAGTTTTTACCAATGGATATTTCCAATTTAGTTAAAATATATGTCTAATTTTTCAATTCCATATAATTTTTCTGAAATGTGTGGAAGTATTTTCAGCTTTTTCAAGGATATTTTTATTGTTATGTAAAACAAAGGAAAGGAAGATGCATAAAATATATTTTATATACTTTTTAGAAAATGTGAACTTCAAATTTGGGTTAAAGCATAAATAATATTTCCAAATCCCAAAGCAGAATAATTTTGTCATACATTCTAAAATTAAGCTTACAATTAAATAAAGCAGTTAGATTAAATAAATCTAAGCAAACTTCCATAATACTTTGTTAAAGATTAAAACTATATAAGAAGGTAATAGATTGTAAAATTGTCAATTTGGATGAAAATTAGATATAGTATTACACTTTAGTACAGACTTGTAGTCCCAACAGTCTGAAAGCTGAGGCAAGAAGATAGCAAGTTTAAATCCAACTTGGTAAACTCAGAGACTTAGCTAGAAACTATCTCAAAATAAAAAACAAGAAAGGGACTGAGGGTGTAGTACAGTGCAAAGGCCCTGAGGTCAATCCTCTGGAACTAAAAAAAGAATGTCTATTATATTGATTGTTTAACAATAACAAAACTTGCAAAAATATATAATTAGGTACTAGTTAGAAAATATGCAGTTGTATAATAACCATCTGTGGCCATTTAACATGATGTGGTCTTACAATCTTGCTATGGGAGGAAGATCTACAATATACAGTTAAGTATGAGGTAAACTGCTGTTTTAGTGGTTTTACAGATTCAGTATTGCCTTATTTTATCTTTACAATACTGTTAGTGTTATAGCTATATCTAGATGTCCTCCTGAAGTGTCATATGCTCATAGGTGGGGATTTTTCAAAGTGACTGGATCATGTGTGTATATTGTATTAATCCACTGATGAGTTTATAGTTGGGGGTGATGTTGGGAGGTGAAGCCTAGTGGGAAGAGGTGGGTCACTGTAGGTGGGGCCTGGAAGGTGTACATATTTATCTGTCCTCCTCTGTTGATGGCACCCTACTTCCCACTGTTATGCCATGACAAAGCCCCTTCTGCCATGCCCTTCTGCCATGATGTCTTGGCTTAGAACCAGCCAATGATGGACTGAAACATCTATAAACTGTGAACTAAAATGAATCTTTCCTTCTTTAACTTGCAGATGTCAGGTATTTTGTTCTGGCAATAAAAGAGGAAGTAAGACAATCAAGTAAATTGGAGCTCTGAGAAAAATAAAGATTTTAAAATAATTTGTTCAAGGATGCAGGTAATAAAAGCTAGAGATCTTGCTGCTATATTCTTTCTTTCTTCCTTTCTTTTTCTCTTCTTCCCATCTATCATCTATGTTTATATTTTCTATTTTAACTGGGAGTATACTATTGTTGTTTAAATCAGCCATGGACAAAATCATTCAGAGAAATTCATGATGAGAGAGAAAGAGAAAGGAGGAGGGGAATGAGAGTGAAAGAGGGAGAGATTAATTTGGAATTAACTCTCTAAAGGAAATATGTTAAATTCTGTTGGTGGTCAGGGTATATGGATTAAGATTTTTGACCTCCAGAAGAAAAGGGTGTCTGTTCACATTTTAACTCTGTGGGAATTTCAAATACTTCAGAGAGCATATTTCAGGTTTCCGACTGAGGCTAATGAGTATTCTCTATATCTCAGGTATAACTACATTTCATTTTCTGTAACCTTCCTATGGAACTTAGCTTGATTAATGATCATAGTGTTATTTAAAAAGGAAGTTAAAAATCAGCTTCAGTAAATTAGCTTGTCAGGTAGGTTTTTTCCCCTTCTTTTTATTTAATCTAACTGACCTGATATGTTAATATGAAAATGGGCCAGTTAACAAATACACAGGAAGAGAATCACTATAGGAAGATCACAATTTCCATGAGAAAAAAAATGATAATTTTCAAAATAATAAGGTAAAGTAATTTATAAGATTAATCAAAAAACATTTAATTTACTTCCTTAACACAAAAATTATGAAAATCAAAGTAGTGTAAAGCAATGTCTTGTTTTAGAGGGTTTTCATGCAGTCATATGATAATCTAAAAAATTTTAAATCCATCAACTCTGAGACAAAATAATTTCAGATTGTTTCATATGTACCAACTGCAAAGGAAATCAGGTCTCTGAGAACTTAAAATTTGTTCAACATCACATAGGTGGGACTAGAAACCAGATTGTGTAAGTACCTAGTGCTTTTTATAGCACACTTCATTGCTTCTCAAAGGAAATTAGAATGAATAAAAGTTGTAACAAAGGGGTACCACTAAACTTAGCAGAAACTAATTAAAGTCCAAAATATTATTATTATAAAATTTGAATAGATAATAGAAAAAGGAGATAGATCTTTTGCAAATATGAAGAGAGTGAAGCAACTGAGGTAGGATAAGGAAGTAAGGATTTGTATATAAAAAGATTTAAGGTGCATTATGTACATGTACCAGCTCTCCATGATGAATGTAATAATTATGTACTGCAAACATGTACTAATAAAAATTGAAATTATAAAATGTGATAACAACTTGTTTTGTGTGGGAAGTTGCAGCTAAATTTGCAGTTATTTAAATTGCTTTTTATTTCTGAAAATGTGTTGTTCTGACTGCTATTTCTTGCTCTATGCATTGTCACTTTTAATACATTTAGTGATTTTGAAATATTTGATGCTGGATCATTCTGCTGCAAATATGACCTGTCTTTCCAACAAGTGGACTGATTGAATCTGTCATACAGGTGGGATTTATAGTAAATTCACCATCACACAAGTAAAACCATTAGAAATTGCAATGGTTTAAAAGACTGAATAGAAGATTAATTTGGAATTATCCCCTGATTTTACCAGCAGACTGGTTTATATTTTCCCTCCAAATGACCACGGAGAATCTTAAAATTACATCAGTTTTAATGTACATATGTTGCTGTGTTGATTTCTATTTCAGATCTATAACATGGTCCTTGCTTATAAAAATTTCAATATTGAAATAATTTATGGGAAGAATGAATAACTTTTTATACTGCATAGTGTTTTGCATTGAAAACAAAAACTATATCTTAAGCATTTCTTTTCAATTTTAATTGTTATGCATATATACACATATATATTAATATGAATAAGCTACTTTTCAATCTAATTATTAGAATTTATCAAATCATGTGCTTCATTTAGTTTAACTTTCAGACAAACATGACTGGAATGGGAAAAATACATTGTTATTAAGCAGAACCTATGTCCTGGAGTAAATTTTCAGTTATTCATAATTTGGAAATTAATTTAAGTTTTGCTGTTGTATTGTACATATAATTCTCATTATTTGAAGTAAAGTATTTTGAATCATTCTCACTTCTAAATGAAAAAAAAACACGTTTAACTTTTCCATTTTAACACATATGAAAATATTTTCTCAGAGACATATTATTTTGTACAGACAAAATATATTTTGTTTTATTATATATTTTGTTTTATTTATTCGAATTGAATGCCTATCTTTTCTAGATTTTTCAGATTTAGAGTACTCAAGCTTCACAGTTTATTTTACTTTGCTAACATTAACAGTTCAATGTGATACTATCCTTATATGAGTACTAAAACTATAATTAAAAAAACATTTTAAGGGTCTTGTAAAACAGAACACATAAAACAAGAACATTTATTTTAGTTGAAGACATGTGCTAATTTTTTTTATTGAGAAATGCATTAAACATTGATACATCCAACCTCTGATTGAACTTCCAGACTTGTCACATGTAGGGACTATGGAAGATTTATTGCACAATATAAAATTAGGCATATACAGTAAACTTCATAGTAAATGACCTTTGCAGACAAGAGATTGCCACAGAGAATATTTGCACAGTAAAAAGGGATCTGAAAAACATATTTAAAAACATTCAAAAATGAGTGATAGGAACTGAAAAACATGAAAGACTAAAATTCACCAGTAAAATAAATGTATAGGAAATTCACTTTCTAAGAGGAAAAGCTATTTTTAATATTTCTAATTCATTTATTATATAATAATCTATATTAAAGAGCATGTATTTAATTTGATAAACAAAGAATTCTATTTAAGCATACTAATTTTACAAAGTACTTGTGGAATATAAGTACAAAAATATCCATTTGATCTTTGAAAAAAGTACAAATTAATGGAGCAATAAAGACTCATAAATAGAGCTATCACGTGTGAAACGTAGACTACCCTGTGATTTGACAGGAGGTTAATTTCATTGTGAATTGAATTTAGTGCATGTTTCATTCTATTATCTGTTCACTTCTCAGTTTTATCATTTCCTTTTCCCTAATTCTTTTTCTCTCTGTCTTCATCTCCATCTGTCTCTCTCATTCTCTCAGATATAAATTCATTGTCCAATAGTAATGAGCTTCTTTTGGGGAAAATTATAAATGTGCCTTCTGCAGCAAAGCATACAAGCATGATAGCCTAAAGATTTTTTATTAAAATTTGTAGAAATGGTCAAAATATCTTGTCTTATTATTGCTTATTCAAAGTGTTTTAAAAGTTATACCAGTCTCAAATCTCATAACTATAAGAAAAGTCTGCTAATACTGAGTCTGTCTAGAGCAGAATCTATTTTTCTTTATGTTTGAATAAAATGCATACTTTCACAATTCAATTGCTATATTGTAAAAACAGCATCTATTCCTTTGATACCAATTTAGATTTTAATTCCTAAATAAATAGTAACTTTTGTAATACTTCTAGTGAGACTAGCTTAGTTTACTAATATTACACATTCTTGGGAAGCATGGTAAAAGGATATTTCAGAATTCTGAGAATCAGATGCAATCATTTACTTTTGGTTCTTAATACCAAACATCAAATGTGAATTAGCCACAGAGGAGCAGAGGCTCCCAGCACCAAGCACCTGAGCCTTTCATGGTGCTGTACCACTGACCCAGTGAAGAGGAGCAAAGCCCCACCCAGTACCCAGCAGGTGAGCCTTTTGACCAACTGTACCACTGACTCCAGTGAAGAGGAGCAGAGACACACCCATGGCCAAGGAGGTGACCTGCACAGGTGCCAGCAGCACAACCCCCACAAACATTGAAATGAGAAGACACATAAACAAATCTCAAAAATCAGACTTCCACATCTCCAAAAGCAACCCCAAAGGGAAACCATATGGAACACTGTGATACTCAACCACCTGGACTCCCTGAACTGGCAACAAAATAGGATCTGGAAAAAATGAAATCAGAAATAATTTCTCAGATAACAGCAGATATTGTGCCCATAGAGCAAGACATGATTAATAAATTTAGAGAGGACACAGATAAAAAAATAGAGGATCTGAGGAACATGATGGAATCCCAACATAGGAAACAAATGGAATCCATAAAACGTATGCAAACAGATTTCCAGGAGGTTAAAAACTCCATTGAATGTCTATGCAGCAAAATGAGCAAGTGTGAGATTAGAATTTCAGATATAGAAGATAAGATTGCAATTAGTGACCAGGAAAAGAAAAATTTCTTAAAAATAGTAAGGGACCATGAGAAATCAATCCAGTAGCTGCAAGATGATGCAAAGAAGAACAACATCAGAATGATTGGAGTCAATGAAGAAACAGGAGAGAGTGCAGATGACATAAAAAAAATGCTCACAGAAGTGATGGTAGAAAACTTCCCAAGCAGGGGGAAAGAACTTGACATAAAGATAAGTGAGGCAAATAGGACTCCAAAGAGCCTTGATAAAAAAAAAGCTACACATAGGCATATAAGTGTTAACATTCCAGAAACTCAACAGAAGAACAAAATTCTACAAGCAGTTAGAGAAAAGAAACAAATCACATACAAAAGAAAGCCCATCAGAGTCACAGCAGACTTCTCAATGCAAACCCTGAAGGCAAGAAGAGCTTGGAGTGACAAATTTCAAGACATAAAGGAAAACAGCCTCCAACCCAGACTGATGTACCCTGCAAAACTATCTTTCAAAATTGATGGAGAAATGAGATACTTTCATGACAAACAGCACCTTAGGAACTTCATGAATATCAAACCAGCAGTCCCCCAAATTTTAGACAATGTCCTAGGAAAAGGCAATAAGGGTCACAACCACAGGAAGCCCAGCAGAATGAATCAATCAGGCATGACAAGAAATTAAATGCAAAGGGGGCAAATCCAATGAAAAAAAAAAGTCATGACAATGATAAGTCAATATGCATCAGTTCTAACCATCAATGTCAATGGTCTCAATTTACCAATCAGAAGAAATAGACTGGCAGAATGGGTCAAGAAGCAAGATCCAACAGTATGTTGCATAAACACACTTAAAGGAAAAAGAAACTCATACACTGAAACTTAAAGGGTGGAAAACAATACTCCATGTAACAGGAACCTGAAAAAAAAGCAGGAGTAGCTATCCTCTTTGCAAATCAAGTGGATTTCAAACCAACACTGATTAAGAAAAACAAAGAAGGACACTACATCCTCATAAAGGCAACAATCCAAGCAGAAGATATGACAATCATAAATATATATGCACCAAATACTAGTGCACCCAACTATATAAAATATACCAGTGGACATGAAAAATCAAATAAGCACTAATACAATAGTAGTAGGGGCCTCAATACCACACTATTGCAAATAGATCAAATAGAAAAAAATAACGAAATATTAGAACTCAATAAAACTCTTGAATAAATGAATGTAACAGATGTTTACAGAGTGTTCCTCCCCACAAAATCAGAATACACATTCTTTTCAGCTGCATATGGGTCATTCTCCAAAATAGACCATAGTGCAATGAAATTGGAGATCAATAGCAAAAGAAACCGCAAGAATTTCATAAACACATGGAAATTGAACAACACACTTCTGAATAACCAATGGGTCACAGAAGAAATTAAACAAGAAATCCGACAGTTTCTACAATTAAATGACAATGAAAATACAACATATCAGAATCTATGGGACACAATGAAAGCAGTCTTATGAGGGAAATTCATAGCACTGAATACTCATATTAGGAAAATAGAATGAGCCCAATTAAACAACCTGATGCTGAACCTCAGGCTTCTAGAAAAAGAACAGCAGGACAAACTCAAAGCTCATACAAGGGAGGAAATTATATAGATCAGAACAGAAATCAATGCAATGGAGACTAAGAGAATGATTAAAAAACATCAATAAAGCCAAGAGTTGGTTCTTTGAAAGAATAAAGAAAATTGACAAACCTTTAGCCAACCTTATCAGGAAAAGGAAAGAAAAGACCCAAATCCATGCAATTAGGAATGAAAAGGATGAAATCACAACAGACCCAGCAGAAATCCAGAGGATCATAAATACATACTTTGAGAACCTATACACCAATAAGGTGGAAAACACAGAAGAAATGGAAAGATTCCTAGACCAGTATGAATTGTCAAAGTTGAATGAGGAATCCCTAAAAATTCTAAACAACTCAATGTCAATCAATGAAAATGAAAACGTAATTGAAAACTTACCAACTAAGAAAACCCCAGGTCCTGATGGCTTCACTGCCGAACTCTACAAGACATTTAGAGAAGACTTATTCCCACTACTGTTTAAACTCTTCAATGAAATTTAAAGGGAAGCAATACTCTCGAATTCACTCCTGAAAGCAAGCATCACCTTGATCCCCAAAGAAGAGAAAGACCCAACTAAAAAAGAGAACTGCAGACCAATCTCACTAACAAACATAGATGGAAAATTCCTTAACACCATACTGGCAAATAGAATGCAGAAGATCATCAAGAAGATCATACACCCTGACCAAGTGGAATTCATCCCAGGGATGCAGGGATGGTTCAACATATGCAAATCAATAAGTGTATTACACTATATCAATAGAGTCAAGGACGAAAACCATATGATCATCTCAATAGATGCAGAAAATGCATTTGACAAAATCCAACATGCATTTATGACAAAAACCCTACAAAAAATTGGAATAGACAGTGTCTACCTCAATCTGATCAAAGCCATTTATGAAAAACCAATAGCCAGTAACATACTAAATGGTCAAAAACTGAAATCTTTCACACTAAAATCAGGAACAAGACAAGGATGTCCACTATCACCACTTCTGTTCAATAAAGTTTTGGAAAAATTAGCCATAGCAATTAGACAAGAGAAAGAAATAAAAGAAAAAACATAGGAAACGAAGAGGTCAAACTGACATTATTTTCAGATGACATGATACTCTATATAGAAGACCCCAAGAAATCCACTAAAAGTCTTTTAGACTTAATAACCAAATTCAGTAAAGTAGCTGGATACAAAGTCAACACACAAAACTCAATAGTTTTCCTCTACACAAACAACAGACTCATTGAGAGAGAAATAGGGCAAACAATTCCTTTCACAATAACATCCAGGAATCAATCTAACAAAAGAAATGATAGACCTCTTCTCTGAAAACTATAGCACTCTGAAAAGAGAGATGGAAGACGATATCAGAAAATGGAAAGACATCCTTTGCTCCTGGGTAGGAAGCATCAACAGAGTGAAAATGGCCATACTTCCAAAACTGCTATATAGATTCAGTGCAATCCCAATTGAAATCCCAGGACCATACTTCACGGACCTTCAGAAAACAATCCAAAAATTCATTTAGAATGAGAAGAGACTTAGAATAGTAAAAGCAAATGTTGGCAACAGAGACATGGCAGGGGATATCACGACCCCAAACTTGAAACTATACTACAAGGCTGCTGTGATGTAAACAGCATGGTACTGGAAAAGATACAGACCTGAGGACGAGTGGAACAGATTAGAAGATGCAGAAACAACACCAGACACACTCAGCCATCTCATCTTCGATAAATGAGCCAAAAACCCTCACTGGAGGAAAGATAGCCTCTTTAATAAATGGTACTGGAAAAATTGGGCTTCAACTTGCCAAAGATTACAACTAGACCTATATCTCTTGCCATGCACTAAAGTAAAATTGAAATGGATTAAAGATCTAAATATTAAAATAGAAATGTTGAACCAGCTGGAACAGAGGTTAGGTAAAATTTCTGAAGATATTGGTGTAGGAAAAGATTTTATGCACAAAACCTCAGTTTCCTGTGAACCAGCACAAACAATCAAGTGATATCTTTATTAAAAAGCTTTTGCACATCAAGAGAAACCACCAACAGTGTAAAGAGACAACCCACAATGTGGGAAAAAATTTTCACCTGCTGCTCCTCCGACAAAGGTCTACTATCTCAAATCTATAAAGAACTTAAAAAAGTCAAACCTCTCAAATTTAAAGACCCAATCCAAAAATGGGCATCTGAAATGAACAGATATTTCTCAGAGGAAGAAGTAGAAATAGCAAATTAACATATGAAAAAATGTTCAACATCACTGGTCATTTGAGATATGCAAATGAAATTTGAACTGAGAGTCCATCTCACCCCAGAAAAAGTGACTGCTATCATGAAAGCCAAAAATAACAAATGCTGGTGAGACTGTGGATAAAGAGGAACACTGCTCCACTACTGGTGGGAGTGTAGACTGGTGCAACCACTGTGGAAATCAGTATGGACATACCTCAAAGAATTGGGAATCGAAGTCCCATCTGACCCACTATTCCCCTGCTGGATATCTTCCCCAAAGAATTAAAAGAATCATACCACAGTGATATATGTGCACCCATGTTCATAGCAGCACAATTTGTAATAGCTAAAACTTGGACACAGCCCAATTGCCCATCAACTGGAGACTGGATAAAGAAAATATTGTGTTTTTTATAAAATGTGAGTACTGCTCAGCCATCAAAAATGAGTAATTAGAGACATTTATAGCTAAATGGATACACATTGAAGTGATTCTCTTAAGTGAAATAAATAGGGCACATATGTGTAAATACCAAATAGTTTCTCTAGTGTGAGAACCTGAAAGTGTAAAGAAGGACTAAAAATTATAATAGAAAATGTGAAATAGGAAGAAAAGGGGCAAAGCGGAAGGGGATATTGGAGGTGTAGGAGAAAGGAAAGAAATGAATGGAATTAATATGAGAAAATGAAAAAATGGAAACAGTCTTTGTAAATAGGGAGGGCTGGAGTTATTGAAGGGAAGGGAGGGGAATGGGGAAAAAATAAGAACCAAGAGAGATTATGTAAAGGTGCAAATTTCCAATGATGAATGTCCATATACCTATATTGTACACCTAAAATGAAACAATAAAATTAATTTTTAAAATATGTATTAGCATGTGATATTCTGCCTTCTCAAAGGATATGGAAGGAGTGAGAAAATCCTTTAGAGGTAAATATGCCCATGTTAAAAAAAACTCCATTAAATAGGTGATCCTTTTTAGCTGTAATATTGAATTAAATAGTATAATCTTTTTTCTTAGATCAGATGCATGATGTAAATTATGAGATCAGAATTAAGAGGTAAACTTCACTTTTTCAGCAGTGTCTTCTTTTTTTTCATCTATTTTTTATGCTACTCCTATGCTTTTTGGTTTTTTATCTAGATGTTTCGCTTTTCTTAATCTTTATTACTTTCACTTACCTCCTTCTTGCTTTTTTATTGAGTTTCTATTAAGTCAGACACTACCAAGTGGGAAATAAGATTCTCTGTGATCTTTCCCACAAAACAGAGTTCAGAAAGAAATCTATTTACTGGAATGATGATCTATGTTCAAGGAAACTACTTTTTCTTTTCCTGAATTTTTTCTTCCTCTTGCATTTCCTATCACCCTATATCATAAAATTCATCATTGATTTAAACTTGTAAATTCCTTTGTGTTTTTTTATGGAAATAGATTTTGAAATTCTCTGTCATGAAACTGTGTGCTTGAAGTAAAGTTGTAGTAGACTTATTATTGATAGTTGCAAGTGCTTCCTCCTTCATCTTCTTTTGTCCTCCACAGCCTTTACTGTTGCTAAGTCCAGAATTTGTTAACTGTTTCTTTACAATCCATCTAAGAATGCTTCCTTAAAGAACAATGTAAACATACTATCAAGATTTGTGGGCTTTGTCTTCCTCAGACTATAATGCTAAGTTTATTGCAGGCAGGTATATATGTGAGGGCATTGATTCTAAATATTGCTGTAGAAAAGACTAAAGAGTAGTTAAATTATGAAGTCTACAATTTTTTCTTTAAGAATATTCAACAATTTTTAGTGTTTGTTCAATAAAAAGAATCATGTAAATAATTCAGTGTTTTGATACAAGGTATGCATTTTTTTAGAAAAGATTTATGTTTTCTGTATTTTCTTTCCTGTTAAATCACCATTCAAATTTTCATTTCTTATTTCTTATTGGTTCAAAATTATTTATTTATTATCTACACTATACTATATTGACTTTGAATATATAGCAGTAAACAAGATATTACTCTGTTCAAGGAATTTACAGACTACTTAGAGAAACACTGGAAGTAATTACTATGGAAGCACATAGAATTATGATTTTAAACTATATTCTTCTTCAACCACATTATTTCCTTCCTTTCCAAAATCAAGTGTCACTTGTGAAGGTCTTTTCCTTATGTTATCCTAG
Organism: Heterocephalus glaber; assembly: GCF_000247695.1. The sequence continues at coordinate 13,964,849 of NW_004624744.1, read as the reverse complement.
ATATATTAACATCTTTACTGTTTTTATTTCAAAGGTCCCGTAGATGAAGTCAACATTAGGAACGTCTCTCTGTCAGCCACTATTGACAGTTTTTTCCTTTGATCATGAGTCACATTTTCTTGCTTCATGCTCTGTCTTTCAGTTTTGATTATTTATGGGAAATTTGTATTAAACACAACAGAAACTAAAGGAAAGAATGTCAGATTGCTAGACTGTTATAATTTATATATAGATGTCCAGCCAAAGTCTTATAGGGTCAGAGCTGGAGCTTTGGAAAGTGATTGGATCATGAGGGTGTGATACTCATCAGTGAAATAGTCCTCTACTGAGTTTGTAGCTAAATGTGATGTTGACAGAGCTGCAGCCTGGTTGGAGGATTTGATTCACTGGGGGTGTGGCCTGCAAGTGTGTATCTCCCTCCCTCTTCAGTTGATCACTCTCTGCTTCTGCCACCATGGCATGAGTTCCTTCTTCTCAGTCATGCCCCAACTGACTATAGACTGAAGCCTCTGTTTTAAATGGGCATGACAAATGAAACACAGGATATTTTGTCAAGTTACATGATTTTCGTATGGAGATATCATCAAGTGTATTGCAAATAGAAAAAGATTCTTATTTCATCAATACTTCAGTCTACCTGCAAGCGTTTTTTTGTTTTTTGTCAGTACAAGAAAAGAGGAACAGAGTAAACCACTCTGAAATATACTAGTAGAATAAACACAATATCCTTAAAAATTAGGCACTGAGAAATAACTAAATTCTGTTACTGAAGAGACCTTCCCTTGTAAATGGAAAATATTTAATCTTGATTTGATGAAATTTAAGAAATGAATCTTGAATTTTAAACTTAATAATGATTAATTGTAAAGTAATTGATTATGGATTTTTTCACTTATAGTACTCATTATAGATTGAAGGGATCAGTTTGGCAGAGATTGTCATATGGAAAGGATCAAATTAAATGCAAATAATATCAGTATTAATTAATAAAGAATCAAGTATGTAACCAGACGGTGACTGGAAATAGCTAAACAACTGTTTTTCTTGGTGTCATTTCATAAGTTGTTTTCAACGATATTTTTGAAAACATTGAATGTGACACTTAAAGTTCTCTATATTATGTTTTATGTAAATTTATCTTTATATTCAGCATTACTAAAAATTATGGGACTCCATTGGAGTTTTTTATCTATTTACTGTGCACACTTTATTAACATTTGAATGAAACACTCTTATTTACAAAGTTGAAGTCTGAGATGCTCAGGACAGCAAAGTGGTATTGGAATCATCACTGTGAATTTAGAACTTTACAGTCGTCCTTGACATTCTGGCACAGGGACAACCCTCCCTAGGAGGACGGGGACATCATTGTTTTAAACTGTGGTCTTGTACTGGATCTCAACAGGCCAGACCAAACCAAAATGGAGTCATTCATACTAAATGCTACACAATCAAACAAAGTTTAAGGAAACAGGAAACAAATTCCAAAATAAAACATATTCTCCATAAAAACAGAAGTTTCCATTCCACCTGTGTCAGTGTGGTAGGAACTTGCTTTGGCTTTAACCCTTAGTAAAAAGTAAATCAAAATAATCTGAGCTTAATCAATCAGTTTTTTCCCTATTGTCTTGTTTCTTTGTTTCCACCTTGCAAAAGCTACTGTTCTGCTTTTGCCAAAATGGGAGCTCTCAGAATTATGAATAAAAAAACAATTACACTTATAATTAAATTTGAAGTAATTTCCCTTTCACCATAATGCTTACAAAACTTACATATATTTTATTCTTTAGCATGAGTTCACTTCCTCTCAAACATTTTGTTTTGGTGTTTTCTTTATGACAACATGGGTCCTGTCTCAGTCTATACTAAGCATATAGTTGATCTTTTGACAAGGATGAATTGTTTGTTTATTAATTTGTTTTTATTGCCTAGGCCTCCAGGAGTTTTCTTACACCATTGGCAATCACTGCTTGTTTTTTAGGTGCCTGACCCTTTTACCCTTTTTTCATCACTCCTGGGTGTTGTAATTTCCTTTTACATTATGGCATGAACATCTTTTATTAGTTATAATTTGGCTGTTACCAAACTTTTTGGTAGTATTTCTTAAATCTTCTACTGCTCTGGCAACATTTTCAAAGGGCTTTGTGTAGTAATCCTCTGAACTAAAAAAAAGGATTCTTGGAACATACTGTTTTCTAGTGCATGGAATAGTTTTTCTATGGAAAGTTTTGATTTCATTGGATTATAGTATTGGATTATACTATTGGATTATATCACCAGTGGGCAATTATATTGTACTGGTTATTCATGATCAAACTTAATAGTTGTTATTAATCAGAAAATGCAACTTCCATCAAAATCAGTTGATAATAAGAATGATAAGATTCTAATTGTAGTGTTTTAAATTGCAGTCATTCATACCTTGAAAGTTATCTTCTTTTTTCATCCTTTAAAATGTGGATTAAAGTTTTATTTGAATAAAACACTTTGAGAATAATGAAATATGCTCAATCATTAAATATTATGAAACAATGAATAGTAAAACAATAATAAAATAGTAAAATAGTAAAAATAGTAAAATAGTATGATTTTTGTCATTTAATAATATTTTTGAACTGTTATACAAAGGTTACTTTTGCTATTACTTTGTCTTCTTAATTGTCCATGAGTATTTCAATGTGAAGAAAAAAAATTATCAGAATGAATTAAATTATTTTTATAGGAACAGTGTTCTGCTAGTGATAGCATAATTTGGCTGATACTTATTTATCACCAAACATTCTCATGTTTCTTAAAATTATCCACAAAATTGGGATCCGGGGATTTAGCTCAGTGGCACCGCACCTGGCTCACAAGCACAAGGTCCTGTGTTCAATCCCTGGTACCAAAAAAAAAAAAAAATCCACAAAATATATGCTTTTGAAGTTGACAAAGAATGGGTCTGAATAAAATACATTTTCAGGATTTGAATATAAACTTTTTCATTTACTTGACTTGAAGTCTATTAACTAAAATTGGAGTAACAGAATGGCCTATCTTAAGGGTTACTATAAATTACATAATATTTTTCACTAGTGATACTAAAATATACATTATTCAAATATTTTATGTCCTTTTCCACCTTCAAAGAAGTTCATCTTAACTTGTCAGAAACAGACAGGTGAGAAGCACCCCACTGACTGATTTTTCCCTGCAAGCTGAAGGGGACATGGCTTGGCCCACAGTTGTACTGGTCCTTCCCTTCTCATCCCTTTGTTCCTCCTGGCCTCACCCAAGAGTGTCCTCCCTAGCTAATAGCAGCCACTTTCCTCTACTCCACTCCAACAAGACTGCAGCCCAACTCTCAGCATGGTGCCTTGCACTGCTCTGGCCACTTTAGATGTGACTCTTTGAAGAAGGCAGTGAGGGAACTTTGGCATAGATAAAGTCAAGTAAAGAAGGGCCTGAGCCCATTGTCAACATCTCCAATCCCCACAGCTACCCTTCCAGAAGATTCACTGATTCAGCCTTGCCCCCTTATTGGAAAACAACCTTGACAACCGAGGCTCTCCTAGAGCCCTGCACTAATCCAGGCCCTGTACTTGGATCAATCACAGGCCTGTAGCAGCTGTATAAACAGCACTCCCCACATACTTCTCAAGTTAGTGTAGGAGAACTAGTATAGCAGGATAGGCCCTGCTAAAATAATGATTCCCTTGGTGGTCCTGTAAACCCACTTGAGATTTATATCCCAGGTAGTGTGAGGTCCAAAAGTCCTATAAATCTACTTGGGATAATTATCATGAGTAGTGTGGACATAGCGGTTAGTTCAAAAGAAAGAGCAATAAACACTAGGGGCTGTAGGCAATTAAGAGCTTCAGAGACCAGAAGAGAATAAGGATCAGGAGCAGAGACCAGCACGCAGCAAAGTCAAACTACAGTGGCCAGCACAAGCCAACGCTGCATAGTGGCAACTGGCAAGCCAGTGACCAGAAGCAGCTGGCTGTGTCACCTATTGGCATCCAACATTATAATGGTGTCACATGGTGACATCAGGACTGCTAACAGAGCTGCACTTTGCAGATTCATGATTTCCATCTGAATTGAGTAAAAGAACACTAGGTTGACTGTCAACAAAAACCATTAGATAGGCAATTCTTCATGTTCCCTAACAGTCATTTATACTCATCTTCTCCTTTACTCTTTTAATGATGTAATGAACTTTACCTATCCAAGACAAAACTTTGTTTTCTTGGAACTTTTTGGTTTTCCTCTTTGTCATCACTGATCTCTTTACTTTTCACATTTCTTGTTAACTTCAACATTTTCTTTTATAATTTCTTACTCTTATTACCATTCCAACTTCATCTATCTTTGTTTGTGTTACTATTATGTTGTGACTCCCTTAGCACTTTCTCATTCTTATCACTTATTTATGCATCTTCGTTTTCCTTTAAACCCAAACTTCTTGAAAGAGTTGTCCACACATAATCACTATTTGATCAGTTTTCATTCTTCAGCAAACTAAAATCTTGGTTTCCACTTACATTATTCTGTGTCACTTGCCTGACTCCATACCATGAAATTCAGGGCACTCTCTATCATCCTGTGTATTCTCCCAAAGCACTGCACCCTGTTAATTCTCAGATTGTCATATACCCTCCTCAAGTGGCTTACATGATTGTACTCTTCTAGGTTTCCCTTTCTTTGGAGTTTCCCTGGCTAATCCTTCTCTTTTATTGAAGTGCTTCTCAACCTTTAACAAAGTGTTGATCAAAGAGTCTTTCTAAACATAAGTTGCAAATTGTTTCAGTTTATGTGGCATAGACCAGGCATGATGGTTCACATCTGTAATCCCAGCTTTCAGGATACTGAGGAAGGGGGATTGCAGGAAGACTCTGGGCAACTAAGTGAGACCCTGTCTGAAAAAAAAAAAATAAAATAAAAAAAGTTCAATACATGAG
>NW_004624744.1:13881607-13932827 GCF_000247695.1 Heterocephalus glaber | reverse complement strand
CCTATTTACAAAGACTTTGTTTCCATCTTTCCCTTTTCTCATATTAATTCCATTCCCTTCTTTCCTTTCCCCTACCCCTCCTACTTCCCCTTTGACCCTTTTCTTCCTATTTCACATTATCAATTATGCCTTTTAGTCCTTATTTACACTTTCAGTTTCTCACACTAGAGAAACTATTTGGTATATAATACCTACTCTTGAAAACTTTTTCAAATATTCATTTTCCAAAACAGAATTTTTAGAGATAGTCACAATAAAATTATCTGTTAGTAATTTACATAAATACACCACTTATAAAAGTTTAAAATATAATTTCCTAGTTTCAAGACTTATTAAATGTTTTGCTAAAATATGTCCCCTTGATAATATTATTTCAAAAATAGATACTAAAAATAATGATGTTTTTACTGCTTCATAAGGTCTATTCTCCCATTAAAAACTTTCTATAAAAAGTGAATTTGATGTGTGAGGGAGTGTGTGTGTGTGTGTGTGTGTGTGTGTGTGTCTGTGTGTGAAGACTTGGAGCATAGCACTGCAATGTCTGCTCAGCTATATTGATCTCTTTATTAAACTCAGTTGTTTCTCCAATTTGCCTCCAGTCTCTTCATGACTTTTATATTAAGCACAGAATTTAAATGTGTGTTTCTGTGTTGAAATTTTAATATGCAATGATATTGTAGTTTATTCAGCCATAGGGAATGCATAAAACAACATGAAAATTATATGACCACAGAAGCAGAACCAAACCCTTAGGAGAGACAATTGTTTTAGAAAGGTTAGCTGTGTTTTTTCATTTCTTGCCTCGGATTCATAACATGCAAAGATCTATTGTTTCTCAAGGAAAAAAGTTTTGAAGCATAATATTAATATTGTACTCTCTTTAGTTTAAAATCTATCAGTTTTCTGGTGATGGTTTTATTATTCCTAACTTTTGGTAGGGCTTGCTAAATTAAAGGGACTCGTTTCTTTGTAGTTTTGTTTCATTTGTTTTGTAGATTGCTACTCTCTATTTGGTAATTTATTTTCAAGAAAAAGTATGTATTTTTCAAAATGATAATGTTTTGATAGGATGAAAGCATTTAAAAATATGCCCAGATGAAGAAACCCACTTAGTTTATTTTTTCAGACGTTCTAGTAACATTATATCTGGTAGGACTTTAAGTTTATACATAATTGTGATTAATCAGCAACAATAGTGTATGGATATATGAAGCAGTCTTGTTTATTGAAGATGAAATAAATGCTGAATATAGGGGAATAAATGCAAGAATACTTTTTCTTAGCTATAATGGGAATGAAATAGCAGCATGGCATAATTATTTAATAGCCCTGCCTTGTCCTTTCTGCCCATAGTTGAGCCTTTTAGCTCTGGACCAGTTCTTCTGCATCCAGATATGATGAGTTTGATGTATATGATAGAAGAGGATAAATATATGTATATATTTATTCAACTCTTTCTTAATTCAACACATGCATGATCCACTAGATCGTTAAAATGAATTAAATATATTGGTATGTACAACAATTGCCCCTGGTACTTAGCGGTCATTTTGCAGGTAGGGTTTTTCTCTGATCTAGTACCTAGAATGTTGTGTTTTTTTTCAATTGTGTCTACTTTGAATTTGAATCTCCTCTTTGTAACTTTGTTCTTAATGCTTATATTTTTCTTCTTTCCTTGTTCTTCTTCAAAGATTTTGGCTCCCATTCAATAAAACAGTGCCACAGATTTTATTCATTTTAGTCAGGAACCTCTGACCTCTCCAGATATTTTTAGGACCTAATCATTTCTGGGCATGGCCCACATTTTAATAAGATCATGTATTAAAATAAATTAAAAAGTTTCTTTAATAAATCATTACATCATATTGGCTTAGTTCTTTGTTAAAAGATATATTCCTCTGTAGAAGTATATATTTTTCTACCTTTAATATTATTTTCATATACGTGAGGATGTTTGTAAATTTTATTTATTAATATATCCCAAACATCTAAAATAGTTTCTAACATTATTTAATGATTTTTCTAACAAATCAGTGTTATATTAAGTAACATCTATTCATAATTGTCTCTCTAGGGCTGGGGATTTAGCTCAGTGGTTCCGCTGTCTGCCTCGCAAGCGGAAAGACCCGAGTTCAATCCCCAGTACAAAAAAAACCCCCCAAAACCATAATTGTCTGTCTATATATTACCTCTATATAAATGGAGCAGAATGCAAAAAGGGAATTTTTAATAAACTAGAAATTTTTTTAAAATTTGCAGTTGTATAAAATTCAAAAGACATATCAGTCCCTGTGGTCTAAAAGCATAACCAGATAGAAATATAGTTAAATGGTACATTGTAAAATAGTAGACCAGTCAATAATTCTGAGAAAGTTTAATTACATGAAATCAACAATTCATTTCTTAAAGTAGGAAAATGTTGAAAGATATAATAATCATAATGAAATGTTAAAAGCCATAAATCAAGGCACGCCATCCTTTGACTATTTTTTTTATTTCGGAGGAGAAAGAGCATAAAGAAGGAAAAGGAACAGACCAAAGGTAAAAACCGTATTATGTATCTAAATTGATATGCATTATATTATCCAGACTCACAATGTGGTAAGGCCAAAGATTGCAGTGGAGATAATGGAAAAATAGTTCTACTGCACTGAATCTAATCTGTCCCTTGAGAAAGTGGCAGGCTGCACATGAGATGAGTAAGAAATGTCACTTGGTGACTCTAATTTGATGATTGGTAAGAATTTGGGGATTTGTGTTACTGTTCTAATGATTACTAAATAAGATAAGGATTAAAAAAGTTTATGATCTCAGAAAATTTCTGTACAAAATGCAATGATGGTAAGAGCCCATGTGGTTTGTATATTATCTCAAAATCTGCATACTTATAAAAATAGATACTATTAATTTCATAGTATAGACTTTTTTTTTTTTGGTACTGGGAATCAAACTCTGGGCCTTGCACTAGCCAGGCATGCACTGTACTGCTGAGCTATGTCCCAAGCTCATAATATAGACTTTTGAAATTAAGATTCTTGGGCAAGGAAACAACTTTTAAAATTAAGCTGGCTGATGACATAATAGCTCAGGTTGTTTCTAGGTTTGTAATTGAAGCCTCCCAATTTTTATATATTTTGTATCTCCTCTCTAAGTACATCCAGTCATTTATTAGGTAACACAAGATAAAATCAATGTGAAAACACATCAGGCTAAACATTTTAGGGAACTCATATAATAGTTGTAGTTTTAGTTCGATCCCCAGTACCAAAAAACCCCAAAACAAAACAAAGTTGTATTTTTAGGTTTATAGGCTTATCCGTAGATATATCTTCTAGAGTGTTAGTTTAACATATATCTAATTGACTTAGCTCACCCAAGATAAGAATTACATTATTATTTCTTAATTTGAAACCACAGCAAGACTGACTTTTGAAAAAATCAGGTAATAGTTGGTATTTACAAGAGTTGAGTTTGTTGCTGCTTTTTTAATTCCATACACCTGCCCAATTTCAATTTACAAAATTAATTTTTCAAAGGAAATATTTTATTTTCATGTCTTTTGAAAAGAGTTTATTAACATGAGTTATCAGTCCTCCACATTTCTATTGCTTATATGTATGAATTTACTTTCACCTCTATTTATTACAGATTTCACACTAAAATGTCTTTATATTCTCCTTTCATTGGAAAATATTTCTGCTAGAAACCAAAGTATTTGGCTCACAGACCACAGCAGTATTCAAAATAGAAAAACCCATGTCCTCATAGAAAATACATTGTAGTGAGGGCAAAAAGATAACAAAACCAATAAGTAAAATATATTACATGGTAAAAGGTGATACATATATGTATATATATAAAGTAATAAATTGGGAGAAATAATGTTATATTTCTACATAAAACTTTAATAAATATGGCACATACTCCTCACTTCTGCACCTTCAGGCTCAGGAATGCTAGATTTTTCTCCCCATGTCTTGGCAGCTCCAGTTTCTATGTTGGTATTTTTCATCCCAGTCCATAATTTTGTTGATAGTGATTAATTATACTAAACTTGCCTTGAATTATATATACACTTAGAATATGCTATGTGATTTTTATCAGGACCTCAAATATCTAGAACACTTATTTATTATTTGCCTAATTGAATCAAATATAACATAATAGTGGTAAAATAAAGGGAAAGCTTGAGAAAATATTGTAGTGAATAAATCTGTTCTCCTTCAAATCAGTCAAGGAATAGCTCCAGGCTAAGATCTACACAGTGCATTTATTCCTTTGGGTTGGTGTGTTCTAATGATATATAATATATTTATAAATATTTGTATAACAAGAGCTATATTAATAAGCAAGATATATGACTAACTTTTGCCAGGATTGAGATATTCATTTAGACAAAATAAATTCATCTGACAATGGAGTATCATAAATGGCTTATGCTAAATTGAGAGCATGTTCTCTCAATGTGGCATGTGCATGCAATTGAATACTATTCTACCTTTTAATTGTATAAGGTAGGAGGTCTCCAAGCATGCTTGTATTCCAGCACATTGGAAAGCCAAGTCAGGAGGATTTTCAGTTTAAGCCCAACCTAGACAATTTAGCAACAGTGAATGAGATCTTGTACAAAAATAAAAAGTGTAGTTAAAAGGCCCTGGGTTCAATCCTCAGTCCACAAAAGAGAAAGAAGTCTGCCATATGCCACAATGTGAGTCAACATTAAACATTCTAAGTAAAAGGAGCCAATTATAGAACCAACAAATAGAGTAGAATAGATGTTTCCAGGCACTGGTCTAAAGGGGAACTGAAATCCATTTGAAACTTTTTGGAAGCTTCAAAAACTACTGTAAGTGGGAAAAAATACTCCTAAGTAGAAAATATTGGAAGTTTGTGCCATAAACAATGTAAGTAACAGAGAAAAGTTTGAAGATGTGTGAGACAGTTCAAGAACAGTATTACATCGACCTTAGAGATAAAACATTCAAATCCAAACCATGACATAGGTTAGAAGTCATGGTTTTCTTGTTTTAAAAAAAAGGTTGAAAGTTTGACATTCACTCTCTGATAACAGCAGGAGGATATAGCCCTAGGCTAACCAAGGAAGATTATTTACAAAGCTTTAATACATAGTTTCATCTTAATTAATGGGAAGAGATTTCTGTTTCACATAGGTGGAACTGAATATAATATTGAAAATAGTAAGAATGTATAAACATGTCTTATCATTTTTATAGAGAGCTCACTGATAGTGTAACACCGTTTTTCTCTGTTATGAAATATCAGAATGTTAGTTTTAATGACATTCCTTTTTCTCACTTTAATGCAGTGATAGACATTATTTATTTATTTAATTTTTAATTGACACAATGTTTTGATACATATACAAGAGCGGCAAAATCAAACTCATTAACATATATTAACATATATGACTTATAAAACCTGATTTTGTGTTAAGAACACTGAACATCGAGTCTTTAGCAATTTTAAAGTATAAAATATATGACCAACCTTTCCTCAATTCTCTCTGGTAACCACCATTTTAATCTCTGTTTCTGTGAGCTAAACTTTTTCAGAGGATAGCAATTACTTTCATAGTATTTTTTAAAGTAGACTCACTATCTTTTATTTTAACTCTTTTATTTTATATGTGACCAGACTTCCTGGTTGTATATAAGATTATGAAGATACGGATACTAACCTCAAAGCACTCCTTGTCTATTGGCATAGACATATAAGAAAAAGTAGCTGATACAATGAAGGGTGGTGAGTCTAACACAAAAGTCTATACCTAGAATATCATGGAAAAAGAAAATAGTACTCAGGGAAGAACGATTTATAGACACTTATAAGGATCAGGAAAATGTTAAAGAAATAGAAATTTAGATGCAATAAGATATGTTGATGGTAAATAATCAAGTAAAAAGGGAGGGGAAGTTTTGTATTGAAATATATCTTTTCATATTTTATTTATTAAAATAATCATTTCTTCAATCAGCCATCAAGATATGACTGTCTAAAAGAGCTACAGTGCATAGTTATGAAAAAGAATAAAGAACTTCTGTTGGAAAGTAGGAAGAAGATGTTCAAATGGGAAGGGAAACAAAGGAGGGAGAAGGGGAAAAAGGGGAGAAGGGAGGAGGATGGGTGAGGGGAAGGAGCAAGGGAGGGGGCAGAAGGAAGAGAAAGAAGAAAAAAGGATTAAAAATAAGAATGGAAACAAAGCTTTTGTAAATGGAAGGGGAGAAGGTTTGAAAGGAGGAGAGGAGAATGGAAAACAATTAATTAGGATATATTATGTATGAGCACAAATTCCCTATGATGAATGTGATCATTATGTATGGTAAATATGTACGAATAAAAACGAAACATAAAAATTATGATGAACTGAATTGAAGGGTATAGAATTCTGCAAAAGAAACAAGAGAGAAACATGTGTAGAGCATGAAAACTTTTACCACAGAAAGAAGATGTGCATTTGGGTGTGTATATACATTCATGTAATGGAAGGATAGCCAACATTTATTAAAAATGCTTTTCCATGAGTGAAGATTATATCTAAAAGGTAAGAATTAATTTCTTCAAATGATTTTTAGAGAGACAAAAGAGAACTATACAGAAATATTCCTTATGTTTAGCAATCAGATTTTCACTAATAATATTGATTATGAAGCTATTACACACTGATAGATGAAATAGGCATTTAAGTAAATTTCTTTTGCAATCAATAATTTCAGAAGAAAGTTAAACCCAAACAAAATAAGTAAAAAATCAATGGATGCATATTGAGGCTATACTCTTAAGTGAAATAAATAGAACACATATGTGTAAATACCAAATAGTTTCTCCAGTGTGAGAAGCTGAAAGTGTAAATAAGGATTAAAATGATTAAAACATATCTGTATGTCCAATTCTCCACCTGTGTCTGGGAAGTTTTCCAATATTACTTCTGTGAACAGCTTTTTTATGTCAATTGTACTTTCTCTTGTTTTTTCGTGGACTCCTATCAGTCTTATGTTATTCTTCTTTGCATCATCTAGCAACTGCTGGATTGATTTCTTGTGGTCCCTTACTATTTTTAAGAAATCTCTGTTTTCATGGTCCTTAACCATGATCCTGTCTTCTATATCTGATATTCTATCTTCAGATTCCCTTAATCTGTTCTTCATGCTTTCAAATAATTGATAATTTGAAATAGGAAGAAAAGGTCCAAAGGGGTAGGGGAAGCGGGAGGGGAAGGGGAAAGGAAAGAAGGGAAAGGAAAAATTATGAGAAAAGAAAAAAATGGAAACAAAGTCTATGCAAATAGGGAAGGGTGGAGGGGGTGAAGGGTGCACAGGTAATGGGGAAAAAATAAGAACCAAGATACATCATGTACAATGATAAGTGTAAATGTATTGTACACCTAAAATGTACCAATAAAAAGAATGTAAGCCAAAAAATCAAGATCCTTTGTAAGATATTATACTGTTAAAATTCAATTACTGGGCTGGGTATTTATCTCAGTGGTTCTGCCACCTGCCTCACAAGCAGAAGGTCCCAAGTTCCATCCCTGGTACAAAAAAAAAAAAAAAATTGCAATTACTAACTCAAAATGCTCAGGTTCTAGATTATGGTATCTAAACACATTTTTTTCCCAAAATAATTGGGGTTAGGAAAATGACTGATTAATGATGTAGGGTAATCAAAATAAGATTAAAGCATTTTGTTGCATAAATAGTAAAAAAGTATAAAAACTTCTGAGGTCATATAAAAAAGACTGAAGCCACCCAATGATAAATGTAAATGTATTATATACCTAAAATGTACCGATAAAAGATTCTAAGGGAAAAAAAAAGACTGAAGCCAGCTTTCAGGGACTAATTTTGTCCATAAAAATAAAAATAAATGCAATTGATGGAAAAATTAAGATCTCTATAAAATTTTGAAATAAAAGTAAGCCTATTGATCGCTCTTGGAAATTACAAAGGGGCTAACATTCTGAATTCTATTAATTAAAGGGGAAAGAGTGGAACATTTACTCCATCTTCTTATAGTACTCACAGATATTCAAATTATGGACAATGAAAAATATTTAATAAAAGAAAAGTATCTAATAACTGAAAAAAATGTACTACCCCCTGAAATCACAGACACACACAATGCTCACTGTAGACTGAGAAAACATTATATGATGGAAAAGAAACAAGCCCTATGAGCCTTTCAATATAATATAGCAATAGGAAGTACTTCATAGCATGTGTATAATATCCTGCAAATAAACAAGTAATTATATAAATAGAATCTATATGTAACATCTATTAAATAAAATAAACCACAAAATTTGGAAAAAAGTATTAACACCACAGGGATGCCATTAACAAAAAAAATCTGGAGTATGAGAAATTTAGCTAGACAATGAATAGAAAAGATCCCTGTACTACATATTGGCCACAAGTTGAATTCAACAATTATTTCATGACTTTTAGACTTAAAGACTAAATTATTCATAAGGAAAGAGAGGAATTACAGAAGAAAGTTATTTCTCTTAATGTTCCATATTTACTAACATATTCATAATTGTTCTCTTTTCTTTTAGAGTATATATTACATATTGGTGAGCAACTTACCTCAACAGTTTTATCTCTAACAGTATCTTAACAGTTTTATCTCTAATACCAGTTAGAGTCCATATTATGTGCTGCATCATTAAATTTTATCAACTAAAGAAACAAAAGAAATCAAACAACCCAAATAAGGAAGACCCAAAGGACTAGAATCATAGAGAGAAATTCTGTGTATACATACAGCAAAGTCTGGGAAATTGACTTTCCAAACAAAAGTACTATGTCAGCATTGAAATCTTTCTTTTTTACACCTATTCTGTATATCCTTACAGCTTTGAGAATGTGCTAAATTGTCTAAGAGCACACTCTTTTTTTTTTTTTTTTTTTTTTTGCTACCAGGGATCGAACTCAGGACCTTGCATTTTCTAGGCAGGCAGTGGAACCACTGAGCTAAATCCCCAGCCTGAGACCACATTCTTAAATATAATGATATTAACAGATCTTGATAAAACATTTTATACCATACATAGTATTTGATAGAACAAAAGACCTATATTCACATATATGATTTACATATATATTTTAGTTACTTTTTCTTTTTCACTGTTGTTTTAATTGTTTTCTTGTCACCAAGACACAATAGCTGACATCCACAACTGTAAAGAGGAAAAGTTTATTGGCTCACAGTTTGTAGAAGTTTCAGTTCGTAGTTGGCTGGCTCCAAAGCAGGGCAGCATGGCAGAGGGGCAATGCAGAGGAAAAACAGCTCATGGCATGGTAGTGGGAAGCAGAAATCAAGGGAGGAGGGAGAGAGATATCCTCTTTCAGGCCATGCTACCAGTGACCCACCTCCTCCTACGAGGCTTCCCCTCCCAATATCACATGCGGCTATAAACTCATCAGTGGAGTGATCCACTGATGAATATCAAGCCCCTAGGATCTGGTCACCTCGCCAAAGCCTTGCCTATGTTTGCACGAGGCTTTGGGGGAACATCTAGATACAAACAGAACAATTCTGAAAGGAGGTTGGTCTCTTCATACTTGTTTCTTAACTAATAATATAATTTGTCAAATTCTTTTAAATTCTAAGTTTTCTAATGCTCTTTTGCTTAGGTTTTCCTAGTTAAGTGAATTATTAGTTTTTAGAATGGAAACTTATGACACCTCTGTTGTGAAGCTGCTCTTAACCAACCACACCCAATATGAACTAACCTCACTATTCTCCTTAAAATTCTACTCATATCTTAATGTAGTACTCTTCCCACTTGTATCACAGTAATTTAGATACACATTAGTTATAATGAGAACTATATGAATTATTCATATTTTACACACATTTTTATCCAGAATGCTCTGGGCAATAATAAGTACTTAATAAATGATTGATCATGAATGAAAGGGCAACAGTAGGTTGCTAAAATTTTAAGAACAATTTTGCAGATACAGTTTGCCTTGATTTCTCTGTGGTATTTGATAATGTCTCCAATGATTTAGGGAGAAAACTGAAAAATATAAACTAATATTTTTAAACTAAGAGATACATGTAATAAAACAAAAATTACGATGAGATATACATTAACAAATAGAAAATGGTTGGGCTATGTTGGGGAAAAGGTGACACGTATTGATATAAAAAAAAATTTTCACTCAAGTTGGAGGGTCTCAGAATAGGTATAAAGAAAATTTCAGAAATTTTGAAAAACTTTTTAATCATGTTAGTAAGCATTATAAATTTAAAGAGAGTAACAAATTGTGTTTGCTAAAACACTGCAATCGCTTGGATCCCAATTAAAGGACAGAAACCACATAGCAATTTGAACAAGGGAAGTTTATTATAGGTAACTCTTAAAGTATAACAATACTTTGGAGTAAGAAAGGATTGGCTAGGGCCAGGGATTTAGCTCAGTGGTTCTGCTGCCTGCTTCGCAAGTGCAAGGTCCCGAGTTTGATCCCTGGTACAAAAAAAAAAAAAAAAAAAAAAGGTTAAAAATCAACAAGAACTCTGAGAATATAGCAGTATCAGATATAAAATAGGAGATAATACATGCATTAATTTGTTAAGGTTCCAAAACAAAATGCCATATACTGGGTAACATTTAACATAGTTTTTTATTTCCTAGCATTTCTGGAGGCTACTCTCTTCTACAAGTCCAAGATCAAAATGTGGCAGGTTTAGCTACTCTTGCTTGAATTCTGTTTCCATGACATGCACTTGGCTGTTTTATGGCTGAATTCTCACATGGAGTTTCCTCTGGATTTATACATCCTTTTTTCTTTTTGTATGTCCAAATTTCCCCTTCTCATATGAATACCAATCATATTAGATTAGGACCCATCTTAAACATCTCATTTAAACTGAATAATTTCTTAAAGGACATGGCTCCAAAAATAGACATATTCAGAGATACAAGGTTTAGAGTTCAACATATGAATTTTGGAGGGACAAGATGCAACCCATAACTACAATCTAATCTGATCTGATATGACATGATATGATGTCATAGTAGAAGTTATCTTTGAACTGAGACAAAATAGTCAAGTAAGGGATGTTCCTTCCTACGCCTGGAAATCTATACTTTGGTAGATAATTCTGGCTGTAGCAACCTGGGAGTCAGAGAAGTTGCTATGTTGGCTATTGATCAAATTTATCACAGTTTGACATTTGGAACTGCTGAAAACCTGCCTTCTGGTTTGCAGGAGATTGCTTTTTCACCAGAGATAGTCTGCTACAAAATCACCTGCAGTGCTTGCTGGGGAAAGATGCTGGGCCCTAGGTGCTTCTGAGAGCTCTGTACCACAGGTGCCCAAAAAGTGAGCACACTAAAACCAGAAGGCTGAAACCATTCCTCTGTGGACCCTCTAAGTGACACAGTTTTAGTGCCAGCCGGCCAAGGAAAAACCTGTAAGGAACACACAGGTATTTTCACAGAACAGTCAGAAAGTGTAAATTTAAGCTAAAAGAATCCAGAACATGGTAAATGAGTTTATAAAGTAGTGATAAGTGAAATGGTTCATTACCATGGTAAATACAACAAAGAGGAAAGGAGAAAATCAACCCGAAGATACAAGAATTAGACTAAAAACTATTTACCCTCTGAAACAAAATCATTAATTCCTTATTCTAATATTTCCTGAATAAAAATGTTCCTAAGAAGTTATGGGAGAATACTTTGCTAACAAGAAATTGTCCTTCTATTGATCACTCTATGTATCTACCAATCATCAATTAGTGAATTATATGTATAACTATGAAAATTATGCAGAGTGAAAATATTATGAAGTACATTAATTTTGAGAATTTATTTGTAAAAAACAAAGTTTTACTTTGTGACTAACAAAGGGAAAAGTAATATTGTGAAAAATATATTTGATGCAACAATTTGTAATAGTTTTTTAATTTGTTGCAAATTTTAATCTAGTAGAAGAAAAGTTGCTCTACTTACTGCTTGTTTTGTCATGTCAATAATTTCTTTACTTCAGAGGGTTCTTAAATTTATACTT
Organism: Heterocephalus glaber; assembly: GCF_000247695.1. Next base: position 13,920,783 of record NW_004624744.1, on the reverse strand, counting down.
CTTGAATGATAGTCAATGTATCTCCTTGGCTCAGTATACTTGTATACTAAACCAGCAGTATTTGATGATGAAAGAATGTAAAACTAATTTTCACCATGCTGTGTTGTAGGAAAGTAATTTTTCTCTTACTGTGAATATTTTTCAAAGCAGAGTGATCTTAAGAGTTAGCATTTCAGAACTCTCTCTATGTCTTCCTCGCTGCTTTCCAGGGAAGGAGGGTTGAAGAGTTTGGAAGAAGAAGGTGAACATCTAAACATAACCCATTTCCCTTTCATTTTGGAAGCATGCTAACCTGTGGGAGAAATTCTCCTCTATTCATCTATGTTTTTACTCCTACATATCTGACACTGACTCTCATTGTGGAAAGCCTACCTGTTTTGGTGGGAGGTGTTGGTTCAAATAGTTCAGTTCAGTGTGGGAACATTTGAGAGGAAAGTTTACATAACTGATAGACATTTAATTGGGTTGAATGGATAGTGTTGGCTTTGGACAATGGGCTTCAGTGTGTACACAGTATTTTGACTTTGGCAGTACAGGGGCTTCTGTTGAGCTGATTTAATTATTAGGTATTATATTATTTAGGCTAAACAGAGAGGTTTGACACAGGTGAGATGATGTTTTATTTTAGATAGTTTGCTACTTCTATTATCTTACCAGATCTTAATTAAAATTCTGATGAGCTCCAAAAGTTTTGGTCTTAAAATAGGGTGCAAGGAACTCAACCACAGGCAAAGGATTGAGAATGATTCAACCACTTGCTAGTGTCTTGGGTCTTAGGAAGGATGCATACCATCACCATGAGCGTAACTGACTTAGAAAACTAGAAAATTGACCACTTAACTTGAACTAATGTCTCATAGGTTCTTATGTGGGAATTGCCTGGTTTGGCACTGAACTACATAGCTTATGACCTTGGCACCTTTGAGTGGGTACCCATAGGATCTTTAAAAATCCTGGGAGATCACAGAGCCCTTGGGAAACAAAAGAAGTTAACTTAAGGATTAATTTATAGGCAAATAATATTTCAATTCTTTGTATATTTGCTGCATTAAAACTCCAGTAAATTTTATATACATTTCATAGATCTAATGAACTTTTAGTTTTAAATTTTTAGTGTAAAGCTGAAAATTTAATACTCAAAAATTTAATACTAAAATTTAATACTAAATTTAATACTCCAAAATCCACTCTAATTCTAGGTTGAGAGAGGAGATACGCAGAGGTTAAGCCTGATTTCTTAAAGCTCTTGTATGTATTTTTTCAAGTGTCTCCCCAGCAAGTAGCCTTAAGTTGGTTCTTAGTTGATTAATTACATGTGGGAGGGAATTTTCCCTACAAGGCAGTTGTTAAGTCAAAGCTCTTTCAAAGCATAAGGCAATGAGAACAGTATGTGATGCCTGTCCCTAAATCGAAGCTTAAACTTGTGGAATTTTATAACTCCATTGGTATTCCAATATGCTCACATAGATCATCAACTTAATTCATCTTTGAGTTTTTGGTGTGCCCATTTTGTAACTTTGAAGCATCTAAATGTGTGTTTTTACCAGAAAAATAAACATCATGGAGTTAACAAAATTTGGGGATACTGTAATTTATTTTTTTTATTTTTAAATTAATTTTACTGGTACATTTTCTTGGTACATTTTAGGTATACAGTTTGTTTACATTTATCATTGGGTGTTTGGACCTGTACATGATATATCTTGGTTCTTATTTTTTCCCCATTACTTGTGTGCCCTTCACCCCCTCCACCCTTCCCTATTTACATAGATTTCATTTCCATTTTTTTCTTTTCTCATAGTTTTTCTTTTCTCTCTTTTCCTTTCCCCTTCCCCTCCCTTCACTCCTTCATCTTTGGACCTTTTTTCCTATTTCAAATTATCAATTATTCATTTTAATCATTTTAACTCTTGGTTACACTATCAGTTTCTCACACTAGAGAAACTGTTCATTATTTATATATGTGTGTCCTATTTATTTTGCTTAAGAGTATGGCCTCGATATGCATCCATTTAGCTATAAATGACTCCAGTTTTTCGTTCTTTATGGCTGAGTAGTACTCCATTTTATAAAAAAAAAAACCCCACATTTTCTTTGTCCAGTTTCCAGTTGATGGGCACTTGGGCTGCTTCCAAGCTTTAGCTATTACAAACTGTGCCACTATGAACATGAGTTAACATATATCACTGTGGTATGATTCTTTTAATTCTTTTGGGAAGATACCCAGAAGGGGAATAGCTGAGTCAAATGGGACTTCTAGTCCTAGTCCTTTGAGGTATCTCCATACTGACTTCCACAGTGGTTGCACCATTCTGCACTCCCACCAACAATGGAGAAGGGTTCCTTTCTCCCCACAATCCCACCAGCATTTGTTATTTGTTGATTTCTTGATAGCAGCCATTCTTTCTGGGGTGAGGTGGAATCTCAGGGTTGTTTTCATCTGCATCTCTTGAATGATGAGTGATATTGAACATTTTTTCATATATTTGTTTGCTGTTTTTACTTCTTTGTCTGAGAAATGTCTGTTCATTTCAGATGCCCATTTTTGAATTGGGTCTTTGAATTTGGGGGGTCTGATTTTTTTCAATTCTTTATATATTCTAGATAGTAGTCCTTTGAGGTACAGCTGCTAAAATTTTTTTCCCATATTGTAGGTAGTCTGTTAGCTCTGTTGGTGGTTTCTTTTGCAGTGCAGAAGCTTTTTAATAAGATGAGATCCCAGTTGCTGATTCTTTCTGCTAGGGGATACTGTAATTTTTAAAAATGTGATTTTAAATTTCATTTTAAATCAACTGATTGCTCTTTACCTTCAAATAAATTTAATGGAATAACTAATAAGTGAACGTATAAAAACAGAACTTTTTTGACAATCAGAGATTATAGGATTGACCTTGGTCTATTGACACCCTTCACCCCAAATCCCCTCACATCCACTCACCACTACTGTCCCTTTTCAAACAGGTTAGAAACTGTGTGTCAGGAGAAGGGAACTGGTAAAGGAAGGAAAGGTCTGAGATCATCGGCAGCTTATTACTGTGATTTGTTAGTTAAAAGGGTCTGAGTCAAGTAATGTGCACACTGCTCTTTTTGAAGATGAGATGTGACCCAGAATTGTAACAGTCCCATGCATGCCCTTGAAGGATGGAAGACAAATTGAAATCAACTGATAATTCTTTTGGTTAAAAATGATCAAGCTCAAATTAGAAATGACTTACATTATAAAAGAAAACTTTCTATTTGTTAACTGAAATATCAGAAATAAATTTGATTTCTAGTTGGCTAGGTTTAGGAGACTCCACAGCCTATTACATTATTTCTGTCTCTATGTCTACCTTTGCAAATTTTGCTTCATGCATCCCTGTGGGTATTTATTTCCACAATGTTAATCTTGTCTATCTTGTTTGAAAGTGGCTGTACACTTTCCAATATCCACTATTCAATCCCATTCAAATGAAGTAGATCTTTTGAGTAGCTTTCAGGACATCCTATATTGGGTAATTTGTCTGATCCAGATGCCACAGCAGACATTTAATCTTGCATTATTGGATCAGATTAGTTTATCTGTACATGTTACTACTTATTTGGACCCCCTAAGACTGCTAAAGTTCAATCCATATGGGCTTCCAGAAAGACGAGCACCAAATCAGCACTCTAAAAAGTTCAAAGGATATCCTAGAAAAAGAAAACAAAAACAGCAATTCCATGAATTTCAGTAGAATGAATCCATTAGGCAAGGCAAGCAATTAAACAGAGGGTGAAAAAGGGGAACTTACAACAGAAAAACTGTATGACAAAGATAAGTCAGTAGATATAAGTTATTACCATCAATATAAATGGCCTCATTTCATCAATCAAAAGAAACAGATTGACAGAATAGATCAAGAAACAAAATCCAACACATTGGTAATTGTACACAGACCCCAGCCAGAGACCTGCCTGGAGAGCTGCAGCTCTTCAGCCCAGACCACAGCCAGATGTCAGTGGCATGGGTGCACAGGCCCCAGCCAGACCCCCACTCAGACATCAGTGGCTTGGACATGCAGGCTCCAGCAAAGGGTCTGTCAGGAAAACAGCTGGGCAGGCACACAGGCCACAGCCAGAGGCCTGCTCAGGTACCATCAGTAAGTATGTACAGACACCAGTGAGAAGCTCACCCAGACAACAGCCCAGTGCAGGGATCCAGAAGGCCATCATTCTGAAACCAGGTATTGGCGCAGTGGTGAACAGCAGAGAGAAGGGCTCTCTGAAGTTTGTTGAGAATTGAAGCCCACTGGGAGAGCAAAAAAATCACCTCAATATAGGTGCAGCACACTGCATTCATCAAAATGAGAAGACACCTAAAAATGTCTCAAGACTTCTAGATCAACAAAGTGGCAACTAAATTAAACAGTCTGTAACTCAACCACCTGGACTCCCTGAACTGTCAACGAAAGAGAATCTGGAAAAAATGAAATCAGAAATAATTTCTCAGACAAAACCAGAGATTGTGTCCATAATGAAAGATATGATTAATAACTCTAGGGCAGATACAGATAAAAAAAATAGAGGAGCTGAGGAAAATGATGGAATCCCAGCATAGGAAACAAATGTAATGCATAAAACAGATGCAAACAGATTTCCACCATTGAAAGTTTATGCCGCACAATGATCCAATGTGAGGACAGAATGTCAGATATAGAAGACAGGATTACAATTGGTAACCAGGAAAATAAAGATTTCTTAAAAATAGCAAGACACCATGAGAAATCAATCCAGCAGCTGCTAGATGATGCAAAGAAGAATAACACAAGATTGACTGAAGTCAATGAAGTAACAGGAGATAGTGTGAATGACATTAAAAAAAAATCTGTTAACAGAAATACTGGCAGAAAATTTCCCAAGCAGGAGAAAAGAATTTAACATATAGATCAGTGAGGCATATAAGACTCCAACTAGAAAGGATAAAAAAAAAAAAATCTACATGGAGGTATATAGTAGTCATGATTCCAGAAGCCCAACAGAAGAATAAAATTCTACAAGCAGTTAGAGAAAACAAACTAATCACACAAAAAGGAAAGCCCATCAGAATCAGAGCAGAGTTCCCAACACAAACCCTCAGGAAGAGCCTGGAATGAAGTATTTCAAGCCCTAAAAGAAAACAACCTCCAACCCAGATTGATGTACCCTGCAAAACTATCTTCCAAAATTGATGGAGAAATAAGATACTTACTTTCATGACAAAGAGCACCTTAGGAACTCCGTGAGTACTAAACCAGCACTCCAAAAACTTTTAAAAAATATCCTTGGAAAAGACAATGAGGATCACAATCCCAGGAAGCCCAGCAGAATGAATCCATCAGGCACAACAAGAAATTAAATGCAAAGGGGGAGAATCCAACGAAAAGAAAAAGTCATGACAATGATAAGTCAATACATATCAGTTATAATCATCAATGTTAAAGGTTTCAATTCACCAATCAAAACAAATAGACTGGCAGAATGGGTAAAGAAGCAAGATCCAACAATATGCTGCATACAAGAAACACACTTAATTTAAAATAAACTCGTAGACTGAAAGTTAAAGGGTGGAAAACAATACTCCATGAAACAGGTATCAAAACACAAAAGCAGGAGTAGCTATCATATTTGCAGATAAAATGCATTTCAAACCAACAATTAAAAACATAAATATATATGCACCGAATACTAGTGCACCCAACTTTAGAAAACAAATATTAATGTACATGAAAAATCAATTAAACACTAATACAACAGTAGAGGGTGACCTCAATACCCCACCCTCACAAATAGATAGGTCAACTAGACAAAAAATAAACAATGAAATACTAGAACTCAATGAAACTCTTGAACAAATGGACTTAACAGATGATCAAAGAGTGTTTCATCCACAAAATCAGAATACACATTCTTTTCAGCTCCACATGGGTTGTTCTCCAAAGTAGACCACATACTCGCTGATGGAACATGTTTAAGTAAATGCAAAGAAATTGAAGTTATCCCCTCTATATTAATAGACCATAGTGTGATGAAGTTGGAGGTCAATAGCAAAAGAAACTGCAAGAATTTCATAAAAACATGGAAATTGAACAACACACTTCTGAATAATCAATGGGTCACACAGGAAATTCAAAAAGAAATCAGACAGTTCCAACAAGTAAATGACAATGACAATACAACATATCGGAATCTATAGGACACTATGAAATCAGTCTTATGATGGAAATTCATAGCAGTAAATACTCACATTAAGAAAACAGAGTGAGCCCAATTAAACAACCTGATGCTTAACCTCAAGCTTCTAGAGCCCAATTAAACAACCTGATGCTTAACCTCAAGCTTCTAGAGAAAGAAGAACAGGACAAACAGAAAGCTCATACAGAGGAGGAAATTATCAAGATCAGAACAGAAATCAATGTAATGGAGACTAAGAGAATGATACAAAAAGTCAATGAAGCAAAGAGTTGGTTCTTCAAAAGAATAAACAAAATTGACACACCCTTGGCCAAACTTATCAAAATAAAGAAAAGGCCCAAATGTACAGAATTAGGAATGAAATGGCTGAAATTACAATGGACCCAGCAAAAATCCAGAGGGTCATCAATACATACTTTGAGAACCAATATGCCAATAAGATGGAAAACACAGAAGAAATGGACAGATTTCTAGATACATATGAATTATGAAAGTTGAGAGAAGATAACCTAAAATTTCTAAACAGCACAATATCACCAATGAAATTGAAAACACAATTTAAAACTTACCAATGAAGAAAAGCCTGGGTCCTGATGGCTTCGCTGCTGAACTCTACAAGACATTTAGAGAAGAACTATTGCCACTACCATTTAAATTTTTCAATGAAATTGAAAAGGAAGCAATGCTCCAAAATTCATTCCTGGAAACAAGCATCATCTCGATCTCCAAAGCAGAGAAAGACCCAACTGAAAAAGAGAAATGCAGGCCAATCCCACTAATGAACATAGATGCAGAAATCCTCAATAAGATACTGGCAAACAAAATGCAGAAGATCATCAAGAAGATCATACACCCTGACCAAGTGGTATTTATCTCAGGGATGAAGGGATGGTTCAACATATGCAAATCAATAAATGTAATACACTATATTAATAGATCCAAGGACAAAAACCATATGATCTTCTCAATAGATGCAGAAAATGAATTTGGCAAAATCCAACACCCATTCATGATAAAAAATATCCTACAGAAAATTGGGATAGATGGTCTTTATCTCAAACTGATATAAGCCATCTGTAAAAAACCAACAGCCATTATCATACAAAATGGTCAGAAACTGAAATCCTTCATACTAAAATCAGGAACAAGACAAGGATGTCCATTATCACTTTTGTTCAACATAGTTTTGGAAAAATTAGCCATAGCAATTAGACAAGAGAAAGAAATAAAAGGAATAAAGATAGGAAATGAAGAAGTCAAATTGACATTATTTGCAGATGACATGATACTCTGTACAGAAGACCTCAAGAACTCCACCAAAAGCCTTCTTTACTTAATGGGCAAATTCAATAGAGTAGCCAGTTACAAGGTCAACACACAAAAATCAATAGCCTTCCTGTAGATGAACAAAAAATTCATTGAAAGAGGAACTGGAGAAACCACTCCTTTCACAATAGCATCCAAAAAACTGAAATACCTAGGAATCAACCTAAGAAAATAAATCAAAGACCTCTACTCTTAAAACTATAGCACTTTGAAAAAAATAATGGAAAAGGATATCAGAAAATGAAAAGACATCCATTGCTCCTCATAGGAAGAACCAATATAGTGAAAATAGCCACACTTCCAAAACTTCTATATAGACTCAATGCAATCCCAATTAAAACTCCAGCAGTATACTTCAAAGAGTTTGGGAAAATAATCCAAAAATTCATGTGAACAAGAAGAGATCTGGAATAGCAAAAGCAAATATAGGCAACAAAGACAAGGTAGGGGTATCACAATCCCCAACTTGAAACTATACTACACAACTACTTTGATAAAAACAGCATGGTACTGGCAAAGAAGCAGACCCTAGGATCAGTGGAACAGATTTGAAGATGCAGAAACAACTCCAGACATGCTCAGCCACCTCATCTTTGACAAAGAAGCCAAACACCCTCACTGGAGGAAAGATAACTGCTTTAATACATGGTGCTGGAAAAACTGGGTTTCAACTTGCCAAAGATTAAAACTAGACCTATATCTCTCATCATGCACTAAATCAAAATTGAAATGGATCAAAGATCTAAATATTAAAAAAATATTGAAACAGAAACACTAAACCACTGGAAGAGAGGTTAGGTAGAACTCTGAAGACACTGGCATAGGAAAAGATTTCGTGAACAAAATCTCAGTCTCATGGGAACTAGCACAAAGAATCAATAAGTGGGATCTCATTAAAAAGATTCTGCCCAGCAAAAACAAAACCACCAAATGAGTGAAGAGACAACACACAATGTGGGAAAGAATTTTTTTATCAGCTGTTCCTCAGACAAAGGTCTACTATCTAAAATACATAAAGAACTTTAAAAAATCAGACTTTCAGGGCTGCAGATTTAGCTCAGTGTTGCTGCCTCCTGCCTTGCACAGTTTGATCTGTCTTCCTGAGTTTGATCCCTGGTACAAAAAAAAAAAAAATCAGACCTCCTAAATTTAAAGACACAATCCAATAATAGGCTTTTTGAAATGTACAGATATTTCTCAGAAAAAGAAGTAGAAACAGCAAATAAACATATCAAAAATTCAACATCACTGGTCATTTGAGAGCTGCAAATGAAAACAACACTAAGATTCCACCTCACTCCAGAAAGAATGGCTGCTATCAATAAATAAACAAATAGCAAAAGCTGGTGGGGCTGTGGGGAAAAGGAAACCCTTCTCCACTGTTGGTAAGAGTGTAGACTGGTGCAGCCACTGTGGAAATCAGTATGGAGATACCTCAAAAAACTAGGATTAGAGCCCCCCATTTGACCCAGGTATTTCCCTGCTGGGTATCTTCCCAAAGGAATGAAAAGAATCATGCCACAGTGATATATGTGCACCCATGTTCATAGCAGCACAGTTTATAATAGCTAAAACTTGGAAACAGCCCAATTGTCCATCAACTGGAGACTGGCTAAAGGAGATGTGGGTTTTTGTTTTTTTTTGATGAAGTAGAGTACTATTCAGCCATAAAGAATGAGAAACTGGAGACATTTATAGCTAAATAGATGCAAATTAAGGCTATACTCTTAAGTGAAATAAATAGGACACACGTGTAAATACTGAATAGTTTCTCTGGTGTGAGAAACTAAAAGTGTAAATAAGGATCAAAATGTATAATAATGTGAAATAGGAAGAAAATGTCCAAAGGGGAAGGGGAAGTGGGAGGTGTATGGGAAGGAAAGAAGGGAAATAAATAAACATGAGAAAAGGAAAAAATGGACATAAAATTTTTGTAAATAAAGAGAGGTAGAGCCTGTCAGGGGAATGGGGAAAAAGTAAGAATCAAGGTATATCATGTAAAGGTACAAAATCTCAATGATGAATGTCATCATATTGTATACCTAAAATGTATCAGTAAACTTAATGAACAAAAAACAAAAGAAACAAATGAAAAAAACAAAATCCAACAATATGCTGCATACAAAAAACACATTTAACTCAAAATAAATTTATAGACTAAATGATAAAGGATGGAAAACAATACTCCATGTGGCAAGAACCCTGAAGAAAGCAAAGGTAAATATTCCTTTTGCAACCAAAGTGGATTTCAATCTAATACTGATCAGAAGAGCCAAAAAGTCACTAAATACTTGTTAAGGGAACAGTCCAAGAGAAACAGAAAACAATCAGAAATATTTATGCACCAAATGCCAGCACATCCAACTATATAAAAGAAACATTAATGGATATGAAAAATTATATAAACACTAATATTATTGTAATGGGGTTATCAATAACCAACTGTCATAGATCAACTAGCCAAAAAAAAAATCAACAAAGAAATGTCACAATTGAACCAAACCTTTGAACAAATGGACTTACTGCAAATCTATAGAGTGTTCCACCCTAAAATAACAGAATACACATCCTTTTCAGCTGCACACAGGACTTTCTCCAAAAGAGACCACACACTAGCTCATAGAACACGTTTAAGTAAATGCAAAGGAATTGAAATTATCCCATGCATATTATCAGATCATAGTGAATGAAATTGGAAATCAATGGCAAAAGAAAACACAAAACTACATAAACACATGGAAATTAAAAAACACCCCCTTGAACAACTAATGGGTCACAGATGAAATTAAATAAGAAATAAGCCATTTTGTACAATTAGATGATAATGCCAATAGACAATACTAGATTATATGAGGTGCAATGAAAGCAGTCTTACAAGGGAAATTTACAGTACTGAATTCCCACATCACAAAAACAGAGTGACCTCAAATAAATAACCAAATGTTTAACCTCAAACTTCAAGAAGAGAAAGAGTAAGTTAAACCCAAAATGCATACAAGTGAGGAAATTATAAAGATCAGAGCAGAAATTAATGCAATTGAAACTAAAGAAACAATACAAAGAATCAATGAATCAAAGAATTGGGTTTTTTGAAAGACTAAATAAAATAGAAAATCCTTAGCCAACCTTATGAAAAAAGGAAAGACTCAAATCCATGCAATTATGAATGAAAAGGATGAAATCACAATGGATCTTGGAGAAATCCAGAAGATCACCAATACCTACTTCAAGAACCTGTACTCTACTAAGATGAAAAATCAGATCCGACGTGTGCTCTTCCGATCTACAGATTCCTAGATACATATGAATTACAAAGCCTGAAGCAAGAAAATATAAAAATTCAAAATAATTCAATATCAGTCAATGAACCTGAAAAAATAATTAAAACTACCAACAAAGAAAAGCCCAGACCTGATGAATTCACTGCTGAATTCTACAGGAAATGTAGAGGTCTAATGACATACTCCTCAAAATCTTTAGTGAAATTGAAAGGGAAGCAATACTCTCAAACTCATTTCTGGAAGTAAGCATTACCATGATACAAAAACCAGAGAAGGATTCAGCCAAAAAAAGAGAACTACAAGATAATGTCCTTAATGAACATGTATGCAAAACTCTTCAATAAAATACCTGCAAACAGAATGCATCAATTATACACCATGATCATGTAGAATTTCTCCCAGGGATTCAGCGATGGTTCAACATATGCAAATCAATAAATGTAATACGTCACATTAATAGAACTAAGGACAAAAGGCACATGATCATCTCAATAGATGTAGAAAAAGCATCTGGCAAAGTCCAACACCCATTCATGATAAAAACTCTACAGATAATTGGAATAGAAGGTCTTTATCTCAATTTGATAAAAGCCATCTATGCCAAACCAACAGCCAACATCATAATAAATGATCACAAATTGAAAGCTTTCACTCTGAAGTCCAGAACAAGACAAGAATGCCCACTATCACCACTCCTATTCAATATAGTTCTGGAAACATTAACCAGAGAAATTAGACAAAAGAAAGAAATAAAAAGAATGATAGAAAAGGAGGAAGTTAAATTATGATTATTTTTGGATGACATGATACTCTACATAGAAGACCTCCAAAACTCCTCCAAAGACTTCTAGATTTAATAACCAAATTTGGTAGTATAGCAGGATACAGAGTCAACACTCAAAATTCAAGTCTTCCTGTACATGAATAACAAACTCACTGTGAGAGAATTTCGGGAAATAACACCTTTGACAATAGCATCAAAAAATGAAATATTCAAAAATCAATCGACCAAAGAAGTAAATTATCTTTACATTAAAAACTGCAGTACCATGAAAAAGGAGATTGAAGAGGATATCAGGCAATGGAAACGTATCTGTTGTTTTTGGATAAGCAGAACCAATCCAATGAAAATGACCATACTTCCAAAAATACAGATTTAATGCAATCCTGATTAAAATACCATTAGCATACTTTACAAAAGTAGAGAAAACAGTCCTAAAATTTATTTGGAACCAAAAGAGGTCTAGAATAGCAAAAAAATAGCTACTTTTACCAACAAAAATAAGGTAAGGGGCACCACTATCCTCAACTTCAAGTTACAGGACAAAGGTACCATGATAAAAACAGCATGGTACAGACAAAAAAAAATCAGACCTGAGGATAGGTGGAACAGAATAAAAGGTGCAGAAATAATTCCAAACGCAGTTGGCTACCTTATCTTTGACAAAGGCCCCAAACATCTTCACCAGAAGAAAGATAGCCTCTTTATTAAATGGTGCTGGAAAACTGTCTTTCCACATGCCAAATATTAAACCTAGACCCATACCTCTCACTATTCACTAAACTAAAATAGAAATAGATCAAAATATTAAAACAGAAACACTTAATCTGCTGGAAGATAGAATAGGTAAAACTCTTGAAGACATAGATGTAGACAAAGACTTTATGAACAAAATCCCAATCACACAGGAAATATTACAAAGAATTAACAACTTGGTCTCATTATATTAGAAAACTTTTTCACATCAAAAGAAACTACCAACAGAGAGATGAGACAACCCACAGAATGGGAATAACAGAATAATTATTCCTTAGACAAAGGACTAATATCTAGAATATAGAACTCAAAAAAAATAGACCCCACAAATTTAAACAAACCATTAAACAATGGATATCTGAAATGAATAGACACTTCTCAGAAGATAAATAGTAAATAAATATGGAAAAATGTTCAACATCACTGGTCAGTTGGGAAATGTAAATTAAAACATCAATGAGATTCTATCTCACTTCAGAAAGAATGGCTATCATCAAGAAATCATGTAACAAATGCTGGTGAGTCTGTAGGGAAAAAGAAACCCTTCTCCAGGGTTGGTGGGAGTGAAAATTGGTACAACCAATATAGAAATTAGTATAGAGATTTCTCAAAAACTAAAACCAGAAGTTTCATTTGACCCTGCTATTCCCCTTCTAGATATCTTCAGGAAAGAATAAAAAACTCCAAACCACAGTGATAAATGCACACCCGTGTTTATAGCAGCACAATTAGTAATAGCTAAATCTTGGAAACATCCCATATGCCCATCAACAAATAAATAGATAAAGAAAATGTGATTTGTATATATAATGGAGTACTACTCTGCCATAAAGAAGGATAAACTTGAGACAATTTTAGGTAAATAGATTCAATTTAAGACCATATTTTAAGTGCAATAAATCAGACACATGTTTAAATATTACATTGTTTCTCTTGTGTGAGAAAGTCAAAAGATAAGAAATAAAATGGATGATAGATACTGGGAATTAGGAAGAAAATGTTCAAATTGGAAAGGGAACAAGGGAGGGGAGGGGAAAGGGAATAGAAATTTTAAAAATTAAATAGAGCAGGAGAGGGAATAGAAAAGAAATTTTGTGAAGAGAGGGGGAAAAAGGATTGAAGGCAAGGGAAAGAAATGGGGAAAATAATTAAGATATAATATGTACAGGTAAAATTTCCTTTGATGAATGTGATTATTGTGTATGTCAAAAGTATATCAATAAAATTAATTAAAAATAAAGTCTAATCCATTTCAAAAGATAAGACAGAAAATGGAAAGGAGAAAATTTCTCAATGCAAACCCAAGGTATAATTATTGGAATAAATGGAAAATAGTTGCTAAAACGTTTGTGTGTGTGTGTGTCTGTGTGTGTGTGTATCTGTGTGAAGGATTTTGATTGGATCAGGCCAATGGCTTTGGCTTTGTACACCAGACTTCAGTGTATAGGTGAGTTGGATTGATTTTGGTAGTGTAGGGGCTTCAGTTGAGCTGGTTTAAGCATTATGCAATATATTATTTAGTCTACCACAGGGCATTGACATAGGCAAGCAGCTGTTTTTGAATATATACTCATTTTTCAGATATTAAAATTATGCTGATCAGATATCTTCCCATTAAATAAATATTTAAAATAAAGACTGTGTTATATTCAATATTAAAATATGATTATTTATTGCATTTAATATTGAGAAGATTACTATTAAAACTTTTCTGCTAGAATAGAAAGAAATAGAACTGAATCAAACAGCCCTATGACATCTATGACAAGAAATAGAGGAGAAAAATAGTCAATTTTAAGCCAGAATTGAAAGCTATGTTACAACTTCTCAGAATGAACAAGATGTTCTTTCAAATGAGGTGAATACAACTTCAACTTCCTGATATTCTCTGATTCATGATTTATTGCTTTAAGGCTTTTTGTGAAATTTCTGAGCTGATTTCATAGAGGTAGACTTTTATCTTTTCATTTGGTGACCTTGCAGATCTCTTATAAAAGGACATAATTTATAAGGTAAAAGGGAAAGAAAATGGTAATGAAAATGGAGATGTCTGTTTTTACACATATAAGTCTACAGATTTAAGTAATTCTTCTTTGTGTCATTTCTATTTTCAAATTAAGTAGTTCAATTATTTGTGTTAATTAGGTTTAGCTGGTCATTGACTAACATGATGATAATTTGAATTAGCTAGTTACTTATTGGTGCTTTTATACATCAAAATATATATAATAAATTATTTTTAGAAAAATACCATCATAATGATTGCATGTCTTATACAAAAATAGATAAGCATAGCACATTAAAAATAAAATTGAGAAGTCCATGCTTGTGTAGCTGCAATTTTTTGACATTGTTGAAGCTGTTCCCAAACTGTATAAAAATAACTGTGTTATATGAATGTATATCCTAAAACAGATACTGATGGAGCTGGCTTTGAGTGTCCTCTTAGTTTTTTGAATGATTGCTCTGATACTTGGAGCAAATTGGATTTTGAAAAAAAACATAAATGAAGTGGAGAGTGGGATTTTTGTTATTGTAATAAAATTAGATTCTTGTAAATGTTCAGTCCTTCCATAAACCACTTTACTGGCAATAGAACCAAACAAGTATTGCTATTATTTTATGTCCCTGCCCACACAATTCTTCACCAATCTCCCTCTTCAAAATTTAAAAAATGTGAAACATTTGCAAGCATCAAACAAAACAAAAACCCCACAATTACCAGGGCCTTAATTCAGATGCTTTAATATGGTGCCTTAGGCAATTTTGTCATCCAGGGTTCATGAGAATATCTGGAGAAAAGTTTGCATACCAAAACTGGGTGTAGGATGGTAATTTGTTACTGTGTTTGTGTGGAAGCAAAGGATGCTGCTAAATGTCCTAAAGGCCACAGGATATTCCATCCTAAAAAAGAAGTATCTAACCATAAATATCAGTAAGGTAAGATTGAGGAACCTTGATCTAGAGAATAAGCAAGGCTTTTTATATGAAAATATTTTAGCTTCTAGAAAAATGCCACTTTTATATTGATGTTCACAGTATTAGTTCCATGAAAAAATATTTTTATAATCTGTTGATAGGCATCTTACACATATGATCTTTGGAGACAGATAAATCATGACTACAGCTATAGATTTCCTTCATATTTTAAGGACTGTGTATTAGTTCAAGGCTTTCAACTGTAAGTACCAGAGTTCCGCATTGAAACTGGATTAAACAATAAAGAAAATTATTATCTTATATACAGGAAACTCAGTGGTCATATACATCCAAAGTTAGTTGATTTACTTACATCAAAAATCACTTTATCCCATCTCCTCTAAGGTTTGTTGTCCACAATGCAAGGCATTCTATGACTCAGTCCCCACCAAATATGAAATATATGACTTTTATCTTAGCCTAGAAGATAAAATTATATGTATTCATTTTATAAGACATGATGTTTTGAACAATATATACATTGCAGGATGGTTAAACCTAGCTGATTAACAAATGTGCTCCATACCATATATAGTTACTGTTTTTGTAATAAAAACACTTAACATCTACTTGCTGCATTTTTTAAGAATGTAATATATTGTTAGCTATAATCACTATGCTGTACAATAGATTTAATGAATATATTCCTTCTAACTCTATTTATCCATGAGCAACATTTGCCCATCCTCTCTAACATTCTTGCCCACAGTTTCTGATGACCACCATTGTGCTATTTCTATGAGATCAAATGTTTTAGATTTAGATAACTTTGAGATCTTGGATTTTCTATTCTTCTGTGTCTGGCTTATTTCATTGAATGTAATGTCCTCCAAGTTCATCCATGTTCTTACAAATGAAAATGTTTTGGTTTATTGATGCCTGTATAGTATTCAGTGGTGATATCTGTAGCTACCATATATATGATATATAATATATGGTTTATATGATATATAATATAATGATATATTGTGTATATGATATATACATATATGATATTATATATATTATGTATGCATATTGTTATAGTTTACATCTAGATCTCCCCTAAAGCCTCATGCACTCATAGGTGGGACTTTGGAAATCAACTAGATCATGGGTGTGTGATACTGGACTAGTCTACTGTTAGTTTATAGCTTGGTGTGATATTGAGAGCTAAAGACTGGTGGGAAAGTGTGGGTTGCTGTGGGCATGGCCTGGAGGAGTATATATACTTCCTCCTCCTTGATCCCTCCCTGGTTCTCACTGCTGCTACAACATGAACTGTTTCTCCTGTGTCATTCCCATCACCATACCAGACAGCATTGGACTGACACCTTCACAAATTGTGTGCCAAAATAAAACTTTCTTCTTTTCACTTGTGGGTATCAGATATTGTGACCCAGAAAGGAGAAGGTAACTAAAACACATATACCTATATATTATATATACACATATATATTATACAATACATATAATATATATATGTAATCTATTGTATATGCATATATATGAACATATGAAAATATAAATATACAATAGAGTAAGACAGAAACTTGAATTAATACCAAGTCTGCAATCAAGTGTTATGTACTGTAAACACAAATCTAACTTTCTCTATTTTCATTTAAGGTAATTTTATTTTATCAAATGTACTTATATGTTTGGCATGTATTAGCCTGAAATTATTATTATCCTAGTGGTTGGTTCAGTAATACAATATTTTAATATTTTTATATTATTTATGGATCTAGACATAGAATAAAAGTATTGTATTCCATTTTAATAATGTTTTCCAATATTAATTTAAGTTTTCCATTATTTAGTCATTCTGATCTAAATATGTAGGACAGAATTCATCTATTTGTGTTATAGCAGTAGTTAGGCTATGAAAAGGCACTATAATATATTTTTTGTTAATATTTATTTTTAAATTGTTGGTCTTAATACACAACAATTGGCCTGTTTGTGCATTTATCTTATAGGCATCTTTTTTTCTCAGAATATATATAATTTTTATGTACTTCCAGTTAGTATTGAAAGGAAATGTGAATCAGATGATTGAATGTTCTGGGACACAGTAACTGGCTGTCCTGGTTTCACTTGAAGGTTTTTTAAATTCTAGTTCTCAGAAGTACCCTTTCTAAAGTAAAGATCAACTTGATTTTCTATATATTTTAAGATACTATCCAATCCTATTTCTGTGGTTTGTACTTTTGTGTAGTAATCATAATGTTGACTCACCCATTCTACTTGATAGATTAGATCAGATTTTAAAAGATTTATTTCACTAAAGGTCAACATTCCTGGTACCCTTTTTGTTCCTGGACAAATAACTTACACAAAAATAGTGTTTCATCGAACAGGAGACCACTTTGATCTCACTTTCATCCTTGACCCTGAAACTGAAAAAGTGAGGTTAGGAGCCAGAGAGAGTCAACAGTTCTTGCTTTAGTCCATTCTTCATTGGTGCTTACATATGTGCTAAGTGACAACCCCAGACAAGCCTGATTCTGTAACTTTCAAGTAGGTGGAATAAATTAAAAGCACGAATTATAATTACCAGGATTCTAGATTCCAGGCTTTCTGTTAGAAAAAAATACCATACTATATTCTTCCTTTATTTTACTGGCTATTCCTTTTACTGAGTATTCTTTTTGTCAAACATTATAGTAACTTTTAAATCTTCAAAAAGCTGTAAACTTTCTTGTTATTTAAGTCAGAAGTTGGCAAATTTTGTTCCATTGGGCCAATCTGGCTCACTGCCTCTTTTGGAAATTGAATTTTATTGGAGTGGAGTCACGCCTACTTGTCCGTTGGGCTGTTACCTAACTTCAATAGCAGAGTTGAACAGTTGCAAAAGAAACCTGATGAGCTACAAAGCTTAAAATACTCATTTGTTCATTTTCAGAAAAAAAATCTGGTCACAATATATTCAGGCACTAATTTCTCGTGGTTGGCATCATTGTGATATTTTTCTCAGAAGACATAGGGTTTTAATTTAAGCACTAAGAATTTATGTGTGATTACCATCAGTAAAACTTAGGAAAAAAATAAAGTGCAATAGTGTCACATCTTACTTGTGTTTTAAGATATTTATGTCAATAAAATGTACATAAGATTGATTGATGTAACTTTAATTATCAGACAACACAGAAAATAAATTTCTCAATGAATTTTAAAAAGTTGAATTTGTGTTTGGTGTATTCTAAGTATTACATTATATTTTACTTTAATCTTTGTATATATATTTAGACCACTAGAGTATTCATTGAATAAATAAAAAGATTTTCAGAAATAGCAATAATGTTTTTAAGTATTATATTCATCATGCTCCACTTAAATTTTGTATTCCCATAATATGTAATTCTGAAATTTTAATGATGATTAATGAGAAAAAATATATTTTACACATTATATTTTATGAATAGAAATATTTATGGAAATGTAAACTGAATAGTTGATATTTGTTCAAACAGATGAGTATTAATTGGGGAAATTTTGATAAAGTATATTGGTTTTAAATTAATATATATTACATTTTAATCCAAATTTATTTATACAAGCAAAATGTAACTTAAGAATATATTTTAGTATTATATTCTGAATTAGATTATTCCTAGAGTTTCTGAAATATATATATTTTTACCATAGAATATTTGACTGAAGGTGTATTCTTACAATAAGCTTTTAATGAGCTATGTAATATTACTATGATGATTAGAACATTATTTGCATTAAGTGAAAATGTAAATCCTAAATTTTTCTAGTTATAACTGAATTCTTTTCTTCATTTCTTCTTCTTTTTCTCCTCCTCCTTTAGCATTAGATACTGAATCCAGGACCTCTGCTCTGAACTGCATCCTTTTTATGTTTTATTTTTGAGATAGGGTCTCACCAATTCACTATGTTGCACAGACTGGGTTCACAGTTGTGATCTTTCTCCTTTAGCATTCCAGAGTACTGGAACTACAGGATGAGCCATCCATCCCAGCAAATTTCTTTAATATTATTCTATTAGAAAACTTGAAGAACTTAAAAATACATTCCATTTCTTTCACATTATGCATTTTCATACTTAATTTTGATTAAAATATAACTTTATTTTCTTTTCTATTCCAAAACATATTTTCAATATGCGCTTTTTGCCTTGACATCTCTACTTTCCCCATCACTTTTTTTCTTAATATATATTGTACAGAGAATTTTACTTGATAATCTAATTTTTGGTTTAGAATTTGAAACTAATTCTAAGATGTATTTTCCTTTTCATAAAACATTCAAATTGACCTGTAAAGCAAATAGAATGATTTAGTTATTTAATTATTAATATAGATAAATACAAATAAATGTAATAATATTATGATGAAATATTAATGCAATCTGAAGGCTGAATAACATTATTTATGATACTATTATTTATCTTATAGAGGCTTATGTTATGCTAGAATTGTCAGAATGGAAGTTTATGACAATTAGGAATAAATGGAGTTTTAGTCTATGTTCAGTTTCTGATAAGCAGAATCACCCTGGGGTTATTTCCTCTGTTCTTCAGTAATAAGTGAACTAGATATTCTTGAGCAATAGGCAGGATTCCAAAATAGGCTCCTGACTCATGCATGGTTTGCCATTATGCTGGAAAAGACTAAATGGAACCAACATTTCTTCCCTGGGGGAATTATAGAAATGAGTTAAGAAGTACTATGTTCTCAATGCTTGTGTGCTCTTCAAATCCATATGTTTAAACCTAATCCACAATGCAATAGAGGAAACAGAAAATGCCTTTATGAAGTGATTAGCTCAGGAGGGTTCCACTCTCATGAATGAGATCAGTGTCACTATAAAAGATAACCCAGGGATATTGTTTTTCCTTTCAGCTATATGAGGATGCAACAAGAAGGCACCATCTACAAAGCAGAAAGCTCTCACCAGCATCAAGTCAGAAAATGTCTTTCTCTTGGACTTCCTAGGAAGAAAAACTGAGAAATAAAAT
Organism: Heterocephalus glaber; assembly: GCF_000247695.1. The sequence continues at coordinate 13,900,499 of NW_004624744.1, read as the reverse complement.
TCTATCGTTTATAAGTTACCCAGTCTATTTTTTATAGCAGTCTAAATTGGACTTAGACAAGGAGGAAGTGATAAGTGGTAGTATTTTTGCCCACTATTCTTGTACTTGGAATAATGAACCTGTGAAGAAAGTATTCTTGGTGAACACCTGTGGCTTGTTGCAAACTGAAATTAGATGATTCAAGTGCTATTGAAGTTCCAAAATGATACATTTAATGGAACAAATAATTCTAAGTGACTGATGTACTGTTATTGATTTGTCAAATGGTTCTTTTTCTCTATACTTAATTATAAAGATATCAGAAGCAATTTGATTTCACCTACATGGTCAACAGCACACTTTCATGGTATTGGCTCAAAAGTGTACTTTCTACAGTACTTTCTTCCTCTCTGGCATAAAGAGGTCTGCATATATCTTGTCTTGATAACCTACAATATCACATTGTTCTAAAATAGTGATTACATCATGATAATTAGACCTGTATAGCAAGAAGTTTCTTGGGTGGCTTAGTAAAGTATATGTAACTCAGAGGGCTGATACTTCATACAATTTGGGGGAGCTTAGATGTTTAGAACATATCCTGAACAAAGCAAATAATTTTTTGTACATCATCTACTATTATGTTTTAGGGCCAATATTTAAAAGACCTCTGAATATTGAACTAAATATATACCACTGTTGAGGTGGCACTAAGACTTTTACTGAGTAACCCATAAGTCTACCAGAGCAGAAGAGCTATATTTCATGATATTCTCCTACTGAGTATTAGGTCTTTGAAGATCCAGTAACATTCATGGTAAAGATATTTTATGCAGCTTCTGGAATTCTCCAGTTAGAGAATAATGTTACCTATATCTAGGATTTGGGATCAAAAGTATGCACTCTGCTACAGAAAACTCTCCTAATTTTTAAACAAATTTTGGTTTGTTATTGGCATTAGTAGAGACTAAACATCTCACTCCAGGATATCAAGTAATCATGTATTCTGAGCTTCCCATCATGAAATGGTATAATTGGATATTTCTCTCTTGTTCTCTCTCTTATGCAGGCAAATATGTGCAGGAACAATATATTAATCTGAGACAGTAAATAAAAAATCTGTCTTGATCAGTTCTGAAAGATACAAGAAATTTTCATAAGCAAGTGTCTCATATACCTGTAATAACTACATCACATATCCTATCTCACAGCCATACTCATTTCTTTATGGAAATTTCTTCCTAATAAGTCAAGGAAGAAAAAAGCTTAGGCCTGATTGACAGCTAATTCTATAAAATATGCTGGTTACATTAAAATAAGATTATTGTAAGATTGCATTCCCAATTAGCAGTGTTTCTGAAAGACTTTAAGGAAGAAGCACCTCAACCATTGGAAGAATTCTATTAAGCACATTGACTTGTCTAATTTGCACACTTTCTCTAAGGGGTCATGAACAAAACCTTCATGACACAGAGATGGAAATAATTAATGCATGATCACCTCAAAGCCAATTTCATTTGAACATAATGAATCTATTTATTACTCTTACAGTGTGTCTTGTCTACCTGCCAAAGAAAGAGACCAACGTAAGCCTTCAAGATGGTATGACACTCTGAAGGGATCAGCGAGTCATCTACTGGCCTATTAATCACATTGTATCCCTCCCATAATGGAATAAGAGGTAATCATTTCTCCTTTGAATACATATATGCAATTGATACACATTTACTTCCTTGGCTTATGGTGCTCTTGACAGCATCACCCTCTATATAGTTATAAACTGTTTCATTTACTACCATAAACATTATTTTGACCAATAAACTAACTTCATAGGAAACAAATATTGCAAGTAGTTTATGCACATGGAAATCTTTGGTTTTTCATGAACCTCATGGCCTCCAACTCCATAGAATTGTTAAATGGTCCTTGAAGCCTTCATCTAGTAGTGTCAGTTGTGACTCAACAGCTTGAAAGGATGAGACTAAACTTGTCCAAGAATAAACTTACAGTACATGTTTGACTCATTGATTTATGCATAATGATATTTCCCCCACAAACAAAATATAGAGATCAAGGGGTGAGTATGAAAATAACTTTTCTTTACTATATCTGTGAATAACAAATAAATTTTATACTTAAGAATCTGCTGTTTATTAACACACCCCTTTCCCTCTTATCTTGCTTGCTTATTGATTTAGAGTTTTGTTAGATATGATAAAGCATCATTAATAATTATGAATATGGTTATGGCTTGTTTCTAGATGTCACCCTAAGGGCTTATACAGTCATAGGTGGGGATTTTTGGAGGTGGCAGGACTTGGTGTATGTGATCTTGGGACTAAGAGTGCATGATTACTAAATCAGTCCACTGATTGGTTTGGCATAGTTAAGGGTGCCTCACCCTGGGTGTGAGTGCTATCCACCCTAAGCTAGATAAGATATAAGAGAAAGAAAGAGGTTCACTGATCCCTTGTCACTGCTTGTCACTTGTTGCTTGGTGCCTTGTTGCCTGCTTCCTTCTCTCTGACATGAACTGTTTTTCTTGTGCAGTGCCACTCTACCATGCCACCTTGCCTTGGAGCCAGCCAACTATGAATAGAAACCTTTACAAACTGTGAGCCAAATAAACCTTTCCTCCTTTAACTTTGGGTGCTGAGTACTTTACCTCAGTAACAAGAAAAGTAACTATGACAAGTAATAAGTTATGCTCATGCTATTATTTTTGGTAAATAGTTTTTTCATATATCAGCCAGTACTTTTTCTTTCTTTCCCTATTACTTTGTGCATTTTCCATATTCCTGCCACTTTCTTATTTCCTTTATTTCATCATAATTTTTCAGAAATGATATAAATTATTTGTAAAAAATGTTTCAAATTTATTGTAGTTATCAAGAATATTTTAGACCATTTTCATGCCAATTTTATGTATCATTTTAGAATATAACAAAAAATGAAATAAAATAAATACATGGTTTCCCAATAAGAACTTACTTTCAACCTGAAAACATAAAATTAAATACCATTAAACATTTTTTAAATTTTTGAAAAATTATTTATAAATTATTTTCACCTTTTGAAAGTAATGAGTTTTACCTGAATTCTAAAAGATTGAACTTCTGATTCTTCAATCATAACAATAACTGAAAATTCTTTTAATATAACTTTTATCAGGAAGTCTAGTGATGGAACAATTTCACTCTATAGTTTTATTAGTAAGCATTTTCAAATATTTTATTAAGTTTGCGCAAATATGGTTTCAATTTTCTCCAACAACAGCCATGTAAAGAACATGGTAGTAATTTGAATCATTTTAACACTATGTTTCATTCCATTGTATAGCTTCTTCCTTGTTTTCTTTTTAAACATTCTAACATGCTAACTCATGCTTCCTCCACGCAAATGTCCTTGATTTGGTCATTTCAACCATCACAACAGTACAGAAAAGTCCTCTGGGAGAAGCCATAATGATATTTTTTAAGCTTCTATTAAATACTTGGGTTGAAAAATATCAGCTACTAGATTATTTACTTTAAAGAAAGTTAAAGGTAGATTTTTTCAAAAATTTGACTAACATACACTTACCAGTGGTGTCTGGGCAGGCCTCAGGCTGGGGCCTGCACACCTGCACAGCTGTTTTCCAAGTGGCCCATTGGCTGGGGCCTGCATACCTAAGCCACTGACCTAGAATAGCAAAAGCAATTCTAGGCAGCAAAGACAAGGTAGAGTGTATCACAATCCCCAACTTGAAATAATACTACAAAGCTACTGTAATACAAACAACATGGTACTGCCAAAGAAACAGAACCGAGGATCAGTGGATCAGATTGGAAGATGCAGAAACTACTCCAGACATACTCAGCTACCTCATCTTTGACAAAGAAGCCAAACACCCTCACTGGAGGAAAGATAACCACTTCGATACATGGTGATGGAAAAATTGGGTTTCAACTTGGCAAAGATTAAAACTAGACCTATATCTCCCACCATGCAATAAACTAAAATCAAAATGGATCAAAGATCTACATATTAAAACAGAAATACTAAACTGGCTGGAAGAGAGGTTAGGTAGAATTCTTGAAGACATTGGCATAGGAAAAGATTTCATGAACAAAACCTCAATTGCACAGGAACTAGCAGAAAGAGTCAACAAGTGGGATCCCTTTAAAAAGCTTCTGCACAGCAAAAAATCTCACCACCAGAGTGAAAAGACAACCCACAATGTGGGAAAAAATATTTTACCAGCTGTTCCTCAGACTAAGGTTTAATATCTAGAAAATATAAAGAACTTTAAAAAATCAGACCTCCTAAATTTAAAGATGTAATCCAATAATGGGCATCTGAAATGAACAGACATTTCTCAGAAAAAGAAATAGAAACAGCAAATAAACATATGAAAAAATATTCAACATAACTTGTCATTGGAGAGATGCAAATGAAAACAATGCTGAGATTCCACCTCACTCAAGAAAGATTGGCTGCTATCAAGAAATCAACAAATAACAAGTGCTGGCGGGGCTGTGTGGAAAAAGAAACCCTTCTCCACTGTTGGTGGGAGTGCAGACTGGTGCAGCCACTGTAGAATTCAGTATGGAGATACCTCAAAAAACTAGGATTAGAGGTCACTTTTGACTCAGATATTCCTCTTCTGGATATCTTCCCAAAAGAGTTAAAAGAATCATACCACAGCGATGTATGTGCACCCATGTTTATAGCGGCAGTTTGTAATAGCTAAAACGTGGAAACAGCTCAGTTGCTCATCAACTGGAGACTGGCTAAAGAAGATATTTTTTTAAATGAAATACAGTAATACTCAGCATAAAGAATGAGAAACTAGAGACATAGCTAAATGGATGCACATTAAGGCCATACTCAAGTGAAATAAATAGGACACACGTGTAAATATTGAATAGTTTCTCTGGTGTGAGAAACTGAAAGTGTAAATAAGGATCAAAATCTATAATAGATAATGTGAAATAGGAAGAAAATGCCCAAAGGAGCAGGGGAAGTGGGAGTCATAGGGGAAAGGGAAAAAAGGAGAGAAATATATATGAGAAAAGGAAAAAATGGAAACAATATCTTTGTAGATAGAGAGGGGTGGTGGAGTTGGCAGGAGGGGAGGGGGAAAAATAAGAAGCAAGATATATCACGTAAAGGTACAAATTCCCAATGATGAATGTCATCACTTTGTATACCTAAAAAAAGTTGGCTAACAGATAGAGATATAAATCAGTAGTAGATTATATTTTTCCTCTACTCACCTTTCAGTTTCTTTAAAGTGGCCTATTTGAGTTCATTCAATTAAATCTATATACAAATGTTTTGTTACATTAAGGTATTGTTATGTCTTATATCTAGATGTTTTCTCAAAGCTTCATGTACTCCAAAGTGAAGCTTTTCAGAGGTGGCTGTATCTATGGTGTATGAAAATGGAGTATGGGTGTGTGATAACTAAATTAGTCCACTGATTGGTTTAGCATAGTTCTGTGTATGGATAATGAGAAGACGCATTTTAGATATGGGTGGGACCATTCAATAGGGTTGTAGCCTGAATGGAATAAAAGGAAAAGGGGAGGTTGCTGCTATAGCCTCCTGGTTGCCACAGTATGGACTGTTTTTCCTCTGCTATGCCTTAAATCCAGCTGACTATGGACTGAATCTTCTCCAAACTGTGAGCTAATATAGACCTTTTCTACTTTAACTTGTAGTTTTGAGGCATATTGTCCTAGAAATGGGGAAGTAACTAAGACAGATAACATTCTAAACACTTACAGTATTACAGCATTACATAAGCACACTGCATGTAGGATAATGAAATGTTTGCAATATAATTATAAATTACAAAATTGAGTAATATGCAACTATTATACCTTATTGAATTAGTATGTCTAAAACTAACTCTATAGCCTATTCTACCACTTTCCATTATACATTTTTGACAATATGTATGGAAATAAAACTTAATTCTTGTGTATTCAGTACATTGTTTTCTTTTTTATTATATTTGATTGTTAAATATGTGATTATAGATATCTATGCATACAAATATGCACACACATATATACACAACTATACATGTATAAACAGTTATTCTGACGTTTTGGATAACACACAAAATTCTTGATAATTTTCCTTAAAGTGCTGACTGAAGCTTGCTGCTAACAGTGGTTATTCTAGACTCTTAAATTATAATTGATTCAGCTTGAAAATTTCTGATAACTATACTATTGCTATAGAAAATTCTGTTAAATTTTCTAAGTTCAGAAGAAAATAGAGTATATTGTCATACAGTTTGTCTTATTTCCTACATTGATTAATTCACACCCAAGCACAACTTACCGTTTAAATCCTTTTACATAGTCAAGATCTAGTAAATGCAAGATGCTTTTATCAGATAATAGAGTTCCAGAAATTATATAGGCAGAGTTCTGAAAAATTCAGCCCATTGCATTATCATCATTGAGAGTATGGACCAAAACAATTATCCAATTGAACTGCAGAATGACTTTTTCTTTATGTACTTAATAGTATTACAATGATAGAAGCTGACATTTATGAAGCACTTTCTATGTTCCAGGCACTGTTCTCAGAGTTTTTCCTTGGATGAGCGCATGTGTTTGCAAAATAATCATTTTTCTTGCTTAATCTTATTAGTATGTAGTATTATTTTCCATTTTACAGAGAAGTTAATGACTAAACAAAAGCCTCAGAACTAGAAAATAGAAATTACCTATTTAAATGGATACACTAGATCTAAACCAATCTGTTGCTAACAGTTGGGGGAAAATTATTTTGTGATATTAATTCAGTTTTATTTGTTTTACTCATTTACTTATTACAGAAATATTGTGTGCTAAACACTAGAACACTAGATATTACAGACACACTATAAACAAAACAGTAAAAAAGTCTTGTGTTATTAATGAGTATATAGTATATCTGGTTGTGATCAGTGCTATGAAGAAAGTAGGATTGGTAAAAATATAGAAAAATACCTTGGTACTTTGTCTTATACAGGGAGGTCTGAAAAGTTAACCAGGTTCTCCCTAACTTAGTAAAACTTGTGCAGAGAATTGGAGGTGATAAAAGAGGGAGCCATGAATATCACAAATCAAGCAGAGGAAAAGTTATCATGTTTGACATTTTTGAAAAATATCAAAGAGGCCTATATGGAAGAAAAAGTTGGTAGAAGACAAAGGCATGATATAGTCAGTGTGCAAATCATGTAAATCAACTCAGTAGACAAAAGACTTTGAATTTTACTGGAAGTGGCATGTAAGACAGAGAAACATTTTGGTTAGATCAATGGTTTTATCTGGCTTTTATTTTAAATAGATTTCTCTGACTGCTTTGTGGAGAATGAATTATAGAGAAGCAAGAGTGAAAACGGACATAAATTAGGCTATGGGGCTAATCTCAGAAAGCCAAAATGATGAGCTTAAACTAGAGTGATATTAGTGGTGGTAAGTTATAGAGGTTTGGCTAAACTTTGATAATATGCTCAACAAGATTTGTGGATAAATTGAGGCAGGGAAAAGAAAATTCAAGATGACTTCATAGTCACCAGACTGAATAAATGATTAATAGAAATGTCACTTATAGAGATGTGGAAGATTATAGCAAAATAACATTTTAAAAAGCAAAGTAATTATTTTGAGTTTCTTAAGCTTAAGATACTTATTAAACATCTAAGTACAGATATTAAGTAAATAAATCTATTGGTTAAAATCTGAGCAGCAGGTAAAGATTTTTGAGTCATCAGATGTAGAGGAGGTATTTAAAGCAAGAAAAGCCAATGAGATCCTGTCAGAATTAAATGTAGATAGGAGAAAGTGCTACCTAAGACATGGGATCTCTTTAGCTATGTCACCTTTTAGAGCTGGAGAAGATGAGAAGGACTTCTAGAGACCACGAAGGCGTTTCCATTAAGACGGAAAGAGAATTGGAGAGAAAATGATATACTTTTGATGAAATTTTGAAGTATTTTAAAACATTAGATATAACAAAAATTACTGATTAGTAGCCACTGGATTAAGCTATGTGAAGAACTTGATGGCTTTGGTAAGATGAATACCTGTAGACAGTTTAAGTATAGACAACTGACTTAGTTTTACTAATTTTATCAAGGTATAGTTTCCAGATCATAAAATAGACAATAAGTTTGAATTATGCTGTAAATAAGTGTACAGAATTAGAGAAATAGCTGGAATAGAATATAAGGTAGAGGAAGGTGGATTTCTAAAAATCAAGTTTTATTTTAAAATTGGAGATATTTCAATATTTGTATATGGTGAAAATTATCTAAGGTATGTATATAGAATGAAAAACTGTTGCCAGACATGAGATAGAGGGGATATTAACTAGGGCAGAAGTGGAAAGGTTAGCTTTATTTAAGAGGAAAGTTAATGTTTCCCCTATAATAGAAAATAAGGTACCATGTGTAAGTAAAGATGCATGTACATTACAATGTCTCATTGTTCTACTTTCTCATTGAACTCTACACCATCTTGAAGTCATCAAATAAAAATGTGTATTTTTGGAAGATAGGGAAGGCTATCTGAAAATTTGACTTGATACGTTATGAGTGATCCTTAGTAGAATGAATGGATTAAGAAATGATGTTATAATCCCAGCACTCTGGGAGGCTGAGGCAGGAAGTTTACAAGTTCGAGCCCACCCCGGACAACTTAGTAACTAAGTGAGATTCTGTCTCAAAACAATATATAAAAACATAAGCTCGAGGGCAGTTCACTCCAAAAGACCCTCATTCAATCTCCAATACTGCTAAAAGAGAAAAAATTGGTTTGTAAGCACCAAGGGTCCATCTGAAGATAGAGGACATAGATTTTAAATAAAACTACTCAGCACATTTGGACATTTTCTCTAATTACATTTGATGTACAGATACAAACTCAATGCACATACTGAATTGCATGTCATCAGCTGTTAATTTAGGTGTGATTTGTTTAAGAAGTGTTACAGAGGCGGGAAGAACAAAGAAAATGAAGACATGTGGTTAGGTGAAATAGTCCAGGCATAGAAGGACAAGCACCACATGAGTTTACTTATATGTGGAATCTACCAAAGTAGAGCTCACAGATTTAGAGTAAAATGGTAGTTACCAGAGTCTCTGGCAGCTGGTAGTGGGTGTTGGGAGAGGTAGATCAAAGTATAATATTACAGTTACATAAGAGGAATAAGTTTAAGGGGCAAGTTGTGACTATAGTTAGCAATAATACAGTGGTATCTTAGTTCATGAACTGAATTCATTTCATGATTCTGATCAAAAACCAAATTGGTTGTGAACTGAATCAAATTTTCCCATGAGATTCAATGTAAATAAGTTTAACCCATGCTAAAACATACATATTTTTAGTCACAAAAATATAAAACAAAGTACAGTATGAAGAGAGAGAACACTAATCTGGAATAAAGCCACTTCTGGCATGGAGTATGGGAAGATGGATTGGGAAGACATTATGTTTGCAGGGATAATGTCCCTCCTTAAAGACATCAGGGACATCTTCAGGGTTTTCCTTTCTTCTTTGTCTCTCAGCTGCAGGATCAATTTTAATGAAAAATCTGTGTAATGTCACTTGTTTTTTCCTGTGCTTCATAACCATCCAGAAATGAGAGACCAAATTATCATTCATCAGATTCAACACTCTGTTCATTACAATTAGGTTGGGGTGCCAGTTCTCAATGAAATCCAGCCACTTATCCCATTTTTCCCATAATGGATTTTATCACATTACACTAACCCCCTACCTATCCTCCTCTTCTTCAGTGGAATACTTCTCAACAAGCTCCTACTCTGTAGTTAAGCAAGTTCTTCCATTATCAGCTCCTCCTTATGGTCCTCAACAAGCTCCTCTGTGCCTGCAGCATCGACATTCAGACCCATGTTCTCGCCCATTGACAGAAGCTCCTCTACTATCTTGGATTAGACCCTTCAAAGTCATGTTCAGAAACACATTCTGGCCATAGTTTTTCCTCCAGGCTGAATTTAAGGTCCAGTATTGACATACTCCTGGGTTTTGTCAATGAGGTTGATGCAGTGAATAGCATTGAAATGTTTCTTCCATAACTGTTACAGAGTCACGGAGATCTCTTCAGTGACATTAAAACAGCAGACAAAGAGCACTTTTGTGTACACCTTCTTGAAGTTGCAGATCACTTGCTGGTCCACAGGGTGCAGAAGAAGTATTGTGAATGGGGAAGGGAGGAACTTGACCTTTATGAACTCATATTCAGTGTTCCTATCATCCACCAAGGGTAGAGAGTGTGCTAGAGCATTGTCTATTAGAAAAAGGCAGCTTTCAGGGAGTCGGTTGTCAAAAAAAGAATATTTTTTGGTACCAGGGATCAAACTCAGGACCTTGCACTTGCAAGGCAGACTTAGGGCCACTGAGCTAAATCCCCAGCAGAAAAATATTTCTTAATAGTGCAGCCATTTCATGAGCAACTGCCTCGTAACTGAAGCTTTTTTATGGGCCTCCACATGACAGGCAGTCTGGGCTTGTTTTTGTGCTGTTCCTGAAATGCATGAGGGGCCCAAGAATAGTTCACCAATAATGGCTTAATCTTCAGATTGGCATTTGAATTTGCACACAGCAAAAGGGTCAATCTGTCCTTCAGAGCTTGTGCCCCAGCAGTAACTTTTCCTACTGCATAGGTTCTGTCCATCATCTTCTTCTGGAAGAGCCCTGTTTCATCCCAGTTGAACAGTAGTTGAGTGATGTATCCTTCTGCCTTCATGAATTCTGTGAATTCTTTCTTGTAGACTTCTGCAGTGACCTTGTCAGAACTGGAAGCAGCACTGTATTTTCACATCATGGATGCCACTTCTTTTACTGGATTTATCAATCCACCCTCTATTGGCTTTAAATTTATCACTTGTACTTGCAGAGAGGTTTTCTTGCAATAATCAGTGCAATTTCCTGGCTTTTTCACAGATCATAGCTTCACTAATGCTATCACCTGCCAGCTAATTTTCACTCACTCACACTAACTAAAGTTTTTTCATCTCTCTCAGCACTTGTGTCCTCTGCTTAACATTGTTACATCAGCTCCTTCGATGGCATCTTTATTCTTCAAAATAGTTGAGACTGTTGACTTTGCTGTCTTGTACTCCAATGCCAGATGTGTTCCATTAATGCCATATTCATACCTTTTCTACAGTTCCCTTCTTCAATTCAATGGTTATTTTCTTTAAATCCTTCTTCTTACCATTCTTGCTCTGTACTTTATTGTTACCTTCTTTAGTGCTCTGCACATTCTGATTATATTCACTACTACTCTGCACATTCTTGTCACTTTCATTACCATTTTTCTTTTTTTTTTTTTTTACCACCATGCTTGCCCTGCACTTTCTTTGGAGACATGCTGGATTGAATAATACTGTACAGTATTGTACGTGCTAAAAAGCACACTGAAAAGCTTTCACAACATGTGTGCACAGATCTGTCTGTGACCTCAATCTCAACTAGAGGAAGCCATGGCCACATGTCAGAGTGGGGAAGATGGCCACAGTTTTGATGGTCACCTAATTTGAACTTAGCAAATGGAAGCAAAATTTTGCAGAAAGTTTCTGTTTGTGAACCAAATTGTTCATGAACATAAGCATTTGTTAAGCACAGTATGTTGTATTCTTGAAAAATGCAAACAGAGTGGACTAGTTTTTTTTTTTAGCCATAATATGATAACTATGTGAAGCTGAACATATTTTAATTAGCTAGATTTAACCATCTAACAGTCTATATATACTTCAAAACATCAGATTGTACATGATAAATACATGAAATTTTACCTGTCAATTTAAAATGAACAACTAATTTTGAAGAATGAAAAAACAAACAAGTATCTATGATTAAAATGATGTTCCATGGACTATAAGCTGAGTAAGAGACAAAGATTTTTAAGCAGAGGAGGAACCAAGCCATTGTTGTAGGTCAGTATCTTAGTGATCCTAATGAGGTCAAATTATTTCACCCAGAACTTTTATGAATAGATGTAAAAAAGTTATTTGTTAATTTTTAGTTCAAACTTAAAATTATTCCTTCTAGCTATCTAGATAATTTTTTCTCCTAATGTTTGTGAATTAATTGATTTCAGGGATTGGTATTAAATAGTAATTTTTCCCTGAGGCATCAATCCTATTTCTATGTGATTACAATTGAATAAAGTTAGTTAGCTTATATATGAGAAATCAGGCTTTTAAAAAATCTCTCTCTCTCTCTCTCTCTCTCTCTCTCTCACACACACACACACACACACACACACATCTTTCAACAATGTGTGCTTGAGTAAGCAGTAAAGCAGTAGGATAATATGGAAAGTATCATAATTATTTGCAATAGTGTTGAGTAGCAAATTCAGAATTTATGCAGCAGAAACATTTAGCTTGCATGAGTTAAAGTTTTTTTTATTTGAAAACCTGTCTGTTTCTTAATATAATCAGATATGTGAGTCTCTGTAAACTTTCTTTGCTTTCAAAGGCAAACATAACTAATATTTTCTGTAAAGGTCTTGAATCGTTCCAACATCTGTTCTTGGTTTACTATAAAAACCATGTCTCTGATCTCATGTGTTGAACTACTGTATGTTTGCCACTGTCTATTTCCTGTGAAAAAATACATCGAACAATAATAGCTTTTGTTCCTAACGTTCCAACCACTAAAACAGCTGAACAAATAACATCCATGCTTTCATTTGGAATAATTTATTCCATGTACATGTTTATGCAGAGTCATTTGGCTTATTGGATGTTTCATCATTTAAAAATCAAATCTCAGAATTTTAGACTACTGAAAACTCTGGTCTAATAGTTCCCTCATGCTTATAGTAATTCTCTTAACAGCATTTCCTTCCTAATTCATCATCTTATTTTGTGTATAACTTAGTATATTAAAAGTAGTGATTAAAATCTCCTTTATTAGCAAAGCTAGTGAAAATTTTCATTCAAGGACACACATTTGCAAATAGCATTAAAAGGTTAAATAATTTGGCATTTAAACCACAAAAACAACGATTTCTGCTCTTTTGTTGCCTAAAGAATAACTGTAGATTCATAATGATATAAATTATAATGCATTTGTCTTAGCTCAGTACACTCCAGATGACTTAATAGAAGGCTAAACAACACACAGTAAGACCAACTTCCATTCTACAAAGTATCTTACTACAGAAACTTTACTGGCCCAGACATGGAATAAGTCATGCACTGATTAAATAAGACAAATAAAAACATTCTTTAAACGTCAGGAAAACAAGTTACTTAAAAATCAGTTTTAAATCATTTGCAGAGGCAACAGTTTGGAATTTTTTAAATATACTAAACTCTTCCATTTTTAAAAAGTGATATAATTTAGAACTTGGCCACCACAACATTCCATTGAAAACCAAAACCTGCAGTCATTCAGCTATTCACTTCACCGAATATCTAATTACAAACTTTCTACAAAGCACAGGACACCTAATGTTTTCCATTTACATTCAGATACTAACTGATACTAACTTTCAGTTTTAAAGTTTGTGAATATCAGTTTTAAAATTAGAAATACCAGTGTTTAATAGGTTAACATTTAATCAGAATTTAGCTACTTTAAAGAGTAGTCATTTTGTTGGTTATATTCTAATTTGGGAAATAATGAAATGATATGTTAGTTCCTACAATTGCCATAACCAAATACCAGAAACTGCTTAGTATTGGAGATTAGAAGTTTATTATCTCACAGTTCTGGAGGCCAGAAGTCTGAACTTGGTGTTAACCAGACCAGATGCCCTACAGGAACACTCATGCAAGGTCCCTCTTAGCTTCTAATAGTTCCTTGGCTTCCAGACCTGTAAACCCAGTCTTCACAAAGCATTGCCCTTTGACTATGTGTCTTGCTGTGTCCAAAATATTTCCTTTGTGTAAGGACTGCCTCATATTGGATTAGGGCTCATCCTAATCATTTCATTTCAATTGAATTGCCTCTGTAGATCTTATCTCAGAATAAGATGAAATTATACAATATAAAGGATTAGGGCTCCAGTGTATGTATTTTTTGTTTATATTGAGACAGTTTCTCACTGTGTTGTCCAGGCTGGTCTTGACCTTATGGATCAAGCAATCCTCCTGCCTCAGCATAAGAGTAGCTGAGACTATAAGTGTGCATCTCTGGGCCTAGCTTTGAATGAAAGGACACATTTAACCCATAACAATATCGTATTATTTTAACAGCCAATTTTCTCATAGGTATGACATAGGTACTCTTTGCAACTTAATTTTTTTCTCAATAATGTTACCCTTAAGTTTTTTTGCTATATATTTATGATTGATAATATTTAAACAGATTATTCATTGCTATTTATAAATGAATACAAAAATATTCACAATTATTTGTTAAAGAAAATTGTATCTTAGTAACTATTTCACAAATCCAGATTTGTTTAGTTTGAGAGCATTCACTGGACACCTCACTCTCCTGGTAATCCAGGGATTTGGTGGGAATTTTTTTCAATTCAGCTTGAATCTCTGCTTGAGTCAAGCCCTCAACATAGTAGTGAGCATAGTTCCTGTTATTTATACCAGCATGCCATCCAAAATTCTTATAGCCCTATCTAGGCAATTTTTAATGGCTTCTCTGAGTGTGTGGTTAAAGTCATTTCTTATTTTTTTATGACTTGTCAAAAGACCAAATAAAAAAATTGTCTCAAATATTCAACACAGTCTCATAATATCACTTTTCCTTCCCATTCTTTTCTCTAAATCAAAAATTGCTTTTACACATACATAACTAATTAATTTCAAGGCAATATTGCATAGAAAGGTGTATCCATTTATGGATTATGATAAATTAAATTAAATTAAATTAACTTGTTTTGTTTAACCGCTGCCAATTTCTCTGAAATTTTTCTTAGCATTCTGTTCAAACCCAGCTTTCTTTATACAATGGATTCCTTTAACATGCTCATTTTCCAGAAAAATCTTTGAAAAAAACACTTTTCTACCTTTACTGTGATATAATTGATAAAAATTGTGTATATTTGTAGTGTACACTTAAGCTTTGATATATCATATATTATGAAAGGATTACAAAACTGAGATGATTAATATATCTACTTTATGTGGTTACCCATTTTTAGGTGAGAACAGTTAATATCCACAAAATTAGCAATTTTAAATATGTAATAGATATCATTAACTAAAGCCATCATACTGTACAATATATCTCCAAAAGTTATTTATCCTGCATAACTGAAAGTTTGTACCCTTTATTCAACATTTCCCCATTTCCCTCCCTTCAGCTTCTGGCATTCACTGTCTATTCTCTACATCTATTAGTACACAATTTTTTCAGACTCAACAGGTAATGGTGATCATGCAGTGTATGCCTATCTCTGCTTGGTGTATTTCACATGGCATACCATCCTAAAATTTTATCTATGTTTTTGCAAATAATAGGACTTCCTTATTTGTAAAGCTGGATAGTATTCTGTAGTATTTGTTATGTGACTCTATGTATATGTGTGTGTATATATATACCACATTTTTATCTATTAATTTTTCAATGGACACTTAAATTTACCCCATATTTTGGCTATTGTGAATAATGCTAACATGAATATGATAGTGCAAATCTCTTTAACAAATCAATTACATTTTCTTTGACTATATATATACCCAGAAGAAGGAATACAGTTCAACTATTTGTTTATAAAATATGCTCAATAAACTAAATATAGATGAAATGTACCTGCACTGAATGAAAGCTGTGTTAGTTACTTTTCTGTCATTGCTGAGCGAAAATACCCAGCACCAATAGTTAAAGGGGCAAGGGATTTATTTAGCTTACAGTTCACAGAAATTTTAGTCCATAATTGGCTGCCTCCAGGACAGGAATGGCAAACTGGCCTCACAGAGGAGAAACAATATGGCATGCACAAGGTAGCAAAGGCAACAAGGGAACCTTTCCAGCATATTCCTGCCCCTTTTATTTTATTCAGACTTCTTAGAACAGGTAGCACTCACACTCCTAATCCTATTGTCTTAGGGCTCTACCTGCACCATGAGTCAATCATGCATTCTAGATTCAAGCACCTCTGGAAAAGCATGAGGCTTTGGGGTGACATCTATACACAAACCATAGCATTCCACCCCTGGCTCCCCAAAGATTCATGCATATCGCTTTATGCAAAAAAACAAAAAGCATTTAGTTCAGCTCAATGAGTTGCCAAAGTCCTAACATTGTTGAAAAGTCAGCATTGTTGAAAAGTCTAAGTTCCAAACCTCTTCTGACATATGAGGCAAACTCTTAACTGCAAGCCTCTGTACAAATGAAATAAAAGTTTAACACTTCCAACATTCAATGGCACAAGATAGACATTTCCATTCCAAAAGTTATCAAAAAAAAGGCAATATAAAAAAGTAGGACCAAAGCAAGTCCAAAATTCAGCAGGACAAACATTCAATCCCACAGTTTCATTACCAGTATCCCAGGCAATCTGTGGCAATCTGTGGCAAGCTGTGAACTCCAAAGGGCTTAGGTGGCTCTGCCCCTATACTTCCCATGAGAGTAGCTCCTATGACTTCTCTCTTGGGATGGCTTTGCTCCCTCTTTATAGTTTTCCTTAGATGATCCATGCTCTTGGCTTCTCCAAACTTCTGGGGTCTCCACTGCACCTGTGGCTTCACAGTCACAGCTTCACACATGCCCTCTCACATACGATGAGAATCTCACAAACAGAGAAGCCCAAGGCATTCTAGATCTACTTCTAACATCTCTGACTCTTTTCTAATTCTTCCCCTTCCCACAAGCCAGCACCAATGGCTCTTGAGCCATATGACCAGATAATGTCACAGCAACAACTCCACTTCTAGTACCAAATTTCTGTGTTAGTTACTTTTCTCTCATTGATGAGCCAAAATGCACAGCACTAAAAATTAAAGGAGAAAGGGTTTATTCATCTCACAGATCACAGAGGTTTCAGTTCATAATAAGCTCCATCACATGCACAAAGTAGAAAAGACAACAAGGGAACCTTACCAGTGTCTTCCTGCCCCTTTTATCTTAATTCAGACTACTTAGGGCAGGTAGCACTCACATCCCTAATCCCAGTGCCTTCATGCCTAGTCCCACCATGAGTCAATCACACACTCTAGATTCAACCACTTCTGGAAAAGCATGAGGCTTTGGGAGGACATCTATACAAACCATAACAAAACCCATGTAAGACATGAGTACAGGTAAAATTATACTAAATGGTGAAAAACTGAAACCTTTTC
Source organism: Heterocephalus glaber (assembly GCF_000247695.1). The sequence goes on along the minus strand of NW_004624744.1, from coordinate 13,883,254 downwards.
CTGCAAGATCAGGAAAGCTCAATTTCCTCACTTTTTAGCACTCTGCTAAAAATACTAACCACAACAATTAGGAATGAAAAATGACATAAAAAATTGAAAGTAAATAAAATAGTCTCTGCTGATGACATGATCTTATAGAAAATCCTAAAGACTCCATTAGACATTTGGTAGAAAGCTAATAAACATATTCATTTAGTTGTAGGATGCAAAAATTAACATTCAAAAATCAACTCTCCTTCTACTAACAACTACGAAAAATAAATTAATACAACAATCCCATTTACATAAAAATAACATATTTAAGGATAAATTTAACTAAGAAAGTAAATTATTGGCATGATGAAAGTTATAAAATAATTGTAACAGAAATTTAAGAAAACACAACAGATAAATATCCTGTGTTCATGGATTTGAAAATTTTATATTGTTAAAATATCTTTAAAACACTAAGTGATCTACAGATTCAGTACAAGCACTCTCAAAATTCTAATGGCATTTTTCACATAAGTAGAAAAACAACCCTAAAATTCATATGGAACAACAAAAGGTCCTGAATAGTCAAATCTGTCTCAAGCGAAATGGACAAAGCTATATGGAATAAACAAAACAAAATAAGACATAATGAAGATTCCATGCTTATTTGTAAGGTATGTCAGAATGTTCTCTATGTATGACTAACATTTTAAATATTTCCCAATTCATTCTGTTATTTTCTTTTCATTTCCCACCTATGTATTTTCATTTTGTTCTAGTGGAAAATAGTGTAATCCCCTCTTACCTGTGGGGGATATGTTATAATGCCTAAAACTACAGGTAGTTACTGAATCTTCCAAATACAGTAAACTCCTGAATTTCATGGAATTGCTTTACTAGAGCACATGTGAATTGTGGAAAATGGCAAATTTCAGCTATGGTTAGAAAAATGCCTATTTTATAGTTTAAACCCTAAATATGCTATTTCTCTAGCAGTTATGTAATTTAATTGAAAAAAATTAATGAAAAATTATTAATAAAATTGTTTGGAGTACTGGTTTGGTGTTCAGGAAAGTTCTCAGGTATTCTTTGTCATGGAACTCTCTAATTTCCCCATCGATTTTGAAAGATAATTTTTCAGGATACAACAGTCTAGGTTGGAAGTTATTTTCTTTTAGGGCTTGAAATACTTCACTCCAGAAACAGGCAGGTCTGCAGACAGGGTCCCAAGGTCACCAGTTGCACTGAAAACACTGAATCAGCCCACTGCACACAGGCAGCCACCTGGTTCCACACTACAAAGATGCAGAGGACACTGGACCACCAGACCACTATACTGGAGCTAATCAAGTTCTCAGCATTTAAAGAATTCCTGCCCAGAGGTAGGGGCTTCTGAGCCGCCATCCCACTGCTCCTGGGCCAGAAGAAGGGACGTCCGGGCTGCTAACCGTCCCGCTGCTCCAGGCCCAGAGGAAGGGGCTTTTGGGGCACCATCCCTACTGCCACTCCCGGCCCCTGGCCCACCTCTCCCAGCTCAGAGGAGGTGAGCCGCACGGGTGCCAACAGCACCCCTCCGCCCGCCCAGTCAAAATGAGAAAACACGTAAATAAGTCTCAAAACCAGACTTCCAGATCACCTACAGCAACCCCAAAGGTAAATGAGATGGAACACCCT
>NW_004624744.1:13851952-13876457 GCF_000247695.1 Heterocephalus glaber | reverse complement strand
TTCCAATGATGAATGTCATTATATTGTATACCTAAAATGTACCAATGATTAGAATGAATAATCGATAATGCAAAATAGGAAGAAAAGGTCCAAAGAGGTAGGGGTAGTGGGAGGGGCAGGGGAAAGGAAAGAAGGAAAAGGAAAAATGATGAGAAATGGAAAAACTTGAAATAAAGTTTTTGTAAATGGGAAGGGTGGAGGGCGTGAAAGGAGGGGTAGGAATGGGGAAAAAATAAGAACCAAGATGCATCATGTTAAGGTAGAATTCCCAATGAGAAATGTAATTGTGTTGTATACCTAAAATGTACCAATAAAAGAATTTAAGAATAAAATTTGAAATACTTCACTCCAGGCTCTCCTTGACTTGTGGGTTTGTGTTGAGAGGTCTTCTGTGATTCTGATGAGCTTTCCTTTTTATGTGATTTGTTTCTTTTCTCTAATTGCTTGTAGGATTTTGTTCTTTTGTTGGGTTTCTGGGATCAGCCTAAGTGCCCATCAACTGGAAACTGGATAAAGAAGATGTGTTTTTTTTTTATAAAATGGAGTACTACTAAAGAATGAGAAACTAGAGACATTATAGCTAAATGGATGCACATTGAGGCCACACTCTTAAGTGAAATAAATAGGACACACATGTGTAAATACTAAACAGTTTATCTGGTGTGAGAAACTGAAAGTATAAATAGGATTAAAATGATTAAAATGAATAATTGATAATGTGAAAGAGGAAAAAAAAGGTCCAAAGTGGGAGGGGAAGTGGGAGGGGTTGGGGAAAGGAAAGAAGACAAAGGAAAAATTATGAGAAAGGAAACAATGGAAACAAAGTCTTTGTAAATAGGGAAGGATGGAGTGGGTGAAGGGAGGTCAGGGGAATGGGGAAAAAATAAAACAAGATACATCATGTAAGGGTACAATTTCCCAATGATAAATGTAAATGTATTGTATACCTAAAATATACCAATAAAATAATTTAAGGAAAACAAATAAAAAAGAAGAATGTAAAGGTTAAAAAAATTACTAATAAAGTCTTAGAAAGGGCAGGATGTTTTGACGGCATCTTAGGGATCTTAGGGCTTTATGAAGAACACTTGAGATAACTAAACATGGTTTAGCAACCTTTATGATGAGGGAATGCTGGTGCACTTACCTCATGTGGGTTACATGGCAGCAGTCAATCAGCAGCAAGGAGAACTGAATAACTCTCTCTGGTTTGGTACTTGCAAACCTCCCACTTCCTCCAAAAATGCAACAATTGCAGAGAATATCTGAGGTTTCTGTGAAATTCCTGTGAACAGTTATTAGGTTCTAAGAAAAAATCTACTAATGACAGGTTGGGGACTCTAAACTTCGACTTTCTGGTGATATACTGTTTTATATATTTCATATATATATAACTATGATAAAGTTTGTAATATATACCTGTGATAAAATTTAATTTACAAATTAAACAATAAAATTACTAGAAATAATACAATAGAAAAATTATAATAATATTGCAATAAAAGTTATGTGAACATGGTCTCTGTCTCTTTCAAATTATTTTATTATACTTTCAGCTTTCACTTAAAGACTTTTTTGGTTTTCTTTGATGTAGCTGAGTTTCCAGCATCACTATTCCTGTGCTTTGAGGTCATTATGAAGTAAAATAAAAGTCACTTTAATATAAGCAGTGTGATACTAAAAGAACTATGATGTGATGTGATCTGATATGCCAAGAGGACTATGAAGTGACTAACTAACAGGTAATATAAATAGTATGAATATGCTGGAAAAAGGAAAGATTCATATCCTGGGTGGGATTGCACAGGGCAGTGAGAGATTTCACCATAATACTTTAACTGGACATAATTCAAATCTTATGACTTGCTTGAATTTTCCATTTAATATTTTCAGGCAGTTGTTCATTGAAATTGAAGAAAGTAAGATCATAGATAAGGGAGGACTCCTGCATTTTGATTTTTAAAAATTCTAGTCATAACTCATTAAAGATATTTTGCAAATCCCTACTGAGTACTCACAGTTTGAAAACCACAGGCTTAATTTATACTGTTCTCTGAGAAGGTTGGACTTGGTGACATATACACACATGTACACACAGCTGTACTACAGCCCGCCTGATCATCTACTGGCCAAGATTGTACATTTGTGCATTGTTACCATTGCATCCTAGTTCAACATGATGATGATAATGGTAAGATTAGCACTGTGCAATATACTACTCCTGTTGAGAAATCTCCCTTCTGTCACTAATAGTCTACCATCTAGCTTGAATTGTCAGAAGCATACAGAAGCACAGAAGACATTCAGATTCTTAAAATTTTTTCCCTATCTGTACTTCATGTTCATTCAAAACATACTCATTGACCACCATGTACATAATCGATGAAGTATTAAGCTCTGTAATTTCATCAGTAGATTTGTTATGGTTGGGATCTAAAATGTTCCCCCAAAAGATCACTGTGCTGAGAGTTTGACAGGTGATAGGCTTTTGGGAAGTCATTAGATCATGAAGGCTCTGATGTCATCAACAGATTAATCCACTGAGTTCATAGCTCAGTGACCTTATTGGGAAGTAGACTTAATTGGATGAAGTTGGTTATGGGGTCTAAACTTTAATAGACATTTGGTTCTCAGCCTCTTCCAGGGTCCTACTCTCCCCCTCTCCCCTCAACCACCTTTTAGGCCACCACAAGGTTAGCAGCTTTTCTCCACCAAACCTGTCTTCCATGATGTATTTGCCTTACCACAATACTAAAGTCAAATGGGGAAGAGACTTCCAGGTAAGAAGGTAGAATAGCAGTATCTTTCACATGGCTTTGTGAGTAAGAAGTTTTAGAGTTAGAAAGGAAAAATAATATTCCAAAGAAAGAAAGAAGGGAAAAGCTTCAGGAAGAAAGAAAAAGTTCTCAGGAAAGCTGAAAAGCACAAAGAAACAGAAAGACAATACAGAGAAAATATGAATTAGTCTGCAAGGACAACCCTGGCTCACTAGAAAGAGAGAACTCAATTCCGTAAGCACACAGTAAGCCCAGAAGGGCCAGCAGCTTCAATTGTAAATAATGGAATGGCAACTCTAAGTATAGGAGAAGCCCAGAGTTACTGTGAGCTGTAAATCTAGTGTAAGGACTTAGACAGAAAGTAACTCCTCCTACATAGCAGACACCATCTGGAGACAAAATCCACTGTAGCACTCACCATGTCTTGGAGTATTATGACCAGGGGCCATTTTGGGAAGAGACTTACTGCTTATGACTAAGTTACTTGGAGGATGAAAAGTCATAGAACAATTGTATTTTGAGGTCCTGGTGGATACCATGCTGCAGTGACTGGATGGGAAGCAGCCACAAAAGAGTTGGTGGGGGGGATGATTAGTTACAGACCCTCTGAAAAGTCTAAGCAATGGGAAGTTCTGCCTTTGGAAGGCAATGTGGTCAGCACCACCACACTCTGTGGTAAGGAGAAAGGATCATTACATGGTTTTTGGAGGGGCTGGGTGTGAAAGCAGCCCAGTAGATTTTTCTGTTCCTGTGGCTTCCCCACTCCACACAGAGCACAGTGGTCTGTTTGGCTCCCCTGCCCTGTGACACATTTTGGTATGTACCTTTGCTTAGACATTTGCTACTTTTCTGGACACATGGATAGGAACAACTGAAGTACCTAAGTGTATATATCATGACACTTGGTTAGGGCAATCAGTGGTTCTTAGTGTGCAGAAAGAAACAAACAATAAAAGACTCTGAAGTGAATACAACTCAAGGCAGACAACATTCACAACTCCCATACAGTAGGAAAGGCAGAACAGGGGTCAGCATTCACACAGCACCAGCATGTTATGTTGTATTAGACAGGAAATACAACAGGACCCAGGAGCAATGTTCTTAACCACATACCAGTGGGTTACAATTCTATAGGCTCTGGAAAGAAATTTAGCAATCCAAACACCTGGGTATGAAGAAAATATTTGCACATATATATATATTTTTTGGGGGGTACCAGGGATCGAACTCGGATCCTTGCACTTGAGAGGCAGGTGGCAGAACCACGGAGCTAAATCTCCGGCCCAATTGCACATATTTTTGTTCATATTCTCTTCTGTTTAAAAAATCTTACTTAATCTTCCATTTTCCCTTGTACTTTTATTTATTTATTTATTTACTTTTTAAAATTTCCCTTCTACTTTTATTAAATTATTTTGTCATTATTATTACTTTTAAACTTAATTAATTTTTAACCTTTTAGCTTGCTCGATATTATTGTCACCCTTTCTCTTCTATTGTTGTTGGTTGCACGGTTGTTGCTTTTAATTGGTTTGCACTGTATTTTAACATTTGGTTTGTCTTTGTGTTGTTATTGTCACCATAGTTTGTTTTGTCCTCTCTGAGCTGTACCGAGGACTGAGTCCTCAAAAGAAGGCTGCTCACTACAAAGGCCCTCACATAAAGTGGAAGATATATCTGTCCCAATAGATACACAAATCTCAACATAGAAGTACTAGAAATATTTAAAAATCAAGGTACTATAACTTCTTCAAATTCAAAACACTTCAATAAGTGAATCCAAAGATATAAACATGGATTGCATATCAAAAAATTTGAAAATTTGAATTTTAAAATGAATAATTATTCAAGGAGGATATGAATAAGTAGCTGGATGAATTAAGGAAGACAGTGTAGAATATGAAAAAGAATTAAGCAAGAGGAAAAAATTCTAAAAAAGAATCAAACAGTATTCTTACAACTGAAAGTCTTAATAAGTCAAATTGGTAACCTAGTGGAAACCCTCACAAATACACTGGATCAAGCAGAAAACAGAATTGTAGGTTGTGAAGAGGAGGTTTCTGAATAGAATATTCAGACAGTAATAAAGGTAAAAAAATTATGAGCAAGACATCTAAGAACTCGAAAACATGATTAAATGACCAATCTATAATTCTGGTATAGAAGAGGGCACTAGGAAACAGATGTACAATATCTATTTAGTAAGATAATAGCAGAAAACTTCCCAAATCTTGGGAAAGATATGTGACATCCAGGTATGGCAACATTTAGAATCTCAAACAGGCATGACCAGAAAAGAAACCTTCCCATGCCATATTATGGTAAAAGTGTCAAAGAGTACAGAACAAGGAAATAATATTGAAAATGCAAGAAAGAAATGCTAAGTCAATTGTAAAACTAAACCCATCAGAATAACTGCAGACTTCTTAGTATAAATTCTAAGGGGCACAAGGGAGCATGAAATGATGTGTCTGAAGCCCTGAAAGAAAATAACTGCCAACCTAGATTACTACATCCAGCCAAACTATTCTTTAAAACTGAAGGAGAAATAAGGACTTTACAAGAGAAGTGTAAATGAAAATAATGCATGCCTACTAAACCAGTTTAGATCAACAGAATTGCTATGGTTCAAAGGCCATATTTCTAAAAGTGATCATCAGATCCAATGCAGTCCCTATCAAAATGCCCATGCCATTATTTACAAAACTATTTAAAAAACCCTAAAATTTACATGGATACACAAAAGACCAAGAATAGTAAAAACAATCAAGAAAAATAGTAATTCTGGAATTATAATAGTACAGTATGAAATTTCAAAATATTTTGTAGAACCATAGTAACAAAAATAGCATGTCACTACATAAGCACAGACACATAGACTAATGGAATAGAATAGATGACACAAAAATAAACACATACAGATAAAGCCATCTTATTCTTGATAAATGGTCAAAAACGTACTGGAGAAAAGCTAGCTTCTTTAATCAATGATGGTAGGAAAACTGGTTATTCATGGGCAGAAAATTATTTCTTTTCATGTACAACAAAATCAGCTCAGAATGGATCAATAGAGTCACAATAAGATCTGGAACTTTGAAAAAGTTGGAAGAAAATATAGGAGAAACACTTCAAAATATAGCCACTGGCAATGACTTCCCTACTAAGACTCCAGTGGTTAAGGAAGTAATAGCAATAATCAACAAATTGAATTACATCAAATTAAAAAGCTTCTGCACACCAAAGGAAATAATTTATAGGATGAAGAGGCAAACTACACAAGAGGAGAAAGTCTTTTCTAGCCACTCTTTTGACACAATATTAATATCCAGAATATGTAAGGAACTCCGAAAGCTTAACTACTAAAGAACAAATAATCCACTCAAACACTGGCAATTGGATTAACAGATAATTCTCAAAGAAATATAAATGTCAATAATTATATGAAAAAAAGTCCAACTTCTTTAGTCATGAGGGATATACAAATCAAAAGTACAGTGAGATTCCATCTCACCCTGATCAGAATGGCTAACATCAAAGATCACCGCATAGTTTCTCTGGTGTGAGAAACTGAAAGTGTAAATAAGGATTAAAATGAAAAATTGATAATGTGAAATAGGAAGAAAAGGTCCACGGAGTAGGGGAAGTGGGAGGGGTAGGGGAAAGGAAAGAAGGGAAGGGAAAAGATATGCGAAAAGGAAAAAATGAAAACAAAGTCTTTGTAAATAGGGAGGGATGGAGTGGTTGAAGGGAGGGGAGGGGAATGGGGAAAAAAAATAAGAACCAAGATCCTCGTGTAAGAGTACAAGTTCCCAATGAGGAATGTAAATATATTGTATAACTAAAATGTACCAATAAAAGAATTTAAGGAACATATTATATACAAAAATACCAATAAATTCTAGTATGAATTCATGAAGAAACGAACATGTATATACTATTGGTGGAAATGTAAAGTATATAGGCACTAAAATAAATGCAGAAATGAGGTATCCCCTAATGGAGATTATAATTTGCTGAAGGAAATTGAAATAGACATCCATGCAAATAAATATAGATTTGCAACTTTTTATAAGACATTTGACAGAGATTCTCTGACTTTTTCAATTCTTTTTCCCAATGCTTTCCCCTCCTCTTTCTTTTAACAATAAATATTTTAAATTAAACAATCTCTAGTGGGTTACTCTCATAAAGCCACCAAGCTTATTTGTTGAAAAACAAACAAATAAACAAACAAACAAAAAACAATGTAGTTCCACATAGACACACACACACACACACACACACCTGATGATACATATCTTTCAAGGGAAAAAATGAGGAAGAATGGAAACAGATAGGGAGGGAGGACCAGCGGAAGGAAGGAAAGAAGGAAGGAAGGAAGGAAGGAAATAAAGAAGGAAGGAAGGGAGAGATGGAGGAAGAGAGAAGGAAAATATTCTGTCTTAATATCTGCTAATAGACTTCCATATACAGATTTGGAATATAATTCATTAAAATATGAGATTATGCTGCAATGTAGTTTTGCAAAATATAAGTGCAGTGAGCAAATTTTAACCAAATTTGATTTCTTTGATACATGAATATTGCATACAGGTACAGGACAACATCTGTACCTTTACTTTTCCTAAGGCAGATGAAGTCATGCAAATTAAGTAGACAAACCAGATTTGTTTCCCTTGTTCTTTTATTTGAACTGATTAGCCTTTATTAAAATAGATTCTCCTGAAATTTCAGTCAGGCTTCCAGTCAGGGATAGTTTTCTTGAACAGTATTGGCAGGAGACTCCGACTTTCATTTGGATTTTGGGCTTTACTGTCAAGTTGAGTAAGGAGTTGATTAAATTATTCTATTTTATTTCTAAGATACCATTTTTAAATGTCAAATTATTGCCAAATGCTAGACCTTTCATTGTATTTTAAAAGTGTATTTCAACCTACTTTTAAATAAAAAATGGTTCTGAAAATATTGAATCAATAGAGCCTAAACGATGGACATTTACTCAGTGCAAAGAGTTGTTTGAAAATGAGACCTATATTATTTATTTGAAATTCTCAACGTTTGTATGTGGTTACTAATTAATTTTTCAGTGAGTGCCATGTGTGTTTCTCTATTAATTCTATTTCCAACGGTAACACATTCAAAATGAGATCTGAAAATAAAACTTTATGTCATGTAAGTCTTTAGGTCATATGAATATATTTTATATCCCATCCATGTATTTAAAACTAAGCAACAGATTCTTCTCTTCCTATTTTTTTCATAGAATGTCTTTTAAACAATAGAAAATGTAATGATAAAGGCTAAATCAAGGTGCTTGATTAAATTTTTTATGTATAAATCATGTAAAAATACTGACCAAAAACAAATGAAGTATTATATTTGTCTGTGTAAAAACAATAATATATGAACCAAGACATGCAGTAATCCTCCTTTTCTTGGTTGTGTATGAATATAATTTGGAAAAAAATAAGGTCTTAGGGCCAAAAGCTTGGACTTTTGGGGTAATAAGACTTTGTTTACTCAGACTAGTTATGTATTCCCGGTTAAATTTTTTAACTTAAACATGGCCTATGGTTCTTCGGGTATAAAATGTAGCAAAAATTAAAAGAAATCAAAGGCATTTCATTAAGTAATTTCCTTAGAGTACTTTGCTTAGTGTCTGGCCATCAAAACAATACCTGTTTTCCATATTTTCCCAAGATTGTTTATAATTCATTTCTTCACCCAAAGGTAAAAAGTACGGAAGAATCATAGACCATACTAATTATCAAGGTCAATCCTGAAAACTCTGTTATTTGTGAAAACAGATTTTTTTCCATTTTTCCCCTTGTGCTTGTACCCAAGGGCTCTAAAAATCTTACCTCTCTCTTATTCCTGTAGCCACTTTCATCTCCTCAAGGCTTGTGCTATCCAGTGCCCTCCTGGGATGATGTATAGCTCAAAGTTATATTTTAGCAAGTTCTTGTAATATTTCTTCTGCCTGTTGTGCTTCCTATGACTTCAGACTGCTACCCAAAATTTTATTAGATATTCTTCTATTATCAATTTTGTTCATGAATGCAGCTCAGTGTATCTACTTTATATCAAGTAATGTTTAAACAAAACTGAATTGATTGTATTATAAGATCCATTAATCTTGCCATTTTATATCAATAAATGGCTCTAAGATATTTTCTGTTTGGTAGGTTTTTTCCCTGAAAGAATTAGCATCATTCTGGACTTGGAGATTTCCAGAGATTAATCAGAACATCCAGTAGTGGTGAAATAAATATTTAAACCCTAGTAATGTTGCCTCATTGGAGTCAATTCTGAAAGTTATTTAAATATAAGTGATATTTCTGATATTTAATTAGCATTGAGAATTGGTTTGTTCTAGATTTAGAAGTAATTTGGTAGAGAGAATCATTGGCTCCTTGCTATGGACTAAATTGTATGCCCCACTTGCATCAAATTCATACATTGAAGCCTTAACTTCCAATGTGATGGTATTGGAGATAAGACTTTTAGTAGGTAAAGATTAAATGTTGTCATATAAGTGATAGCATAATCTTTTAGGGCTAATGGCCTTAAAAAAGAGGAAAAGGGTGAAATCTTTCTGTCACCCCTCGACATGGGAAGATACAGTGAGAATGTGGTCATCTGCAAGTCTAAGACCTGACCAGAAACTGAACCCTGCTAGAAATATGATTTTGAATTTTTCAGTCTTCAGAATTATAAGAAAGTAATTTTTTTTTACAAAATTCCAGTCTATGCTGTTTTATAATGGCACACCAAGCTGCCTTGTATATTCCTCACATTTTCTGACTTCCAGAAAACTTGCTTATCATCTTGATTTTCTTCAAAAAAGAGTGTCTAATTCAAAAATGTGGTTACTGAAATTGCAGAATTTGTTGAAAACATATAATTTTTATTTTTAAAAATATTTCAATTATGGAACCTCTTGTATGATCATCTTGATCACACTGGGGATTACAATAGCATACATGTATGCAATCATATATCATTTAGGGCAAGGAAAACCGGTTTAAATTTAAAGAGTTATAATAAAATGTTTTAAAATTATGGAAGTAAATGATGGAGTAAAATTTTTAAATTGTAGAAATATTCACAATTAACAATTTAATAATTTAATTTTGATATTTTTATTTCAAAAAGAGTAAAAAAATCTACTCAAGAAGTTTATTATAGCCTTAGTTTTGCTGGTTAAAAATTAAAGCCAAACAAATTGATGAATATAAATAAAAAGAAACTTAAATAAATCATGGGAAGAAAAGATTGATTTTCCTGTGTGATTAGAGTGTTTTTTTGTTGTCCAGATATGTTTTACTTGACATTATACAAATGTTTTTCAGTCAAGTTTATGTATATGTGATGTTTGTATGCATTTCTGACATCGTTTTAAAGGAAATAAATAGTGATTGCCGAGATAAATTTGAGAGTGCTATCACTTATGTATCTGGTAACTATAATTTAGTTCTAAAAATAAGCCTTGATATTTAAATGTTTATATTTGCAGAGTTTTATTTTAAAATACTAGACATCTCAAGAAAATAGTTGAGTTAGAGAGGACCAAAATGATTAAGGAATTTTAAATTTATTCTTATCATATAGTTGAGCAAATATATAAAAGTATAATGAAACACAGTTGATTCTCTACATGACTGATTGCATCTTCATCCTGTAACTGTAAGATGTAAACATTATGAACATTGTAATGAAATAAAATATCCAGGCAGTCTACAACAATAACAAAGCCACTGTTATGTTACATATATATATAAAATCTTAAAATATTGTATCAACATGAATATTAATGAAATATGAATACAAATTTTACCGGTGAAATAAATAAAATTTATTAATAATTAACAGGTGTTTTTTTTGTTTGCTTGTTTGTTTTTTGTACCAGGGACCTTGCACTTGCAAGGCTAGAATGGTGCCACTGAGCTAAATCCCCAGCCCTAATAAGTTATTTTTACTAGTTGATTATTACCACAAATAATAGCAAATGAATAGTAATACTTTCCATAAAATATAAAAGACTTATTTTTATTGACTGCTATATTAAAATAAGCCTCACTGAGACCCTGCTCAAATTAAACATATATGTATATATATTTCAATATATATTTTTAAATAATTAGCAAAATTTAGAAATTAAGCAGAAAGTTTTGTATTCCCACTACTTAGAAAAATATTTTAACTCTTAGATATAAACAAATCCAATTTCATATCTCTTCTGTGGAGACTTTTATGGAACAAATGTCATTGCAGTAAAACTAAATAATAATACATAATCTTGTGCTCACTGGATATTTTCTGTTGTTTAAAATCAAATTTATGGGTCATTATCTGGAATTTTATTTATTTAGATACTGATGTTTTTCTTATAAAATATATTTAAGGTAATTATTAGTGACAAAACCTCAATATATGCATTATTTTCCTTTGTATATGTGAAAAGTGTAATTTACACAGACTACATATTTAATCAAAGTGAGAATTTCTCTTTATATTCAGAACATGCAAATTAGGGTGAAACAACATTTAAATTAGTATTGAACATATACAGTAGAAGTTCATAAACTAGCAATAATTGTGTTTTACATGATAGTAAGGCAAGGTTTTAAAACTGGAGGACAGTTACCAAGAAAATTCCCGTCAACCAAACCACCTTTAAATTGTTTTGAAAACTCAAAGGACCAGAATTTTGAAAACTCTTCTATAATATCCCATTTTTCTTGTCAAATTAATGACATAACCTAAGATTTTGAGAACTTGGTATTTGCCAATTTCCCTATATACATCACCTCACTAACCCTCTTCAGAATCGTACACAAGGTGACTATAATCTCAATTGACATATGAAAGAATTGAAGCTTTGAAGAACTACAAGGTGGGATCAAAATATACAGTGAATGTATAAATAAAAGAGTTTATTTTAAAAAGGACACAGTGTCATTAGTTCTGCTCAAAAAATTTCCCCTTGCCTCAAACACGCTTATTTCATATTTCTATCCACTTTTGGAAGTAGTTCCAAAATCTTCATTTGTGTCTTTTTGAAATATGACCAAATCTACCTGAGCGCTGCTCCACCCAATGGAAAGGAAAGGTCATAAGAACATTACAGTGTGTTCTCATGCCCCTTAGTTACTGGACTTGCTACCAGGTGAATTCTGGCTCCTCTTCAATGTCAAAATGACCATGAATTGTAAAAGTTTTGAATCAATTCAAGACATGAAGGCAGGGATGACTTTTGCAACTGAAGACAGTCGCTAAAGAGGACTTCTAGGACTGCTTCAGAAACTGGCAAGAATGATGAGATAAGTGTGTTTAAAGTGAGGGAAAATGTTTGGAGGGAGATTAATGGCAAAATATTTTTACTGTAATAATTTTTTAAAAATTAAGACATTCACTATATTTTAACACCTCTTATATAAGTTGAAAATGTATATCTGTCTCTGAGTTAATTTTATATAACATAATAGAAATTATTCTGTCAATGAATTTTTGTGCCAGAATTGGATTCCAGTTATACTTGGCTCTAAAGTCCATGTTTTCTGTGATTCTTTTTCTGTGTATAAGAATAGGTATCTAGTCATGTAAAACATACCAACAATAAAAAAAATTGTGTGTGTATGTATATGTGGGTGAGTGTAACACTGTTTGGTTTTCTTTAAAGAAGAATACAAGAGCAATGACACAGGCCTATAATCCCAATACTTAAGAGGCTGAAGCAAGAAAATCACAACTTCAAGTCACACCTGAGCAACTTAGCAAGATCCTATTTCAAAATAAAAGATTTTTAAAGATTCTGGGGATCTAGCTCAGAGTAAAGACACTGGATTCAGTCCCCAGTACCACACACGGAGATACTCACACTGGAATATAAAAAGATTTTTCTATCAGCAAAGTGAAAATATCCAATGAAGTTCATCATCCATATGGAAGATATACAATAATAGATCCAAATTACTGTAACCACATGCCCAAAGCATATATTTTATTATTTTATGGTAAATTCAAGATGAATGGTCTTCTACTTTCATCCTTTACACATTCCATTTTCCACATGAATCCATTGTTTAGGATACTTTACAAATATAAAGAGAATGAAGAAAATGAAGGCTTGCAGAAAACATTGGTTTGCTGTTATTTCTCATTCATTACATGGTTTCTTTACTCTTCCCTTTTTCCTATCACATACAAATTGCCTTATGGGAAAAATACCAACACATTTTTTTTAATTTTTTAGTATTTCACCAGGCTTCTTTTACCAAAATTTCCTATCAATCTACAATATCACATTATTTTTCCACTTAGTTTTACAGAATTTACAAGCTTGAAGGCCCAAGAAGATGCACAAAGACGTGAGGTCATGAAGAAGTGTTTTCATTTAGCAGCTTAAGTGTTTTACAATCATTATTAGATCAGTGTAGGAATTCTTACTGTACAGACATCTGGGAAGTGCAGGACCTATGGGTACCATCTCCCTATTTCCAGTTGGATTTTATGTAGAATAGAAATTCACCCTTGCCCTACCTATGTCATACCGCCTATACAGGCTTCCTGGTATTGAATGCAGTGCGATCTCCACAGTACTAATACATTGGAAAAAATGTCCACTGCATTAGAAAAATGTGGTTCTAATTCAAGATTATATAGAGGTATGCTATTAAAAGTTGTCTCTTCTCTATCTCAATAGTAGCACAAAGCACGAGATGGTCACATTTTAAGAAAAGCATTAGAAAATTCTAAACACATGAATGTACTTAACACCTAAGAGTGAAGGATTATTCAAAATACTAAAATATTTAGTATTTTGTAAATAAAATCACCTGACAATTTAAATTTTTAGCAAATTTCTTTTGTTCTGCTAATGAATGACAAATGATTTCTTTAGGATTATTAAAACAATGACATTGTTAATATTTTTGCTAATGCAGACCTAAATAAAATGAACACACATGTTAATCAATAGCTTTAAAGACAATATTATCAATTCTTAAATAATTAGCAATAATATTTCATCAAAAGAGTAGTGCCTTTAGGGACAACAACTTGTAAGCGGTTCTCTTTTTTCTATTTCTTTCTTTTCAAAAAGAGATGTACTTTGATAAAATGTGTAAATATATTATGCATTATTAAATCTTAAAATTATATACTTGACAGATAGCATACAGTTCTCTCTTGGGCTTCATTGCAATCTGTGAAACTTATTAGTTGTGATTTCATTGCCAGTGGCAAAATGTAGAATATTCTATAAATTAAAAGATTTGGCTATGGCTGTGGGAAATTCTCTATTATGAACAAGGTTGAGGGATGGGTGGGGGATACAAATGAACTGTTTTCATCCAAAAATAAATAAAAATTCAGGGTGTGTTGAATTTGTGCTTCAGGTTTGTTTATAGCAGGGATTACACACTCTAAACAATATGGAATTGCAGTAATTTTAGAATCAGAGTAGATAAATTTACAAGTTAAATCACTATGTTTACAAAAGAATATATAGAACAGTACCCCTTACTTATTCCAGATGTGGTAATTTCGACAGTGGGATATCAATTAAAGTAGGCAATTACTTAGTTCTTCATATTGGCTTAATTTTACCGAATCTTCATTTTTCAGAGTTTTCTTCCTTTCTGATAGTACTGGCCTCCTATTTACTGCCATTATAAAAATTTAGTAACTCTTAATTTTCCTTCTCATGTCCTAATGAATTACTTCAGTGGAAACAAGAAATGTATTTTTTACCATTGGATTATGTATAGTCAACATAATTTTCTGAGGTAAATACATTTTTATCCATAATGGAATAGTCTATTTTATACTTGTTTGTATTATGTTAAAATGAAAATTCTACTTAGGTACATATTTGTATGACAGTAATCATGTATATTCACTGTAAATGTATCTTACAGTTTTACATAGCATGGAAAAGATCTGAATTAGGTAATTACAAGTAAATTATATCAACACATAAATAAGAAGGGGAACAACTGATAACTCATTAGTTAAACTTGTCAAATAATTAGAGAATAATTACAGCTCTCACCAGCAACTGTTGTAAACTGATAAAATTTGATTCAATAGAACATGTATAAATTTGCGCTTGGTTGAAACAGCTGCAAACTGCGGTAAATACTTTTATTACAAGACCTACAGGCATTTTTGCAGCAACTTTGAAACTATGTTGAAGCCAGTATTCTCTTTTTCCTTCTCAACCTGTAGCCACCTCTTTTTTTTTTAATCTTCCCTTTCTTATTCTTATATTTTCCACTAACTGTTCCAATCTACTCTTCATTTAAATTTTAAACATAGCAAATATAGTTCATATTGCTCTGTCATTGAACTCTAACCCTAAAATACTTACATGCTTACATCTTTGAATCTGGCTTTATAATTTTATATACATACTTATTTTATTATTTAAATTCTATAATAATCATACACAATAGATATTTTTGATAACATAATTGACAGTTTGGTTTCAACAAGATTATTCATTTTCAGATTTCTAAATATTTAAGTACTTATTACCTTTTTAGTTTTAATTTTTTTTCATTTTTATTGTTTATATTTTTTCATTATTATATGTTTGTATGCATTATTATTAGTATCATCATTGGGAATTGGAATATATATATGTGATTTTTTGATTTCTTTATTTTAAAACCCACTCCCCTCTATTCCCTCACACTCCCTGCATCTCTTTCTATAGAGTTAGTACTTAGGCAATTTATATCCAGAATTAATTTCCTGGAACTCTCTTAGTCTCGCTGTCTTATATGTGGAAAGATGTACACACGTTTGCACTCATATGAACCTTTCTTAGCCCTTCTTTACACATACAGGGTAAAAACTAAGGCAGAAGAAACTTGAATAGTTGTGAAAATAGATTTAGTTCAAACATCAGAGTGTGTTCTTTGAAATGTAGGAGTAGGCAATATAAACAGTGTCAATCTGTGTCATAGCCTATAATTTTAAAAGAGTTTAATATATGTTTTCTTCAGTACACTGGAAAAATAGTTAGTTATATCTATATTTTCATTATAGCTGGAGTGAGAGATGTGGAAGACTAGTATTAGAAGATAAGACCTGGAAGAAAATATGTCTAATGTGGAGATTATTATATTAAATTTTAGTGTGTATTAGCATAATTTACACTGTCATGTTACTAATTTTGGAAAGTTAGATTTATTAGTCAGAATTTTCTAGAGAAACCGGTAGAATAGAGTAGAATGAGAAATAGATGCAGATAGAAGCAGAGATAGAGAATGAAACTTATGATAAGGATTGCATCATACTATCACAGGAAGATGAGAAGTGTCACTGTTTGCCCTCCATAAGCTGGAGACTCAGAGAATGCCTGTGGGGGAGTTCAAAGGCTTGAGAAACAGAGTGACCATTGTTGATGGCAATTGGAGTCTCAAGGCCTGACAAACCTGGAGGGTCAAGAAGAGAAGATTGATGTCTTAGTTGAACCAGTTAGGAAAAGAGTTAATTCAACCTTCATTTACCTTTTTAGTTCTATTTAGGGCCTCAAGGGAACAGAGGATGCCTATCCACAATGGGGAAGGACATCTGTTACACTCAGTTCAACAACTGAAATGCTAATCTTTCTGAAATACCATGATAGATCTATCCTAAAATAATTCTTAACCAGATATCTGAGAATTTCATGTCCCAAAAGATACAACTATTATAGTTGGTGAACATGCTAAATAGGTCAACGTTATTATAAAGATGTTCAGTGCTATAAAATAAAAAGTGAAGTTTCTATCCATTGACCATGGAGATAGGATTAGCAATCAAAAATTTACTCATTTCTCTTTAAATCATCCAGTTATGCTTGTATACTAACAAAGAACATTCAATTGTATCTTTCACATTACTTACATTTCAGTGTCTAGAAAACATGGTCAGTTTGTGGAAGACCTTATATGTTAGGTTTAGTTTTGAAAACACATATTGTTGACTCTTTGTTTAATTAAATTTAATTTTTTCCTGAATATTTTCAACTCTACATTCCTTTACTAAGCCCTTTAATACAGAATACTATCCACTAAATTTATTGTGTTTATTTATACTTCTTATCTTTTCTGTTCCTGTATTGTTTTAAAATAACTTGTTTCATTATTTTTATTACAAGAAACTGTATTCACCTTTTTTTTCAGTATCGGGGATAGAACTCAGGACCAGGCAGGCATGGTGTCACTGAGTATACTCATTTTTAAACCATGTTTATTAAAATAATTCACTGTGCAGTAGGACCCATTTAAGATGATATTTAATACAACTGGTCAATAAATATATGAAAGAAATGTTCAGCATCTCTGACCATTAGAGAAATGCAAGTTAACACAAAAAAGAATGGCAATTGTCAAGAAATCAAATTTAGTGACAAATGCTGGTGAGGCTGCAGGGAAAAATGAATCTTTCTACACTGTTGGTGAGAATGAAAACTAGTGGAACCATTATGGAAATCTCTGTGGAAATTTCTCAAAAATCTAAAGCTAGAAGAAATTCCATTTGATCTAGCTATTCTTCTAGATATTTTCCTGAAAAAAGTTAAAGACATCATATTACAGTGATACATACAAACCCATGTTTATATCAGCACAATTCATAATAGTTAACCTTGGAGGCAGCCTACATGTCCATTAGCAGATGAACAGATAAAGGAAATGTGCCATTAACCCAGTAGAGTACTACTCTGCCATAAAGAAGGCTAAACACAAATTATTTGTAGGGAAATGGATGCACCTTGAGACTATAATTTTAAGTGAAATAAATCAGACATACGAATTTAAATATCATACAGTTTGTCTTATATGAGAAACACAAAATATAAATAAGAAGCAAAATAAAAGGTAGAAAATAGAAAACAGGAAGATGGATCTTTTGCAAAACAAAAAGGAACCCAGAGATGGAAGGGTAAGAAAGGGAAAGGAAAGGCAATAAAGAAAGAATTAAAATACATTATGTATACATATCAACTCTCTATGAGGAATGTAATCATTATGTACTGTAAATTTGTACTAATAAAAAATAAAAATTGAAAAAATAGATACCTCATTGCATAGAGAAAAAAACCCAAGTATATAAACATTCAAAAATAGTTGCTCATTTCAAAAAATAAATCACTTATAATTGTTAATATTTTATTTCTCCTAAATTAATTGTTATAGTGCTATTTTAAAATTTAACAGCTAAATTTTAATCAATTGACACTTTGATAATATAAATGACAATTTAGACAAGATTGGGTGCGTTCAGGATGGCATGGCCATAGACAATGACAATTTAGCTTATTCTTACCAACTCATTTTTTTTTACTTTTCCTGATTTTTTTGACTCTTTTTTTCATCTCATTTGGGATATTTTGTATTTAAATAATATACAGTAATATCTCATTTCACAAATGCTCCTGTTTGCAACCAATTCGGTTCACAACCAAAGCATTTGGCAAAACTTTACTTCTGTTTTCTAACTTCATATTAAGTGACAAACATGACCACGACCATCTTCCCCATACAAACACAAATGTAGACATCTTCTCCAAAACTGTAAAACAAAATTAAGTTTATAAACCAAGGTACAGCTGTAAATATGAACAGTCATTGTGTATTTCTTAAACCATAGAAGTTCACCTTTGATTTTCAGCTTTGGAATATAACAATATCAATATTTCTCTTTATCTTCCTAATTGCCCAAAGTAACTAAATTGAAGTATAATTTGCATATACCTTTATATTGTCCATATCTGTTATTAAAATTATACATGTTTATTCTATATTCATTCAAATAGCTAAAAATCAGTGTGTTCATATTATTGTGATTTTAATATTTCAATATAGTGCCATTCATTTTCTTTAATGCAACCCCCCTGCCATTTTTCTGGGATTTCAATTTTCTTCTGCTTTTGCAAACTCTCATTTTTCTCTAGAAGTTTGTAAGAGTCTTTCCTTTATCATTCTCTCTATTAGATGAGAAAAGGATTACATATTTGAGTTGAATAACACTAGTAACAAGAATAGTTAAGTGTCTGCTGCCCTGTACAAAATGAAGTATAAATGGAGCTTAAATGACAATAGTGTCAGTAGGATAAGCTCAAATCCATCATTATTATAAGTAAAGCAGCTAGGGGAACGTACCCTCCATACAATGTCTGTATCATCATTTTGCATAGAAACTATTACACAATAACATTATATTTTCTGTTATGCAAGTTGAAAGATTAGAGATTATAAAACCACTTCAGAGTATACAGATTTCACAATTGACAAATGTGATAAGTACAGACAAAAATACAAACACACAAATTCAATAGTTATTAATTAATATTATTTTATCCTAATAATAACTGAAATAAGATTTTTATTAGATTTTTTTAAGTCATAAGGATGAAAAGTCCTTCAATCATAGGAAAGTGAATGCTTTTTAAAATATGTATTTTAATAGGTCATAACTAATTGAGGGCATGTACATTTTTTGAAGGTGTGGTTAGTATATTTAAAAGATGACCTTGACATGTTTTGTGAGGCTTCCAATGCAATTACTGGAGAAATTAAGAAGGAAAACAATGGCAAAAATCAGAGAATTGCTTGAATTTGCCCAAATCACAGACATTGCTCAGCAGCATTACATGACAGTTAACTTTTAATGAGGGAAGACACAAGGTAATTAAATCTTAACATACAACTATGAAAGAAAATATCAGGTAACGATCTTTCTATGCCATATAAAAGAAGAAAGGCATTTTTTGAAAACTTGCCTGATGCTCTGTCATCTGAAACTATTCTTTATGAGTGCAGGGTGAAGGTCAAGGAGGTATCTCGACTCCATCAATCCTTTGGACAGTTACAAATGACCTTTCGCTTTCCATAAGACATTCAATATTCTGAATTGGAGGGATACATTTTTCTGTGTTTAGAAAATGGCAAAATTGAAACCTTTCCTATTGTAGGGAGCTCACTTTTGTTGACTCTTGGACTGCCTGTTCATTCCCAAAGCTTGTTGAGGCTGTGATGTCATTTACATTACCTACCTAATCTAGAGAAAAACACTGATTTTATATTGTGTACCAGAAATTTGTCTACCTGCTGAGTAACTTTTCTCCAGTTTTTCAAATTTAACAATAGCCTATTAGAAAGGATAATACCTCCTCTAAAATTATTTGAGTGATTTTTTTTTTTATCTTCTGAGAAGTAACCTATGAGTTTTCCATTTACATTTAGAGCAAGTAAGGAAGATAGAAGACAAATTTTAATTCCTTACTTTTCTCTTAACTTGTATACTTTTAAAATGTTCAGCTCAGAACTAAGATTCTTTCTACAAAAAAGTGAATTTTTTACAAAACTTACTTTAACAAATTTTTTTCATAAAATAGTCAGATAATACAATTATCATCATGAAATATACCGCAGAACAGCTGCTATCTAAAATTACACTTTCAAGTATCTTAAGGTAAAACAAAATTTATACCATACTTATGAATACAGTAAGTGTGTTGTGATATATAGTTACAGAGTTATAAGCATTAGAAATGTACCTGACACCAGTTCAAAGAGTAAGATAATTTCTTTTTCAAGTATTTAATTATTCATCTAATATAAGAGTATTGGTTCTCTATTATGTATGAGAGATTATACAAGGCACTAGAAATACAGTCTGGGGAGAACATAGACTATATTTCAGTGCTTTTGCAGTTTTTACTGTGGAGACATGAATAAGCAGAAAAATAAATAAATAAATAAATAAGTCTAAATATTTGCTCAATTCATTGGAAAAATAACAGGATAATGGAATAGATAGTGCTGACTTGAAGCAGAGGATGACCTTTTATAGTGTGGGCAGGCAAACTTTGAATAAAGTGTGTACCTTTGCCTGTGAGGTTGTTAGAATTGAGAAACATATATATGTCATTAAATGAGGAATTGATCAAGGCTTTGGCACTGATTCCATTCTTCCCGAAACCATTTCCCCCACTGAACCATTCATACTAATTTTTACCTAGTCTCATTATTTATTCTACTAAAAGGGAGAGTATTTCATTATCAAATAATATAATGTAATATTATATTTATTTATTCATTTATTTTGTTATAGTGCCTGCAATAAACTGTATTTAAATCAGTATTTTCCTTGGGATAATTTTCTAAGTTTAATTTTAAGAGAAGTTATTTTTAGTGATAAACTTTTTATTTCTATTAATGTTGTCTTTATATTGTATATAAATTCTAGATATTGGCAGAAAATTATTATAAAAGTGTCCAAAATCCTATCATAATATGCCGAAGATTATATGTGACTTTTAAATAGTCTTTTGGTATTTGAAGATTGCATGATAACTATGCTTTCCATTACTGAATTATTATGTGATACCACAAATTTATTTCCTTGGAGCAGAGAATAATTTTTGTTGGTTAATAGCAGAAACACACAACTAAAGACAATTTAAAATGAATTGTCAAAGCAAGAAAAAAAACGATGGCATGATATAAAAGTTTAAAGCATGTCTTGAAATTTAGTGCAGAAAACCTGAGCTTGTTTTATGATAAGGTGTGATTAATTCTACTTGGAGGATAGTTTCACGTTAGTTGACCTAAGGTTTTGTGGGAACTTGGGTGTAGTCCTGTTGCTAGTCTCTTCCAAAAGTAACACTTTCAAGTGAAACTAGTTAAATGGCAAATTAAATCTAGTTCCAAAAAATTATAAACTGTAGAATTTAAACTTAATTGTACCAAGCTCTTCTCTTTTACCAGGAAATAGTACTTGATTCTTTAAACTTATGTACCAATTCCCCATGTTGAATGTATTTATTATGTATGATTTCCAAACTTTAAATAATGACTTTGATTTTCATATTATAACCTGACATCCCAAATATCCTATTGTCAAATCATATTCAAGAGAATCAGAGGCCATGGCCTGGATCAAACTTTCCTAATAAAGAAAAAAGGTACAAGGCACAAGAAAAGTAAGAAGTCAGGGGTTTCCAATGGCTCTCCCCAGGTTCTATCCAGCTGTATCAATTCACTCTGACCCAGCTTAGCCTGTCCAATCTATAATGACTCCCAAGGCCACATTACCTCCTTGAAAGAGGCATTTAAGCCACTAAGAACTTCCATTTATACTAAATTACATAACTTAAATAATACTTTTCAGATCCATGCTGATTCACGGCACACAGATTTGTAAATTCCAGATTTGCTTACTATCAGCAATCCTAATCAAGCAGATATACCCTGGTGTCCACCTATAAGAATTCCACTATTAGTAAATACCACTTTTTTAACCAGGAGATCAATAATTACACTATTTGGAAAATTTTAGGGCATCAATTCCTCCCATCCCTTGTGCATCATCCTAGAGCTGTGTCTAACAAGGGAGAAATGGGAATAAAAAGAGTCTATTTTAATAATTTACATATCATAAGAAAATATTCTATACACACTTCAAATTATTCATTTCATGTTCATATGTATTGGCGGAGGAGCCACTCTCACCTGAAATATTGAAGACCATCTCATCTAGGACACATGTATAAAGGCATGGCGAATCTTTCTTTGGCTGGGCCAGAATTTAGCTCAGTTGTTCTGCCTCCTCCCTCATAAGCGGAAGAACTTGAATTTGAGTCCCGGAACAACAACAACAAAAAACACTCTCCTCTTGCTCATTAGCAGAAAACCTGTGCTTCATCTCCCAAAAATAAGGATCATTTAAAATGAATCATTGCAAAAAACTCATTAAAGTGATTCACAGAAACTATAGTTTCATTGCTCCCCTCATATATTTGGCTTGAAATTAATGCAAAGAAAAAGTAAGAATAATTTCTTTCAAGTACATTTTTGTGTAGTTGAGTGAGATCTGAGAGAGGGAGGGGAGAGAGAGAGAGAGAGAGAGAGAGAGAGAAGAATATATTGGTTTAGAATTTAGCTCTACAGTCACACTGTTTAAAATCTGACTTTGTCCTTTATAGCTTTGTGATATAAAAAACCATAAGCTATTTGATCTCTATTTGCCTTCATTCTTTCTACTTTAAAATGAAGATTAAATTATACTTTCCACATAATATTGTTTCAAGAATTAAATAATACATGTCAAAATGTTAGAAGCAGCTGTTCTGAGAAAGAGCAACCCTTGTATTGTTTCAGCCTTCAGAGATATAACTGTGCTATAACATATCTTCAGCTATTTTGTTGTAACAAACAAGACTAGTTCATTTACATATTCTTAAATTTCTAAAATTTTTTTTGCATTACTATAATGCTGAAGTGTAACTCCTATTAATAATGGGTTGATTTAATATCATGGATTAAAACATGATATAAATGGTAAAAATACTAATGAAAAATTCCAAAGTTGTTACAAAGTTAAGTGAAAACAGACTAGTTCAACTATGATTTGTGAATTTTTGTAATGTCTTTATAATGAACATAAGATTATAATTATTTTTACCAGTAGCTGAAAGTATAAATAAGAAACAAAATTAATAACAAAATACTTATTTTACTTAACAAGGAACATAGTTAATTCCAATGTCCAATGTATTTTAATTGAAAAATAACATATAGTTGCATCTTTACCTTCAAAGTTTGGTTTCTGTTAATGTGTTTGAGACATACCAGATACATGAAAGATAATGTTTTTTCTATATTAAAGTAATATTGTCCACAAGAGATCATAACTATTATGGCTTGTGTCTAGATGTTTCCACAAAGCCTCATGTGGTCATAGGTGGAGCTTTTCAGAAGTGACTGCAACAAGAGTTTGTGATGCTGGGATTAAGGGTGTGGATTTTCTAAATCAGTCCACAGACTGATTTGGCATAGTTCTTGGTGTGGATAATGGGAAGGCGAACCCTGGATATGAGTGCTTCATACCCTTAGAATAGAATATAAGAATATATGGATAGAATATAAGGGACAGAAAGAAGGCTGCTGCCACCACTTGCTGCTCACTCTTTCTTCACTACTTTTCTGTTGCTGTGTTCTACTCACCATGAACTGTTTCCCCTTTGTGATGCCCCTCTGCTATGCCACCCTGCTTCAGGGCCAGGAAAGGATGAACTGAAGCCTCTACAAACTGAAAGGTACAATAAACCTTTCCTCCTTTAACCTTGGGCTTCAGGTATTTTGTCTCAGCAACAGGAAAAGTAACAGAGACAATATGACTGTATCAGTGTTGTTCAAAGTTGCTCTTCTTGTATTTCTCAGAAACTCATAAATCTGATACAAAAATGAGTGATAACTTCAAAGAATGAGGCATATTGGTGATAGGCAAATCCTCTCTATTTCGTGCTATGATTTGAATGGCCTCTTTAAATTCATATTGAACATTAAATTGTCATTATCAGGGTTCTAAGATGTGGGACTTTCAGGAGATAATTATATCATGAGGGGAGAGCCCAAGTGAATGGATTAGTGTCATATTGCTGTAGGGATTAGTTATTTCAAGAGTTGGCACCTGGCAGAGAAGGTGAGCCAATCCCAGCACCTGGGAAGAGGCTCCCCCACCACCATTCCATGCTCCTAGGGCAGAGAAGGTGAGCTGCACAGTCACCAGAAGCAACCACCCACACACACTGTGGAAATGAGAAGCCATGTAAACAAGTCTCAAAAACAGACTTTCAGATCACCTACAGCAACCCCAAAGGGAAACAAGATGGAGCAATCTGATACTCAACCACCTGGACTCCCTGAACTGGCAACAAAAGAGGATCT
>NW_004624744.1:13783952-13818319 GCF_000247695.1 Heterocephalus glaber | reverse complement strand
TGTTTGATATAATTTATCAGTTAAAATGTATATGAGCCTGCTGTTGTCATATAGGTAGGTTTTCAAGCTAGGAATATACTTTCTTTAATAGGTGCTATTCAAATTCTACATTTCCTCCAGAGTTAGTTTCATTGATATGTATTCCAAGATACTTCTTAGAAGTTGTCGAATTTATTTCAAAAAAGATTTTTGTAATGTGCTTCCTAAATCCTTTTAAATTATGTAAAATCAGTAGTAATGTCTCCTAGATCTTGATATTGTAATTTTAATAATGTATAATTGATATTGTGTAACAGGAAGAAAAGGTCTAAAGGAGCAGGGGAAGTGGGAGGGGTAGGGGGAAGGAAAGAAGGGAAAAGAAAAAATATGAGAAAAGGGAAAAAAATGGAAACAAAGTCTTTGCAAATAGGGAAGGGTGGAGAGGGTGGAGGGCAGGGGAAGGGGAAAAAAATAAGAACCGAGATACTCATGTAATGGTACAAGATCCCAATGATGTATATAACTGTATTTTATACCTAAAATGTACCAATAACCTTGATGGGGGGGCAAACATTAAAGGAAATATTAGTAAACATGGCCCATAAATATAACAAAGAAGACTGTATCTTGGGCCGGGGATTTAGCTCAGTGGTTCCGCTGTCTGCTTCGCAAGCACAAGGACCCGAGTTTGATCTCCGATACCAAAAACAAAAAACAAGCAAGCAAACAAACAAACAAGCAAAAAAAGTTAGAAGAAAAAAAAAAGACTGTGTCTTATTCCATGGACGTACTTGTGCTGCCATCTGAATATGACTGTTCTGATGCCATTACCTAAATTTAACATTTAAATATGATTTGATGGTTATGTTTTTATTCACTCACGGTTCTGAAGTGCCCCATATGCACATGTAACTATTAGGTACCTTGCATCACAGTTAATCTACAGTAAATGAATGATTGATTCTACTCTCTTCTCGCAGGGAGCACTAGGTCAGCCCTGTGCTATATCCTCCTTTTGCTGTATCTCTTTTTATTCCCCAGTCTTAATTTAATTGTATTTTATTTTGTTATTTATTCACAAAAGAATAAATTAAAAGTTTGTGGTGAGATTTAACAATAATAATATGTAAATATTTGTGAATCCCTAGAAAGTTTTAAAAATTAGCTTTAGGCAGTGATTAAGTCTCTGGGTTGTCACCTACCATTCTTCATGCCTGTCTTGCCCAATGGATGACCAATGTCATGGCTCTTTGGCTCCTTTTCCTATGATTACAATGTGTGCTCTTTTTAATGCTTTTTAAGAAATTTATTTATTAGTATATGTTTGCAATACATGCATTTCACAATGATTTGGGGGAGTTGGTACACATACATAATATGGCTTGGTTATATTTTTGAATCTCTTTCCCTCTTAAAGGTTTACTTTTGCTTTGCTTTATGTTTGTGAAATACAGCAATTTTCCTAGACCAGAATTGATGTTGTAGTAGTTCTTTATTAAGTGCTTAGCTTTATACATAACTTACTCAATTAGGGATATAGGTACTTGTGTCTTGCACACAATGTATACATTTGTAGTTTTGCATTAAAAACAACTCAAAAAAATCAATATAATAGTAAAATAACACTTTTCAAATTGAAGAATACATTGTTTAAAAAGCTGATTCACTTAGTGGTTATATTCAGAGTAGAATGTGCCAAAATCAGTACATCTGAACTACAGAACTAACAACTTTTTTCATTTCTGACTCTTTTTTTCCTTTTCCTCTTTCTTATTCTAATCAATCTGTTACATTTGTCTATATCTCTTTCTATAGGGCTGGTATGTAACCATTTCCTGAAATTTTTTAAAAAATTCTGCTCTCAAATAACACTTAAACAGGCTTTTAGGATAAAGTGTATATTCAAATTCCTTTCTGAGGACAATGGGCAGCATCAGATTATCTTGCTAATGGAAGTAAATGCCTGCCCTTGATTGGGAGGAAAGTACCATAGCACTGTACATTTTCTGTTCTTATTGTTAGAAGGAATAAGATCAGACTAAGTACTGTAAGAAGGAACTAGAAATAAGGTAATTTTCTTTGGTTCATGCCTGGACGAGTATAAAGAGGCCTAGATAAGGTGTGAGAGGAGGTGTTAGAAAAGCACCTAATTAAAGGTAGCTGCCAGTAGAGAGCAGAAGGGACACTGTCTCTTTAGAGCAGTGAAGTAGCAAGTCCAGACTTACAGGAATTTATCTACCTGAGGTCTGGAATAGTCAAACCAGCTTGAGGTCATCTATCACCATAGCAGTTAGTGGCCGCAGGGGCTGTTTGAACCCTAGGTTCCCGGAGAGAGTACAATACCAGAGTGACTACATCACAGAGCTCCTGACCCTGAGATCCGGTAAGTAGATGTTCATAGAGCAAGGATCAAGAGGTTTGGTTCTCCCTGGGCACTTAGCTCTGTTGGTGAACAGGCATTCATTAGAGAGATAAGGCTCAAGTTTGAGAGATAGGTCTTAAGTATTTGCAAGAGCCTATCTGAGGCCTCCTAAAGCAAAACAGCAGGCCACCCACCACAGCAGAGAGGGCTCAGAGAAGGCACAGCTGCGGCCCAAGTAGAAGGTTAGGACCAAGGAAGTCATTTTATTATAAATGATAAAGAAAAGTAAATGTTACTAGGTGAGATAAACATTCATTCTTTCTGTTCTTAAATATACATTTTTTAACTTTTTATTGATTCAGTAATATTTAATTTTTATATCTATAAATAATTAGCATGCAAATTTTAAAATTAGGTTTTGAAAAACTTTAGAACTAGAAAGGAATATAGAGAGAATTTATTCTACCACATATCCACAAAAACCTTTTCCACTGAGAAATGTGCCACTCAGGGAACTTTTCTAACATGGCTACAATCACTCAACTAATGAGTAATAGTGAAAGACTTAATACTTTTCTAATTCATAGCAAAAGTACTTTCATCATGCAGTATAGAATCATTTTGCTAATAAAGAGTCAATTTCTTAAATGGATTTTTAAATTTACTTCCATTTTAAAACATAAAATACTAATATTTTCATAATTTAAACTTGAGAGAATATAGATCTTTTGTGCATCATTAAATAAATTAAAAATTTACTTATAGATATAACTCATTTACAATGATAGAAACTAACACATTTTGTGTAAATATACAAACTAGAATGGTAATCTACTCATTTATGCATTTCATATATAGGGATATGGGGATAGATTGATAAATAGATATAGATATGGAATGTATATATATGGATATATTTATATATATTCTTTGAAGATGTAATTTATGGATATGTGGTAAATTAGTCCATTTTCCATTGTATTAACAAAATATTTAAGGTTAGGTAGGTACTTTTAAAGAAAAGAGATATATTTACCTTATAGTTTCATAGTCTGAAATTCCCATAATGTGATTGGAGCCCCCCTGTGGAGTTACATCATGGTAGATGAGCTTATGGAGGGAGAACAAGCAAGAGGGAGAGATCACATGGTGAGATAGAGAGCCAGAGGGAGATTCAAGGGTCAAGCTTGCTCTTTTATAGCTATCATGTAATTAGAATAACCAGGGCTCCATAAGAACTATATCAGTTTCTTTCAAGGGTAGTGCCTTCAATGACCTAGGTCCCACCTGGTAAATGTCTCATCCCTCCTTAATATTGTGATGCTTAGGACCGAGCTCTCAACACATGAACTCTTTGTAGACAAGCTCAAACCATAATACATCATTAACTCCTACTTCCTTGAAACTCTTCAACCATAGCCACTTTTATCTACTGGTTAAATTTTTACAGTAGTTGTCAAAAGTAAGGTGCTAGGAAAAGCAGACTACACTTACATGAAATGTTGACCACATTGGTACAGACTTTTGGGATTAAAGTCTCATCATTTCTTTAATGTTCCTGATGAAAATCCTGGCTTTAGGCTGCCTTATGGGTCAACCCATTCACATTATTGAAGATATATATTGTACTTTTACTGAGAAATGGATATGTGTGTAGATGGATGGGTGGTTAGGTAGATAGATAGATAAACAGATAGAGAGTTGAGAGGAAGGGGGAGAAAAGACACAGAGACCAACACAGAGACCAGAATAGGTGATGTAATTCAGTGTTCTGCTCTTTCAGGAATGGCTGAACTTACATCCCCACTCAGATGTGTATGATATAGCTAAACAAGGTGTTTACCTGCTATAAAAATATTAAACGGTGTTCAAGTTCTTACCAATGTATCTCAGAAGTCCATAAAACAATCCCCAAACACGCACTATTTTAAGAGCCAGGACAATCATTTTTAATTAGAAAATAAACAGATGTCAATACTGGTATGACTCAGGTGTTGGAATCATTTGACAAAGATGAAATCTGCTTTTATGTGTAGATAAGAACTCTAGTAATAAGTGAAAAATTCAGGAACTCTTGGTAAAAAATCAAATGTATTTAAAATAAGCCATAGAACTAAAAACCACAGAAAATTAAATAAAAACATGCTAGATGGGCTCAATAATAGATTGAAGATGACAAAAAGAAGTTTAGTGAGCTTGGTTGTAGAGCAATAGAAATTACCAAATATTTGTAATAAAGAAAAAAAGTGTTAATGTTGCACCAGGCTTCAAATCAAATGTTGACAAATCATACCCAAATCAAATGATATAATATCAATGTTATCATATTCCAGAAGAAGGTATAAAAGCATAGGCAAAGAAATTATACAAAGAAATAATGGCTGAAATTTTCCCAAATTTGGTTAAATACAAAACTTCCAGATGGAAGATGTTAAGAAAAATTCAAATAGAATGACCCCAAATAAATCTGTGCTAGTTTTCTTTTGAAAACTAAAAATAAAGAAAAACCTGCATACAATTAAATAGAAATGGCACACTTCTTAATAATTTGCATGACACAGATTTCTCATCTGAAAATCTGGAATCAGAAGGAAGTACATACCACTACATTTTTCAAATGCTGAAAAATGAAAAACACTCTTTAATTGAGTATCTAACAATATTATTCTTCAGGAATTAACACTGTCAGAGGGAGGAAAATTAAGAGAAATTCCCATAGCTTAAGTAAGCTTGGAGAATAAAGGTAGTTTTCTGGAGAGAAAATAAAATAATAGCTTTAACCTTTGATCTGCACATCATAGTTAAGTCTTTTATAAGCTTATCGGCCAACACAACCTCAAGAGCAGTTCTTTCAGATGGAGTTTACTTATTCATCATTTTGTTTGCCTATCATCCATCGGGCTCTTGATCGCACACTTTTATCAGTCATTGAGCTAGGTGTGAAGAATTTAGTACTGAACATTATAGAATTGCTCAGGCATGCAATAAGCTTAAAATCTGATAAGAGAAACTGACATTAAACTAATAATAAGACAAATGTGTGTTTATTTATAATTATTTTATTATGATGTTTTTTTGCAGTGATGTGATAAAACCCAAGGCCTGGTGCATGATAGAACAGCACTTTTCACTCTGATACAGAACTACATTGCCATATCTGTAATTACTCTAAATCTTGTGAGAAGTATAGATTCCATGATTTGTATGCCAAAGGAGCCTTGCTTCATCAGTAGGATGGGGTAGGGAGGTCTTTTTGAGACAATATGACTCAAATTAATATTGGGAAATGAAAGAAATAGCAAGGTTGGACCTAATGGAAGCATGTAGGGATGGAAGGAGAAAACTCAAGGGAAAGTCATAACATGAATTAGCCACTGTTGTGGGAAAGAAGTATTTGGGGGCATTCTAATAACAAAATAAAGTCCAGCACAGTCACAATTTCGTGGATAGTGGAGAAAATGAACTCTTGACTTAAACAGTGCCTGAAATTTACACAGCCATTTTAAAATTTCAAATTTATGCACAACATTAAGCTTTATCCATGTTTTAAATGAAAGAGCAGTATGTTCAAAATCCTGGTTCCTGTTCACACTTCCAAAAGCACCTTCTTTCTCTAACACAGTGGAGTGACAAAGTGCTTCTTGTTCATGATGATTCTCATAGACTGTGGACACCACCTCTTCCTCTGTAATAGTGGCAGTTACTGGAAACAAACAATCCCAGCGACACATACCTTCAATATTTTATTTTTTCATTTTCTTGAGAGATATTTAATTGTTCATTGCTTCTCAACACAATATCTACAGATCCTTCCAATTAAATTTTGACAAATTGTCTTATATTTTTAAAAATTAATACTAAAATTATACTCAGGATAGTCTGTAATACATACATATAAGAATATAAATTAATTTAAGGAAATACTTGCAGCTTATGTAAACCTTCCTCAAAGCTCTCCCAAGATATCCCAGGGAAGCAAAGATAAGTAACATTACTTATCAGGTAACACTCTGGTATTCCCAGAAGCTGTGTGACCACAGATAACTATGTTGCATCTTGAAAGAGAAAAAGCAGAAATTCATCTACCCTACCTGTTCAAGCTACTTGTTCCATCACTTTATCTTACTTGATCAGTAAAGTGAAAAGATACCTAATACTATGTGAGTATATTTAATATGGCTCAACTTTATTTCAAATCCCATCTCCTCCTATCTTATCACTAATAGGCTCCTGAACACTTATGTAAATTGAATCTTATGAAGAGCTCTGTCTAAAACAGATGGTTTCGCATGTCAGGTGCACTAATTCATCAGTAACAAATCAGAAATGGAATCCAAAAGTTAGCCTATGAAAATACAAACATGTCCTCTGAACTTTTGGAGGAGCCATGTTTATCTCTGAGCCCCACATAGAGAGTAAGAGAGAGAGAGAGAGAGAGATCACTCAAGAGTAACCTACTAGTCACAGTTTGAGAAGGAAGAGCTAGGGACAGGGAGTAGATCTTACCAATTCTTAGCAGAATACCTGCTTAGCGGGTATAAGTTTCTAGGTTTGATCCCCAGTATCAGCAAACAACCA
The DNA here is from genome assembly GCF_000247695.1 of Heterocephalus glaber. Next base: position 13,811,400 of record NW_004624744.1, on the reverse strand, counting down.
CAACAACAAAAAATAAAACAAAACAAGAAAAACAAAATATAACAGCCAGATGTTGGCATCTACTTTCATCGTAGGCATTCTACTTTCTTTGTGTCTTAATCTCTTTGTCAATTGTAACTGTATCACATATAATCTCGATCTCTTTCTGCCTAATTCTGAGTTCTCCCCCCCTCCCTCCCTCCTTCTTCTCTTTCTCTCCTCTCTCTCTTTCCCTCCTTCCCTCTCTCTAGCCACTATACCACTATACCAGATTTTGTTACTATATTTGAGTTGAAAAGAAAATTTTATTGACCTACATCATTTCCTTAACATCTGACCTCTTGAGTAGATTAGTGTGCGATTAACATCTACCTACTAGGATAAACCTTACAAGTACATTTAAAAATAAGTACAAAATATTCCATTTGAAAATAAGTACAAAATAAAATAAGGTGACACCTTCATATTGTCACAGTAATTTTTAAAGTTGAATTAAGACTTGTACCTTGATAATTTAACAAAACAAGTTAAGAAATCCGTACACCATGCTGTTATCATAATAGTGTGTTTTATCTTATTTTATTTATTTATTTTTATTTTTTATTTATTTATTTATGTTTGGTACCAGGGATCGAACTCGGGTCCTTGCACTTGCGAGGCAGGTGGTGGAACCACTGAGCTAAATCCCTGGCCCTAGTGTGTTTTATCATAATTAAAAATTAGAGAGTGTAATGGATTAAATGTTTGCACATCTCCAAAATTCTTATGTTGAAATCTTTAGCCCCCCCAAGCTGATAGCATTGGAAGGTTGCACTTGGGAAGTAATTAGAACATGAGGTTGGAAGGTTATAAATGGAGTTAGTGCTATTGTAAAAGAGACCACTTTATAAAAGATATCCCTTACCTCTTCTGCCATGAGAATAAGCAAAAATACCACAATCTATGAACTAGGAAACAAGTCCTCACTAGACACTAACTTTCTTAGTACTTTGATTTGTGGACATTCCAGCCTCCGAAAGAGTGAGAAATAAATTTCTGTTTTCCATAAACCACTGCAGGTGATAATATTTTATTATAGATGCCAGAATAGACTAAGACAAGAAGACATTTGAAAACAAGATTCCAGGAGAAATATTTCCAAAAGAAATATAAGAGCATATAGAGAAAGACACCTTTCAGGAAAAAAATGAGATTTAAAGAGGTGGTACATTTAAATATAGTGGCTCTATAATAAGTTTCATAAGTTCTTAAATTTAAGCAAACTTCTAAGATAATAAGACTAACCCATCTTAATAATATTTGTACCCTTTAAAATTAAGTGCATAGTGTATCAGATAGGTACTGGATACTTTATTTATTTTTATCTTATTTATTTTTAAGAAATAATATATTCCCAATTTCTAAATGAGCAAACAGGAAATTCAGAAAGCTTAGCTTCACTACTTCTGTTTTTAATCCTCTTCTGGGTTCTAGTTTGTATGGCAATGTATTAACTTTTTGGCACAGTATTTTGACTACTTTCTGATATTATTTTTTAAATGTACTAAACTAAAACAACACTTCCAGTGAAGGTTAATATAGTACTGTGGAAAATAATAGTAACATATCCTGAGTATAAATAGCACAGAATGTTGTTTCAAAAACAAAATAAGAGTATCTCTTTAGAATCTCTAAGCAAGCTTGGCTATGAATTTTTCCATTTGCTATTAAAGGAGTCGTGTGTGCTGTGTGATATATCTGATCAATATTTGTGCTTCTTCCTTAGAATTAAAGTAGCCCTTTATTCTCACAAAATTCACTCTATATTTAAGTAAGAACACTATTGATTAGAACTACAATAACTGATTTTTGTACTCCTTTTCCAAATAGTGGAAACTGTAATTTATTACTTAACTTTTATTAAATAAAATCCCAGATTAGTGGGATTATCACTTTTTATTATACAATCTCTTCAAAGGCATTATTCTCTGAATATAAAAAAATCAATGTATATTTAACATACAGTTAACACTATTCTTTTTGGTCTAATTCTAGAACAATGTAGAGAGTAACAGTTTAGGAAGATGGTTTTTTGAATTTTAATAATCATTAACAATGATCAAAACTCCCGGTGGAAGAATAAAACAAAATTCTGATTTTCTGACATTTTTACAGATTAAGTAGAGTCAGGTTCCAACAAGATGCTCTGTAAAAGGAGATTTTAGAGAAACATTCTTTTGCTGTATTCTATATGGTACTTGATATTCACTACCTGTAGTATAATATGTCGTGATTTTACACTGAGATATTTGTTCTGTTTATAATCTACTATCTTATCATTCTACCTTATGATCTTTGTTTTGTCTATAATTCTCCATATTCTGCTTTATAATGCACTGTCTAGTGTCCCCAGTTCTTTAGGTCATTCTGAATGAACCTCTTATCCAACTCTATCACAATATAGCCAAATTAATAATTAATAGCTCACAGTATTCCCTGTTTTTAAATAATGAATTCATTGTTGGTACTAAGAATATCCTCCATAGTGCTCTGTTGCTTTCTCTGATGCAAATAAGAAAAATTCAGTGCTGTTGATTAGAAAAAAAAAAAGCCGAAAGATTTGTTTTCTATGAGTAAGTAGAAAATCACAGTTGCCACATAAAATAAGTGGACTTACTTTAAAGATAATAAAGATTTTGCATCACAGTGGTAAAATTTGAACAATGACTTCATCTAGAGATGATTTCAAAACATGATGTGTTAAGATTTATGATTTACATTGACTAAAACATTATTAGTATCATCATATGCACTGTGATTGTTGTGTTTGAAGCTCATACTTTTAATTTAAATGTCAGTATTAAGCCATTAATATTTACCAAAAAACAATTCCACCAATAAAAACTAACATAATGTAATAGGATGAAAAAAGGATTTAGTGTTTAGTTTGTATGGAAAATGAATTTATAAGTTTATAATAGGGATGAAATGAGATCATTTGCATGAAGTACTTTGTAAAATGCAGAAGAATTTTTAATTTAATTAAGTGTCCTATAATTCATTGTAAAATAAGAAACCAAATATCTTATTCATATTCAAATAATTTTTGAGAGAGGAAGAATATCCTGGTTATACAAGAGTGTAGAAGTCCTGCTTTTAGCTTATTGCAAAAATATGACAGTTTCTTGATTTTCTAAAATGTATAAATAGCATATGTGAAACAACCCCGGGCTAAGATAATTGATTTCACTTTGATATTCCTCAGTTTTTACATTTACATTAGCTATACTACCAGAAAGACATGTTTGTTTATTTTTTTCTAAGTGTGTGTACAATAATGTTGAGAGAACATAATAAACAGAATATATCTAATATCATGCACATTAATTTCTCATTTTAACCATGATATTAAATGCAATGGCAACATCAATGAAAGTGTAAGAATGTAAAGAAAGCACAGGAGAAGAAAAAGCTGAAATAGCCAATAGTCAATGCATATGTAGGGGAGAAAGCTGTTCTTACAATTGAAAAGCTAGAAAAGACCTTTCAGTTAATCGCCTTTGGAAGCCGTAGGTACTGGACAGAACCACAAAGTGGAATTTGCTCAGATAGAACAGCAAATAACACAGCTTGAAAAAGGTTTTGTACTGGCCAAGAAACTTTGTAGTCAGAAAGATTAGGTATGCCCTTAAGATTGCGAGAAATTAGGAAACATATCTATTCAGAGATCATATTGTTGTTGATAAGGAAAGGAAATTAGAAGCTTGGTGCTTCACATATTTCTTTCAGAATTATTGAGAAATATTTATTTTACTGTAATTTTTGAATCCTTCTCGTTACTTGTCTCTAAATTCAATATATACCTTGTGTTGCTAATAGAAATGCTATCAACTTTTATTTAGATAGAGATTTAAAACTAAATAAAATTGTCATTTATCAAATTATGCCTGTAGATAACTTGAAGATAAATCTGCCAAAATTGCAAGTGTAAATACTTCCAAATTCACTTTGTATTTCAGGGCCAAAGCAAATGACACATTTTTCCTAGTGAAAGAAATGACATATGTCTGACAAGTGAAATTAGCAACATCTGTCCAATTCAATTCACCAAATATTTGTTGCATAGAGAGTGCTCCAGATAGAACCTGCACTCAATATCTACACATAGAAAAATAAGTCAAGGTCCTTGTCTACATGGAGCACATGTTCTGGTGGAGGCTCACAGGGTGAGCACTGTGATTGACAGGTTCTATGTGATTCATTGATAAGTGTATCCACATGAAAAATAAGCAATGTTTATTGTTCATTAAAATAAGAAGAGTGGCTTCCTCTTTTTAAAATTTTAGGGTGAAATTCAATTATTTGCCTTCTGTTTAAGCACGCATTTCATATCCCAGAGTTTTCCAATTTCTAATTCCTTAAACATATATTCATAAAATACAAAGAGAGAATTCTATTTTTCAGTCGCATTTTATGAATTAGGTAGTATCTTGGTTTTGGTAGCTTTTCAATTTTTTTGTTTTGTTTTGTTTTTTTGAGACAAGATCTCACTATGTAACCCAGGATGGCTTTTCTGTTTCCTCTTCCCAACTTCTGAGCTTACAAATGTGAACCACCATGCCTGACCCACTCTCTTGTTTTTAAATATGAATATTTGTACATCCAGCAAAATCAGGAAATGAAAGAATTGACGTTTGAGAGTTCTGGTACATTTATGTTTCCATAAAACGACATATAACTAATTATCTAAAGTGTTTGGAAGAACTTTTGAAATACTTCATTATCAGTGACTTACTTAAAAGGCATTTAACAAAGATAATATGCACACAATCTCGGTCTCATTTGCAGTTTAACAATTTTTAAGGAAAAGTTACTTAGAATTGAATAGTCCTAAATTAATACTTTTATTAATAATGACTGAAATAATGGAACTAAGTGAAATACATATCCATAAGAAGATATTGCTTTCCATTTACTACGTTTGTACACCTGAGAAAATATGTTAATGCAAATAATTGTTGTGTTAAAATTGTAGCCAAACATATCTGCAGGTTTTAAACTAAGTAATTTTATGTTCTCAATGAATAATGTTTAACATTTGAACCAAAAACAGTTCGGCAGGAATAATTAAAGGCTTAAGTTAAATACATAGACAGTCATTTAAATTTAGATCTGCAATAACATTTACTATTATTCTCTAAGGCTTTGACTGCTTGACAGAAACAAAGTACTCTGGGATTAATTTCAAGAAATGGTGCCAACTGTGCCGCAATTTGCAGTAATTAAGACATGAAAGAACACTAAATATTCAGATTAAAAGAAGCATGATGAAGCATGATAGAGAGTCAAGGTGTGGCAGGGAGCCAATAAAAAAAGGCTAGGAATATCATATTGATGGATATGAAAGCAGCACCAGTAAAGTTTGTGAGATTTCTTTTAAAGAATTACATCTGTTTATCATTTCGGTATTTGATTTCATTTTATGTCTTTCCTTACTCAAATTTAAGACTGAGATATCATGAGTTAGAAAGATAATAGAAATGAAAAAGAAAATGACAAACATAGTATTCTCATAAAGCTAATTAGTTTAAGTGTTGTGGAGAAGTCATTAGGAGGGTATCATAATTATCTTTATGGTGGAGGGATTTCCCTGTATGTCACATTAATGTAGTTTCCTTTTGAGCTAAATGAAAGAGTTACATAGGTATTAACTCAAAGGGATTAAATACACTCTTTATATTCATTAAATTCTTCTTTATATTTTAAAGAGAAAGAATTCATTTTTATCCAACTAGTCTCCTTTTTCACTCTCTAAGAATTCTGGGAAATATTTTATTTTCCTTTGAACCTTTATGTATTGATTAACACTATATTTAGGCTAATGGTGAATCTTCCCTTCAACTGAGTTTTTTAAAAAGAGTGATCCTAAGGTTTTGATCTTAGAAGAGATGTGGATATTTGACCTAGTTGCTAATGAGGGTCTGTATAATCTCCAGTATCCTATATCTCAAAATAGCAGGATGCAATATAAAAAGTACATCATAAAAGGCACTATTGGAATGCTTTTTGTCTTCACAGACAGTATGCAAAAATACACCATTCTAAGAGAGTCAGAAGCTGGACTCCTGGAGACAGATGAAGCCTCTGAAATCAAAGTAGGTAAGGTGAAGCACCTTGACAGGGTGGTCAAGAAACTGAAAGCCAGCTTCTAGTGTGTACAAGGAGAAAAGCATCTAGAAAGAGCAATCACCTTCATCAGAGCAAGGCTGCAGCAGCCAGATGGAGACTGCGGGATCTACATAGAGCAAGCTTTGGAGAAGTAATAGTGTACCCCAGATTGTGAGCTTTGCCAGAATATGAATCTGTTTTAGCCTGACAAAAGAAAATTTCACATTAGGGATATATGATTAGAGAATCGAAATAGAAAATGTGGATCTTTTCAGGCTTTGAGGTGGTTGCTGCAAAGAGTCAGTATCTTTGGGAGAACCATAAAAACAAATCCGAGTTATTTCCACACTCAGAGGTCTTTGCAGAAAATGTGTTTAATGTCTCTAGGATACAGCTCTTTTCCTGATTGTGCAAATATTCATTGAAAAAAAATAAAGCTCTTATTGTATAGTGCAGTTGAGCATTTCATATTAATACCCACTCTAGAATTTTATCATGCTAATAATAATTAAGAGTTGAAGGGATATCAAATATATTTCACAGAAATTAGGGCATATAATTTACATTAAAATAAATGATTTTTTCATAGCATAAATAATCAATATTACTCATAAACTGTGGCGCGTATACACAACATTGAATCTGTTTAGATGGCATCTGTTTGTTAAAGTATTATTTTTCTCCCACTTAAGTAGTATGAAGTCATGAATGTTATTATATTATTATTACCTTTGAGCTTTTGTTTTACTAAACTTTGGGTGTAATAGTTTTATGAAATAAAATATTAATAAAATCATTAGGTGCATAATAGACAACCTTTATTCAACCCCTTAATTTTTCCTTCCTCTATTCACACATTACCAGATACATGTTTCTGAATAAAACCCCCTAGAGGTCTCCTGCAAATTCTTTTTCAATACAACCAGATCATTGCAGATAATTGTATTACACAGTATATCGATCCAAAATCGTTGTGCACCGGAAACATCTGAAAAAACATGATTATAGCTTTCTGTTTATTGTTCGTACATCATATAAGCAGGCTTTTGTGTGAATCACCTGTAAGAAAGGCAAGGTGGAAACATCAGAGAAATTACCTCTTTACAAGAATCTATTGATCACTTTAAATCAAAGAAGTATGTTTGACATAAGATTACCTGCCAGTTTGAACATTAGGTACACTATGTTATAGCCTGGGGCAGTTGTAAGTCTGACAAAGGGATTGTAAATAAAGCATGCAGCTGTGAGTGCCTCTGGCTTGGGATCAACTCAGGCTCAAGTCCAAGGCATAGGTAAACTTAAAATAATTTACCCCTTTTTAACCAGCACATAATGAATTAGAGTAGACTCTTAGGAGAGCTCTGACACATAAATCTCTTAGCCATTTCAAAAAGGCAAGCGTCATATAAAATATACATCATACAGAGTTGTCAAAAGGCCTTTTTCTGTATGTGCTACAAGTTGTCTTAAGTAATCTAGAAGTTAGTCTACTGGTATAGGAAGATTCTTCAAAAAGGAGAATCTTACAGCATTCTTATATCCATAAAAATATGTGTGTGGCATTATAGGTCAAAGTCCTTTTAACCTAAAGACCTATTTTATGTCTGAAAATTCCACTCACAACTCATTTAAAAAGTTTTGGGGTAGTTCTCTTTTTAGAAAAAAATATAAACCATAAAGAGGTGAAAAAGCAAATAAAATATTGCACTTAAACAGTTTATGAATCTGCATTAATAATAGTAAAATCATATCGCCACAAAGTATTGATTTTTTCATTTGTTGCATTTTCTTATTTGTCAAGAACAGAGAAGGGCATTCCATATTTGTTAATCTTGTGAGATTTTTTTTTTTAATTTTGAAAGCAAATTTGTTGTAACTCTTCATTGGATTTCTTTCTCTACACTTTAACATGTGTTGAAATTATTAAACATTCAGCTCATTTGTTCAAGAGAGATTCTGATGTATTTGGAATTTAATAAAGATGAGCTCTGGGTGATGCATTCTTCCTTGTTAAATATTTAGCTGTTTGCATTAGCTCTGTAGTTTCCCGAGGCACAAATTTAAACTGTTAATATATAGCAGATTTAAGCTATAAAAATGGTAGATGCTGTAATTTTTTCTAGGGAAAAACTGGTCATTTTAAGCACTTGCAAGAAAATAATGCAAGCATGTATAGATACATTTATTGAAATATAATTTCTCTGTAGCTTAAAATTTATAAATGAGAAACTAATAATCTGATTTTTCAGATCTTTTCAGGGAAACATCATTTAACTTCAAAGATGAGTGATAAATGCAGCACATTTATAAGTAGCAGCTTCTTTATGAAGTTTTCTGTAAAAATACCTCTAATCTAATATCAACTTATTACATATTAAGGTCTGTAATACTTTTGTTTACAACTTTATTGAAGCTTAAGATAAACACTATATTTTTGAACAAAAATAAGAATCATTTTAAAAAGATATTCTGTTTATTTTTAAATGCTCTTTCTTATTGCTATTACTGTTGATTGAGAGGTCCTAGAAGTATGTCTTCTTTTTCTCTTTATTTTGAACTGCAAAATTAAAATTACTGGTTTTCATAAAATAACATCCTCTTTAATGCGGTCAATTAGATATCAAGTTTGACATTAGGATAACTTCAGAAATGCAATGTACAACATTACAGGGATAAATATAAATCAAAACATGTTTTAAAAATATAACACCTAATGGTATTAACAGTTGATGGAACATAGTTGAGGAAACACAAATAAAAATCAGATAAACACTTTTATAAGGGAGAAATATTTGAACAAAATGTATAGATATATATCTCTAGGAATAGTCAACAAAGAACAAAGGAAAAATGCCTTTGTCTTAAATCACTTATGTTTTGAGCGCTTGAAACATACTAGCTAAGTCTGTGTTGGTCTAATGAAAGAGTGCCATCTATTGGATGACCTTGAAAGAGTGCTTAAATTTCATAAATATGTGAAAATAAATCAATGGAGAGCAAACATTTTGGCATAATTCATAACTATATCAGTCTCTGTCTACGTGATATATATATGTATATATATATTTGAAATCTGTGCTAAAGAACATGAATTCTGCTTATCCACATTATTTTCCTAATATACTTATGTAACACTAGATGACACAAAATAAACTCAACATATTGTTGTCTGATTAATACTTATAAAATTTTATAATTCAAATGTTTTATAAACTTGAGATTCTGACATGCCTCTTCGATTCTTTCACACATGACCTTTGTTTACTTGTGCTTTAGGTAAAGAAAACTGAGAATTTTTTGCAGGAGCTTGCATGTTGACAATAAGGATCTCTTTAAATCTTCCTCAAAGTTGCATTGCATTAAATTTAAACTAAAAAAGAAAAAGCCAAAAATGAGAAAGGAAAACAAACTGTATTAGCTTAGTTTTTAAGAATGTTCCTGTTTTATCTTTCAGCCCAAGAACTTGCCAGTCAACATGAAAAACTTCTTCTAATGGAATCCAGCTTGAAAGCTACTCAAGAGCAGCTAACTGAGCAAATAGAAACAGTTCGCCAAGAACAGAACAGTAGAAAACCCCAGGCAGAGCTGAAGACAGTGACAGAAGAGATTATTGCTTCTGAAGAAGAAAAAAATGATTACAAGTGAGTTGTTTTTTAGTATTTCAGAAAGTTTTACTTTACATACTGAAATCAGTCAATCCTTCTGAGTTTTGTTGCTAAATATTTAACTCTCTGTGTCTTACAAAAGGCTATGAATGTATGTGCTAGTTTATACAATACATTGTTGGTTCCAAAATAGAAATAAACTTTAAATTTATAACATTTCTTAACTGAAGTGGCACGTGTTTAAATTTTTAACAGTCCTATTCCAGATTCTAAGTAATGATGTGGCAGAAAACTACCTTGTTAACTATCAACAATTGTGCAAGGTGGATGCAAAAGAAACAATACACTGTATTTCTGTAGCACCTATCTGCCAATGGCCTTCTCATCTTTCTCCTTTTGGAGTCCAAAGGTTACATATGGGTCTTGTTGCTTTTTTTTTTTTTTTAAGTAGCTGCTCTAAGCAAGACACTATTAAGTTGAGACATTTAGTGTACTTTTTGGTCAGACCATTGAGATGTGTAAAGAAATACGAGAAAAAGTAATAAAAAATCTATGCTAGTTTTGAAGCATTTAAGAAGATTGTTCTTAGTGGAACGTCTTTAAGCATTAATTTTTGTTTCATTCATCCAAATACTTATGTAACAACTATAATTAATGTGATATTTTCAGATTTTATCAATTGGTTTTCAAATAAACGTTAAAGAATTGAGTAAACTCATAATTTAGTATTCTTTTCTCTCTGCACTTTTCTTGATGTTCTTAGTCTGTTACAAAAATTAATGATAAAAGAATCATAGCCACATGAAGAACTCTCTCTTCTTTGGGATTTTTCAAAAACTAAACTTCGCTCATAGAACTTCAGTTAAACTGAATAATCACAGTTAGATAAAGCACACACATTTAGATTTTTTTTTCTCTTGTCACTCATACCTTAGAACCAGTCCTGAAGCTAAAGTAAAATGTGCATTTGATACTAACTGATCTTTGAAAGCCAATCCTAAACTCATGTAAATTATTGAATGTCTTTATCTAACTTTTTAAATTAGCAATTTATAAATCTAACTAATATTGTTAAAATGAAATTTTTGATGTTTGTTCATGAGCAACTTATTTCTATTTTCAATTCAAAACTTTAATATTATGGGGTACTAAAATAATTTAACAATCTAGATTGATATTTTACATGCTTCTAAGTAAAACTCAGCACTGTGATAAACTGTTTGCCATAAACATACCAGATGCCTGAATATAGGTGATACAAAAACTACATTTAACAAATATTAAAAGGTAAAAAGTGATACCAAGGGCCAAAAGCATATTGAGGACATTTTCTCTTGGAAAGGCTGTTGTCAGACAGTGTTTACTATTGCTATAAATATTATAATACTTTAAAATATCCAAATTGTATTAGGATAATGATATGCTTAAAATATATTTGGAAAACAAGAAATACATAAAATGGCTGTGGATTCTAGTATACTGCTAAACATCATGTTTGATATAAACTTAATGTTATTAAAATAATGCTTATTTGTGATGGATATCATTTAACAGTATGTTTTCAGTACAATCACAAAAATTATTGTTTTGACATGAAACTCTCAGCTAAAATCTGCTTCCAGTCTTGGATTTCATATGTAAATAAATCAGACAGTGATTCATCCAGTTAAAACATAGCAAATAATCAACTTTAAGTTCTATATGCTTGATTTGTATTTATATATTTTACTTTAGAAGATAGCTTGATTATAAAATTAAGTGGAATATTTTTCTTAATGTAATAGCTCTGGTGAGGAACACAAGTATCAGCTGAGGTTTAAAAGGAATATTACTACAATAGAATTGCAATAGTATTTCTTACAGGTCTAACTGTTTGTATCAGTTTAACAAATACTTAAAATCATAAATTATAAGCACATATTATTACACTACATTATAAGAAAATGCTACTGAATTTTGAAGAGACTTAAAAATAGTCCTGCTAAAAATAATGGTTTCCTAAGAGAAACAAGCTCATCTTTCTTTAAAAAATAGCCTGACACTATATTGTCAAAGTATGTGTTCACATGTGAGGTGAACATGTCTAAACATGAAAAAATACTACTTTTTAAAATTTGACAGAAACATAAAATCTTTTGGGCTACGAAACAAATAATTATGTATATTTGAGTTTTTTCTCTCAACTCACTTGACAGGTCGCAGGAGCTGATTAAATTAGCTAATTGACTTGGTATAAGGTAGTAGCAGGCACTGTGGAATAAACCAGTGAGTAGAAAGGTGTGCCACATGTCACAGGGCATTCAAACTTTGCAGAAAGTTCACTTCACTAGTTGCGCTTATTTGCAAAACTGTACTTCTACTCCCTTGTACATGGTAAAATGTACAGAGTATAGAGTTAAAAATTGAGTAGTGTATAGTCTTGGAATCACCATAGAATTTACTCCATAGATCAGAGTATCACACAAGAACATAATATTCTGGGACTTTTTTTTCAAATAAGAGAAACTTATTTCTCAAGTTATGCTTTCTCTTTAACGAGGAAATTATATAAAATATGAAACATCATATTTTAAATGTGTTGGAATTGGTCATAAAACAATAAATAATAATTATATTTTCAAAGGGATCTTCTATAACTTGAAATATATATCAGGATCTTATATTTATTTTTTAATAATGACAAAGTATCTAAGAAATTTTTGACAAATAATCAACTCAAAATTATTCCTTTTACTCTTTGATTTGGGATAGCCATTCACAACTAGTCCTTCATACCACCAAATTGTATGACTAGGTTAAGTCATTTCATAACTAAGCAGAACTAAGTTGAAAAAGAAATAGGCAAAAATTAGGTAATGTAAAGGAACAGTTTCTAAAAGATGACCCTTAAGTTTTTATTTCAATAAAGTTGTTTTTAAGGAATATATAGGATTTAGATTTTATTTCTTCCCTCCTCTTTTTGAACTAAATGTAGAGAACACACACTATCCACTCAGTATAAGCCTGTTACACTTGAAAGATTTGTTCTGAATGTCCAGTGGGAACCTGGAAATCGTAATAATTTGTAGTATCGATTGAGTGAAGCTATGCAGCTGGGGCCTCCAGTGAATAGACAGGAATAGACATTTTATTGATTAACTTTTACAGTCATATTTTCAAGACTCTGCTGCAACATAATTTTCACTTCCCAGCTTTATGTTGGTGCATCATGAAACTTGAATTCTTCTCCCTTAATATTTACCCACTCGAGGAAAAAAGTATGGGCATGGCTTCCCAAGGTTGTGTTCTGCAGAGATGCATAACTTTCTGGAAAATGATTTCTCTCAAGTACTATTCTACCACAAACAGTAGAAAAAAACTCTCTTGACTATAACAATTTTTTTGAACTATCATTATGGCAGCTATTGGTAATTAAACTTCATATTTTTCTTCTTATCCTGTTTAGGAATCTTAATTTTGCCAAGTTAAATTCATGCATGAAACTATCAAAATGAATTATCTTGTGATGCCTTTGTTTTTACTCATTTATGCTTCATATCTTATTTAATATGAGGAGCAGAAAAAAATTATTGTAATAAATAGTCTATAATTTACTTTGAAATGAAAGCCTTTAAACACTAAATCATTTGGCCAATATTTAAAAGTATGAAAAGGTGAACATATACTTAATGAATATATGTGATATTTCTATTGTACTGTGAAAGGTTATTCTTTTTAATTTAAGTAAACAAGGTTACATTTGTACATTACAAATATTTTGTGTTAAATTATATGTTCATTTACCTCATTTCTCACTGTTCTGGATTTTTGACAACTGAAGCAAACTGCAGATTTTATGTTCTAGTTTACATATGTGGAAAACATTTCACTGTGCTTTTATATAAAGCTTGGTAACAGATATTTACATATTAGGCTAGATTTTAAAAATAAGGCATTTTTAAAAGGCTATATCAAAACCTTTTTTACTCATATATTTTAATGTCTTGTGTTTCTGAATTTAAAAAATTTAATTTTAGAACAAATTAAACCAAAGAGAAAATCTGGAAGCTTCATGTAACTACCTAAGCCATAAAATAGGAAATACAATTAATTAGACCAAAAATTTAGCAACAAGTCTCAATCATTAACTAAGACAGTTCATATTCTATGAAGTTTATATGTGTTCTGCTTAATTTTAGGATTTTTAAAAATTCAAAACATTTAATAACAGAGAATTGGGTTCTAAAGTTTATGGATTTCATTTAGAAAGTATTCAAAGCATTTTGACCCTATATGTAATTCATTTCTTATTTAATTTAAAAGTTGAATAAAATTGTGAAACATTTTTCTCATCTTACCAAATATTACATTTTTCATGACAAAGAACCCAAGTTTGATCCCCAGTACCAAAAAAAAAATTTATTTTCATGATAGTCAACAAATTTACTTTTTATTTTTATTGGTTTTCAAGATACAGGTATTGAGAATTTGTTTAAATTTTTTCCATGGAGCATTAATGCATTCTAAACAAAGTAGATAACTACTTTTATATACAATCTATATATAAAAATAATGCTTGTTGAAGTCCCAAAATTATCACCATTAATACATTGTGTTAATGAGTTTCAAGATTTTTCAGTTATTTGTATATATGTTTTCTACTCTAATGGAATTATTATAATTTTAAAATACCTAGAGATTATTTTCTTCATAATAAAAATAATGAATAAAATAATGTATAAAGAATAAAAGCTATCTTAATAACTTATATACCTGCTTAAGTGGAAGCCTTGTTTACATAATCAAATTTTCACTTTATTTATCAAAAGAAGGAACATAATTAAGACAGATCAAGAAATAAACATAAAACACAAAAAACTCCCAATTGAGATTGACTTCAATATAATGCTGTAAAGGAATCCCCACTTATTGATCAATGTTAAATCCTATGGCTAGCACTTAGAAAGATAAAGTAAGCAAGGTCAGATAATCAAAGTATTTAAATAGTAAAAACAGCAACTGCCACTGTAGACTGCTAAAATAAATCCATAATACAAATTGCTTTAGTAAAAAGTGGATGAGCAGCTGATCTTCCTATTGAACTCTGATACTGTTCAGTGACCACACTGGGGAACGGATTGGGAGAAATGCCTTAAAGATCAATATTGAGTGAGATGTAGCAGGGATTCATTTTGAACATGAAGGCATTACAGGTGTGAGAGTACAGACCTCTTCAGCAAATATCTTCAAGTGAAGATTGTTTACTACAGTTAAAAATTGCCATCTATGCATTATTCTGCCAACCAAGTCATAGAAAAGCTTTCTTAATTATTTCAAAATATTCTTTGGATGGGTTTGAAAAGGCTGTACATTTCAAAAAAAACAAAATTGATTTATACTAAAAGTAGTGTAAGCCTTTTCTAAAGTAAACTAAATTTCACTCTAAAAATATTCTTAAAAATAAATAGAATAAATTCTATGTAAACTTATGTTGATACATATTTAAGATATGAAATAATGATGTGATGGTAGTCTTTAGTCTTGTGCAGAAGAATAAAAATGAATTGTAGAACAGAAGGTGGAAAAAACACTGGAATTATATGTGAATGGAATATAGTTGATGTGACTCTATTTTGAAACTTATTGGGATTAGAGGAGTCCTAGTTTTAAGAAAAGTGATGTTTATAGCAGCACAGTTTGTAATAGCTAAAGCTTGGAAACAGCCCAAGTGCCCATCAACTGGAAACTGGATAAAGAAGATGTGGTTGTGTTTTTATAAAATGGAGTACTAATCAGCCATAAAGAATGAGAAACTAGAGTCATTTATAGATAAATGGATGCATATTGAGGCCATACTCTTAAGTGAAATAAATAAGACACACACGTATAAATACCAAATAGTTTCTCTAGTGTGAGAAACTGAGAGAGTAAATAAGGACTAAAAGGATTAATAACTAATAATTGATACTTTGAAATAGGAAAAGGTTCAAAGGGGTAGGGGTGGTGGGAGGGGAAGGGGAAAGGAAAGAATGGAAAGGAAAAATTATGAGAAAAGAAAAAAAATGGAAATGAAGTATGTAAATAGGGATGGGTTTAGGGGTGAAGGGTGCACAGGTAATGGGGAAAAAATGAGAAGCAAGATACATCATGTACAGGCACAAGTACCCAATGATAAATGTAAATGTATTGTATACCTAAAATATACCAATAAAAGAATTTAAGATAAAAAAAAAGAAAAGTGATTGAATTCTACTGGATTACTACATTCCTCTCTTTAGTGAATTCCAATGGGAGTTTTCAGTATTTAGATCTATGACTAGCACAATTATATATTACATTATAAACTACCTTTCTTAGGAAGTCTGAGTTTAACTTCTATTTAATAAGAAATCTTCATAACTATAATGAAATTTTGGAGGGAACAATAAGTTTAGTATAAGTATGTCTACTTTTTATTGTACTGGAACAAAGGATTCATTAGTCAAAATACACAATAATGTAATTTACTTACTGCCTACTTTTTCTCAGGTCTCCATAATTGTCATCCTTATGTCATTATTTGTTTTCATGGGTTCTGAATTCATTCACATGCTCATGACATGCAGAGTACTCTGTCTTGACAACAGGATTTTCCGCACATTTTTGGTGCCAGATATTTCTGATGAAATATAACCACAGCCATCTAGTATTTCAATGTTGTATTTAGGTCTTTACAAAATTTCTGACTAATTTCACTTTATTTACTAAATATTTCTAAATCAAACTCCTTAATTAAAGGACTCAAACCTTAAAGTCTTTTCCTCCATTTCTTCGAGAATAGAGAAGAAAGAAGCAGAATGGCAATTGGTTAATTTAAGACAGAATTTTCTATATTTAAATAAAAATCAATTATATAACATAACCTTAATTTTTTCTATTCTCTTCTTAGAATAGTTATCTGCAGCTATTGTAGTATCTGTGTTTACTTATAAGTTGCTGATCACAGCAATTTTAATGGTAAAATTGTGAAACAATATTCATAGTTGTCAGAAAAAGGTCATTCTATTTGCATTCATTAGGAACCTGGAGGACCATGCAGTGTGTGTTTCCTTTGGGATGTTGCAGCTATTGATTTATATACAGCTGTAGGAAAAATTAATTAGGATTATATTTCACATTACTTCAGGCTGTGTAATAAGAAAGAAAATACTTTTTGTTAGAAAGTTGAACAGAAAATATCTAAATGGAATCATTGTTTCTTAAATGACAACTACTTTATCAAATAATTTTTCTCTCATAATGTGGTTAAAGGCTTAGTACATTTGTGAAAATTTAATTAGCACTTTGAAAAATGAGTGTTTTAGTACATATCCTATAATAATAATGATAATTTGAGTTAAGTGAAGGAGACATTTTCCCCTAATTAATTGAAACTTTCCTTTCTCTTAACTATAACTATGTGAATTTGTCTACTGTAAGTTTGCAGGTAGTAGGAAGCTTTTTGCCAAAATGCTGTACTTAAATCATAAATAAAACAAGACCAAGATCGGGTGAATCCTCAGTGTAAAGAAACACATCTCAGAAGTGAGAGTTTTTAAAGTGAAAGAATGAGAGAGAGAGAGAGAGAGAGAGAGTCTCCACTTTTAAAATTTCAGTCTCAGAAACTATACGTAATTAGGTTTTGCTTTGAATGTAAGACTTTAACTGAATGAGAATATGTTATATTGTCAGTATCCTCAGTGTGATAAGATTAGATTTCATGTTGTTTTGAAAACTACATTTGGCTTCTTTCTGTGAACACTATGCATATTCGAAGTGGAAAATAATTGAACACAGTTCTCTACATTGTTTATATGTGACACATGTTTGAGATTAATCAAATTGTAGTCACATCTAATTAACAGCAGAGAATAATTTTAAAATAGGGCAGAGCCAGATGACAAAAGATAGTTTGTGTGTGTTCAAGACTTACTTTATGAATGGAAAATATGCCTATTGTGACATTTCTAACTTGACTTATTAACTCTCCTCTTTTGTTTAAGAGTATTGTAGGAGAGACCCAGTCACTGCCTGGTCTAGGGTGGCACCTAGGAGTATAATTGACTTGTAGGAAAAACTAAAATCAATGAGAAGTCTTTTGTTGCTACTATAAAAAACCTAAAGCTAAAGTATATAAACACATTGGGATTATTGGAAGCTCTTAGGTTTCATGAAAGGCATTTATAAAAGATCAACAGTAAAACTGAATATAAAAGGGTGGGTAAGAGAGGGTAATAAGGTGGATATGATCAAAGTATGTATTTTTCATGGATGAAAAGATTGCAAGAAAACCCAAATTAATATGTGCTCATATTTATGATTAAAATTAATAATAACTGAATATAATGAAAATATATAGTTTCCAATACAGTCTATAAAATACATATTATCTAAAAAATTAATATGTAGGATTAAAAATATGTTACTCTCTCTAATTCTCAGCTGTGACCATAAGGATTTATTCCTCAAAATAAATGGTGGCATATAATGTTGTTGATCATCTTTTCCTTTACTTTTGATTCAAGTGCTTGGAGTCACATTAAAAGAAGCCAGTTTTTAACCTTGTGTAATGTTCACCTTTGCCTTTCTAGAGTGGAGTGATGCACAACATTTTCCACCTTGGCACAGTTTGCACTGTATTGCAAATATTATGAGGTAATTATACAAGATGAATTGTAAACCCTTGGCTTTTGTAGCAAATCTGCTTTTTCCAGTTGATATTCAGCATAATGCTATGTACTACAACAAAAATGAGGCAACTACGAACGTTATAGAATAATGGAAGTCTAGTGCCAAAATTTTGAATTGCTTTCTGAACTAAAACAAAATTACCAGAACTGCATGTTCTATTATAGCATACACCTAAGTTTAGTATACTTCTTCATGTAATAATAAGGCCTAGTTCCTCCAGTGGATAACTTTGCATTCATTATTGTCTTCCTAGACTGTTGTACATTCTGACATCTTTCATTGGAGGTTAGAGTAGTAATGGATGAATCAATGTAGCTATGTGGCTGATATAATGTATTACATGTCATCTTGTAAAACATTCTGAGTTGTCATACATCTATTAAAAATATTGAATAGAAAGGTGAGTTTCATCAAAACATAGTGCCAATCATTACCCTGTAGCTTATATGTGCTTCAGAAAAATCCACTGAAAACAGAGAAATAGGTTTGGTTGAGGGGAATTGTATTAAGGTTAGACAAAGTTTAGGGCAGATGCTAGATGACAAAAAAATTGAGAAATAATACTCATAATTTTGCTTTCACTATTTGGTGGTAGAAAGGAAAAGAGAGAGAGTAGTAAATTTAAAAAGGTGTTATCTCAAAAGTTCTTTGAGTTCCTTTACATTACATGATGATAATAACTAATAATAACACCATGTTTCTCCAAAAAGTACGACTCAGCTGGAAAATAATCAGCTTTAAAAACTACAGATCAAAAATGCGAGCACCAAACAGCCTATCCTTGCCTTACCTGACTTATAGAATAGTCATCAAGCAAGAGAATAGTGATGGCAGCAACAGACTGACTGGGCGTGGCATTTTTGATCTCTAGTTTTCAAGGCAGATTATTTTCTGCCTAGTTCCTATTTTGGGGGAAAGAAAGGATATTTTATTCTTCTAAATTGCTAAGTGAGTAAATTTCAAATACTCTCATCACAAAGTATGACGAGTGTTTGAAGGGATGGATATGTTAGTTTCAGTTAATCATTCCACATGGCATACATATATTATAACAGCACTTTGTACTCAATGAATACAATAGAAAAGGGACGAGGACCAGATATGGTGGCACACACCTGAAATCCCGTTACTTTGGGAGACTGAGCTAGGCAGATCATAAGTCTGAGTTCAACCTGGACAATTTAGCGACTTAGCCAGACTCTACCTTAAAACAAAACAAAACAAAACAAAATAGAAAAAAAAAAGTCTGGAGATTTAGCTCAGTGCAAAGGTTCTGAGCTCAAAATCTAGTACTGCAAAATACAATGTAATACAATACCATACCATAATGTACCATACCATACCATACTGTACCATAAAATACCATACCACACCATGGATGGAAGATAACTTAGTCTTTATGAAATGCAGACTTGAATTTGAGTATAGACAATAATTAAAGAGCTACTGGACATGGAAAGCATAAGAAATCGGGCAAATTATAGGACAAGAAATATGAAGAGATAATAGACATTTGTGAAATATAAGCATAGATATATACAAATAGGTATCCATAATATGAGAAAAAACAAGACTGGGTGACAGATAAAAATGTAGGAAATCTTTGAGGGTATGATAAAAATTCAACATATTTTTATAATAAAATTATTTGATAGCAATTGTAAGGCAGAGGTTTAGAAGGTGGTGAGCAGAATTGTGAAAAACTGATTAACACCATTGAGGGGAATATGAGAAAACAGCATATACTAACATATCATTTAAAAATTAAACTTATAAGATGTTGAGATTTTATGGAAAAAAGATAATTGAGTTGAAGTGAATTTTTCAAATTTCATAAGATACTATTTGCCTAACACTTATTTAAGCCCTGAGTTTAAACATGGGATAAATGTTTATACAAAAACTTATGTGAGGGCCTGGGATTTAGCTCAGTGGTTTTGCCACCTGCTGTGCAAGTGCAAGGACCTGAGTTTGATCCCCAGATCCCCAGTACCAAAAAAAAAAAAAAAACTTGTGTGAAAAAATCAGTAAGGTGCATGCAAGTATTGAGTGGTCACCATTTCATTTGGTCTTATTATATCCCTAAAACTGATCTTATTCCTAGGTATAAATATTCTGCCAAACAACAAGTCCCTGACATCAAAGAAGTTATATTTCAGTGAAGATCATACAGCACAGGTTATGCATCTCATAGATTTCATCATATTTCATCACATTATAGGAGTCTTGGTTATTTAAGGACATAAAAATACTTGAATATGGCTTCATTCACTTCCAGGAAAATTTTTGCTTAAGAATACATTCTTTTGGGTTTTATAATTTCCTTGCATTTTGAAGACTGGAAAAAGCCCTAGAAACTTCATAGCGATGATTGACAAGATATTATAATACACGCTCAAATTACAATTTCACTTTTAATTTCAGACATCTTCTTTCTCTTCTTGTCATCTGATACAACTTTCAGACTTGTCCTGAATCTTTCTCTTCCTTTGGCTTTCCTCTTTATTCTTATCCTCATGGTTTCAATAATAGGGATTGCTCTAAAGTGTTAGAGTTCCTGGGCTATCACACATAGACACCAAGGACATCTTCCTTTTCTTATTTGTTTTGCTTCTGGAACACTTAGCATAATCTAATTTCACATTAACATTATTATATCCTTAATCATAGCTTCCACTGAAGGCACAGAATACAGTTAGTACACCACCATGTCATCTGGCCATCTTCATTTTACTTCCTAAAATTTTCATCATCTGTCAATAATGCCTCCAACTGGAGATCAAGACCATAAGCCTTTGGAGGACACTTTAGATCTAAATTGTAATGACTGCCTTGTATCTGGACTATTTTTTTTTGAATGAAGGCAGCAGATAAATCCATATTCTAGGATAATCAACTGGAGGACATCTCAAGACAAGTCCGTGGAATTCACTCACAAAACAATTAATTTTGAAATTTTGTATGGAAAACTTTCTAAAAGAATAAAGCAATGTCAAATCAGACCAAAGAAATGTTTTGGACTTACCTGTCACAGTAAATAGTAAATGTTTCAATCACATGGTGCTTACTCACATGTCTCATTGAAGTCATATTATTGGTTGTTAACATAACTGCTATTTACTGAGAAAAATTTGCCTTTGTTTTGTGTTTACTTTTTCTTCCTCACTCTAGAGACTGATTTCTCATGACTAATTCTCTTTATTACTCTTTATTAGAAACATTCCTAATATCATCCAATCATATACTTAATTTAATATTATATAATTATCTCCAAATCTGATTGGAAGGCCTCAGAACACTGTTAACTATTCAAATACTTTCAATTTTAAAGAAGTCCAAATTACTCTGTCAATGACAACTTCCATTCAGAGCATCATAAATGACTTGGTTCTATTACAAGGAGGCTGGAACCTACAAGAATACATGAACACAATGTCCACAGCTTATTGTTTTATAAATCTGAACAAGTAAAGTGCAATTAGGAAGAAAAATTGTGATATCCAACCCAAATCTTAGTGTGGATACAAGAAATATATTGATTACTCTTGCATAGTCAAGTAACAATATTTTGTAGCAAGGCTATTTCTAACCAACAAGATGAATTTATTAAAAAAAAATGAGGGAGGGAGAGAAGCTTTAATGAGAATTCAAAATAGGATAGCAAAGGTAATTGAAGTTATTTAAGTGAGCATTTAATCTGGAAAGGCTCTATATAGATTACTTTATATACTATGTTTCATTTAGTACTCATTTCTAGTGATTTACATAAATTTTTCTATTGCTTTTCAGACGAGGAAATTCAGGATGACAGAGGTTACAAAGTTGCTGATATATCTTTTTCTGAAATTTTAACCTCCCATGTATCACTTTTGTTTTCTTTTCTTTTAAGCAGTGCTAGGGATCGAACCTGGGGATTCATGCAAAAAACTATATCCTCAGCCCTAAATACCTCTGTATTATACCATGAAATTTATATATTCATCTATTAAATAAATTGCATCAATGTAAAGCTAAAATTGCAGTAGAAAAAATTCTGTGTTGAGGAGATGCAGATGGTCTATTTAAATAAATGTTAGAGTCAAAATTTATTTCAATTCTCATGGATTATGTCAATAACTAGAAAATATTGCTATAGTTCTAAATGTGATAAGAAATGATGAAGATACTATAAAACAAGCTTTAAATACAAATAGAAAATTCTAGTATGTTTATTAAAAGATATTAGAGAACAAAGCTGTATAACAGATCAACCTATTCTGGCCTGAGGACAAGAATGTGATACAAATGTAAACATTTAATTGGCCAACCAGTGCAATTGAAGAAATTCAAGAATAATGATTTACATTGTCATTTAAACTGATTATCTAAACTGGGGCTAGTGGAGAAAACCTATAATCCCAGCACTGGAGAGCCAGAGGCATGAGAATCACCTAGAGTTCTAGGCCACTCTGGGCAATGTAATGAGTTTAAGGCTAGCCTAGACTACATAGTGATACCCTGTCTCAAAGCATCAAGACAAAATTACAGTAGTTCTCTACATTTACCTGACAGTTAACAGAATTAAGATTTTTAGGATGATTTGAGCAAAATTCTGAATGTTTATCCTAATATTTCTAAAAGAGAAAAGATATTCAAAAATATGCTTTTAAACTATAAAATATATATATACTTATATATCTGTACATTTGTTTGCTAAATTCCCCCAAAAATAGTGATTAGTAGAAATTAAAAGTCACATTTTCAAAATAAATAAATGAAAGTAATAAATGTGGGAAAGAGAGCACAATAATTCTCAGTGAAGTGACCTATGAAAATAACTTCATTTACGTAACTGGCATCAGTACATTGATACTTGGATTAAAACACAGTGAGCCTAATTATTGATCAACTATACTGGAATTTTACTTGTTAGAATGGTTCCAGGGAGAATCTGAATATCGAGATGGGAGACACGGTAAATAAAGAGGGAGACTCACTGCCTACCACTGTGCTTCCAAAGCTGCCAGATTTCAGGGTACAGTGGACATGACCTGTTCTGGAAAAGGATGTGAATTCTGTTGGGAAAATAGGAACTAGAGACATATTTAGAGTCACTTCATCAGCTTTCATTATTTTGGAAAACATAAATAATCAGAATTTTATTTTCTTAAAGTCCAAATGGAGCTGTGCTACCATATAACCTTACAAGGTTGGGTTAGTTGGTTTACTAAAAGTGTTTCCAAGAAAACTTGTTTTCATTCTCGAGTTAGACATTTACATAAATATACATTGTTTATTCCTGAATTTATTTTTTTCTTAGCAATTTAGTCAGGGGTACTGAATGATTGTTTTCTGCAAATTGTGCTTTGTTGAGAGACAAAACAAAATCTATGAAATGAAATCATCCCTGCAGAAGTGAATGGATTGCTTCCTGTTCATGATGCCATCCCTGGGCCAGTCATCTTCAAGATGCTTGTTCTGAGTGTGAAAACCACATTAGCATTTTGTGGCAAAGGGAAGATACTTTCTGAGAACAGTAATTTCTATGGAATGACTTTTAATGTTCGCTGATGGTTATGGTCGTCCACAGCTACTTTGAAACTCAACTCTGTGCTTCTACAGAAGCAAAGGTACCACGGAGCTATGTCCATAGTTAAAAGGAACGTGCATTAATTTATAGCATATGGGAATGTGGGAACAAAAGAAAGAAAAGGAAGGAATAGGGCTAAGAAAAGTAAACAATGCGATTTCACAGTTATATTATATTGTGGTCATATATAATATGCATCAAAATTTGTTATCTAAATAGAAAATTAATAGGTATCAGTGATTTACATTTGCAGGAAGCTCCATCTGCCTTTTTTTTTTTTTAAAGCCTATAAAGAAATCAAAGCAGACATTCTGTAAACTACTTCAGGTCTTGCAGTGATCCTGGGACTAGAAATGCTGATTTTCTGGCTAGTCTGGATATGCCTCTAATTAGAATTCTGTTGCATTTTGTAAAAATGTCTTCAATCTGAGTTTTGTAAAAATGTCTTTAGAAAAAAACTCCATTTCCACTGAATGTGACTTAGTATGAATGTGAGAGGTGAGGTTCAGTAAGTAGGTAAACAGCAAGAATGTAAAGTGCAAAACAATTTTTACCCTCAGGTTTATATTTCAAATATGTTATTCTGTGCTTTAGGTTAAAGTAAATTTTTGCACATGCAAGAAATAAATTCTGCTTAGGTAAAACATAGTGTATTATTTTCATTTTTGTAATTAATAAGTGGCCTTGAGGAATAAAAATCGCTGAGTAGTGTGATAAAGCTGTTGTTACCCTAGATAAATTTATCCAAAGAAATATTTACTCTTTCTACAATGACAACCTCTTCAGTTAACTGGTATCACATAGTTAATTATTTTTTTCCTCCACCTTTAAAATATCAAAGCATGCAAATTATCCAGTAACACTCGAAACTGAACTTGGCTGGGCTCAGGAGAAATGCTGCTCTACACAAAAGAAACTCTTAGATGTCTAGGCTCAATTGTTTTTAGTTGGATTTGACTGCTTTAGATAAATGAACAGAGCACTCAACTACTCATAGAGAAAGCAGACAAAAGATTTTATGTTCTTTTGAATAGTAATACACAGGCTATTCATAAAAGATTTTTACTGTACTGTATATACCTGCAAATATTATGTATGGTTGGTTACCTGCATACAAAATTCAACTTGATTTATAAAAATATCTAAAATTGATATATTGAATACATTATTATTTTTTTACTACAAAATAAGCACTCAAATACTTGATCAGTATTTCATGATGTTCTGTGGGGGTATGTAAATCTGAACTTGAATCCTTATAAACTATTGCAAAACTGAACAAATTGCCTTACTTCTAAGACTGAGTATGTTCATCTATAATTTGGAGAAATGTCTTCCTCACAAGGACATTAGGAGGAGAGGACAGTTTTGTGGAGGTCATGCACTACGGCTGACACAATCATGCTCTCAATAGGTAGTAGAGTGTATCAATCCAGAAGTTTGCATTGCCAGATAAAGGGTGCCACAAAGTTTCTAATAACAATTTTACCTTTAACCTGTGCATTTGGTCATGATGGATAAAGGATTAAACAAGATTAATATATTTAGAAGTGATTGCCTTTATTTGTGCCTTGATGAATGGAAATAATATAGCCTCTGAGAACCCCCAAATGAAGATTTCTTTCTGTGAGTTCAAGAACACATGGTTTATTACCTGGGAGCAGACTATAAGAAAACTGAGGCTTTTCTTTCAATGCCTAGCAGCATCATATTTGCAATATTATTAAGATCTTTAGAGAAAAGAAAAATCTGGTTTTCTTAAGATTATCTGGAAGTATTCCCTCTAAATTTGCAGTCCCTTCAAATTTTATATTTTGCAAACCATGTTAGATATAGTTTTAACATGACCCTTGCACGAAGAAAAAGATTGATTAATTTAGTGCTGACAAGAGTTCACATTCTTTTTGTTTTTCTCAGAGGATGCATCTGCTTCCTATTCTGAACATGGTCTACTTACAATCTAATTGCCCTATTCTACACTGCTGTATTATTTTCTAAGTCTGAGTCTGCCATTTTAGGCCAAGCATTGAAGAGTGCAGGAAGAGAAACTTTGGAAATTGAAGGCTACACATATACATACCAGTCTCATTATATATACATCCGTATAGTTCTTTTGCATTTTGTAAGCATGAAGTTCTATGGTTTAGGCTTGTCCTGACGATTTTCTGAGATAGTTTAGAATTATTGTCTCCAAATGAAGTGTGATATTTGTCATCTAATGATAAATGGTTGAATTCTTTAAGCACCCCCTTTCAAATTTACTTTGCTCCTTTCACTGAGTCTTGGGGTTTGCAGTCAGAATAGTTTGTCCAGATGTATGAAAGGAGACTTTGAAGGAAAAAAAATTACATCGCATTGTTTTAGTATTTTTAAGATAGAAAACATCACTGTGAATAGTAAATAAATGAGGATCTCAAAAACAATATTATAAATGAGTTACCATTTAAAGAAGTGTAATCTTTATAAAACCTGAATTCTAATTCAACTTCCATATTCATACTAAGTTGATGAGTTGCAATGTGCAATTTCTCTTGAAAACTAGCAGAATGGTATTTATCTTGAATTCAATAATGAGTACATTCTGCCATAAATTAGAGTAGGGAAACTGGGATATTGGACTCTTGGAAGCAGATATAAATTTTTAGCATGGTGTATTTGGCTGAAGAATCCTTAATTTATATTCCTTGCCTTGAGAAATCAAATCTTTAATCAGAAACATACTACTCGCGTTTTTACTAAGTATAGCAAAACTTTACAATGTTTAAGTAAAGAGATTAATCCTACCTCAGAACAGAATCATCAATTTAAGTATGCAGAGAAAACTCAGTTCAGATTTGACTAATACTAATTTCATCTAATATATTTCTAGAATCACTGGTAACATTATATATAGCAAATTGAATATTTATTGAAATAAGTACCTAGTGTGTCTCATGTTACTAATATTATTGGGATTTTGCATATATCATACAATACAATTCTAATGCCAACATTTTAGACTGAACAAAATGTTCAGAGCGGTGGTTCAACTTCACAGAAGTCACATAGATATTAAACTGCAGTTTAGAATTTTAAATCTAGAATTTCTCATGTTAAGGGCAGTATTCATTCAATTGTAGTGTATTTGATATTCAAAATGTTGTCTAGCATTTATTCCATATGCTATATTTGATGCTCATAATGTAAGATGTAATTGGATTTGAAAAGAAATAAAATCAAGCATTCTTCATTAGTCTTCTGCATTAATGGCTAAAACCAATAGTTCATTTACTTAGTAAGCTCCCCAAAGACAAGGACTCTTCCTTCTTCTGCTTCTCTATGTATTTCGATATCTAATACAGTGTTCTGCATGAGTATCCACTAACTATCCACTCAAGTGGACAGAGACCATTTTTCAAATCAAATATATGCTAACCCCAGTTTGTTGTTTTTACAAGACTTAACTAATATGCCTGAATTT
>NW_004624744.1:13761195-13783852 GCF_000247695.1 Heterocephalus glaber | reverse complement strand
TTTCAAATCAAATATATGCTAACCCCAGTTTGTTGTTTTTACAAGACTTAACTAATATGCCTGAATTTTCCAGAAAGAATAGGAATACCTGTTTATTCTACTGCAAAGTTTCCTTTTACCCAGTTCATTTTAAGATAGTTGAGCATTTTTTTAAAAAAAAATATTACCAGGAAATGCTTCGTAAAAGTACACTGGGCTTATTCTAAGAAACACTGACACGAGTCATCTAGTCATGACAAGTTTTCTGTGAGTTACAATTTCATACTTCTTTCTTTATGTTTTGAGGTTAAGAAATATTAATGAAGGCATAGGAAAACTTATAGCAGTCTGATGAATAATAAAGAATGATTATTCTTTATGCTGTATTCCATGTACTTTAATATTCTATGTACTAGTGTCATGAAATAGAAAAGTAGGAAATTAATACTTACATTGACTTTTCCAGGGAGAAATCTAAAGGAAACAACTAGTGAGGTGAACTTAAATTTTACAAAATATTTAATAGTAATACTAGTAAGGCACTAGAAAGCTTTTAATAGAATAGTCTAAGATATATCTGATGATGTAATGGATCTTGATAATTATAAAATAATTCAATTCACATATGAGCTGCTAAATACAAGTACCTTCCACTTTATTTGAGTAACAGTGAAAGGTCTTACTAATGGTATATGAGGAGATTATATTTTTTTCCATATTTTTAGATGAATTAGATATGTTCTTAAAAGTTATTTATTCACATTTTCTTCTCATTACATCTGTTCATCTGCATGCATTCTTGCTATCATCAAAGAACTCATAGCACCTTATTCAAATAGAGATATAATGGGCAATAAATGGGGTCCTTAGAAGATTACATACAGATATTTTTAACTGTTGATATGTGACACATATCAACATATCTTTTAAGATTCTAGAGGTATGTAACAGGAAAATAAACAGGTCAAAATACATAAATAAATAAAAAACACTTCCTTTCTTGCAGTGGCAAGATCCAGAAAGAGAGACAGACACAAAATAAAATGATGTGTTTCAACTTGTGATGGCTTTTGAAAGAGAAAGGACCTTTGTGAAAAAGAGCATATTGAAAGAAACTTAAATCTTTACTGGTGAATAACCTTTAATTAAGCAAAAATCAATAATAGTTTGATTCAAAAGTCCAAGAAGTGTCAAATTACCTCAGGTGGTGGTCCTGATCACAGCTCAAGTCTCTTTTTTGTTCAGGAGTTAGTTTGAGGTTATTGTCTCGCATTCTAGACAAATATTTAGATATTTGTTTTAAAAAAATAAACCACATAATATCACAGCTTGAAATTATGAAAAATGTCTTTCCAATTCCTATCTTCTTCCAATACAAAAAATAAGTTAGTCTCTGCATGAAAATTCTGCACAGATTTGTAAGTGTGGACCAAAGATTGTTTTACTGAAAAACAAGAAATGTTAAAGAAACACTCATGAATGTTCATTTGGAATCATG
The DNA here is from genome assembly GCF_000247695.1 of Heterocephalus glaber. Next base: position 13,782,375 of record NW_004624744.1, on the reverse strand, counting down.
GTAATATAGGTCATCTCATGTTTTGAACAAATGAAACATGTAAAAAGAAACTAATACATTAACTATGTGAGTCAATATCACTATAACACAAAAAGTTATATGTAGGCTTTATATATATTCTTTACACCAAGTAAACACTTTCAAAATTGGCATGTGATAACTATGTAGAAAAATATCTTCAGTTTTTTATTTTTCAAATGGCATAATTACATGGTGCTTTGAAACCTTTTAAGTCTACTTACTCAATGTATCTTTCAAAAGTAGCTAACCTAAACTGTACTTCTTGGAAACTCCTTCTAAATGGAGGGTTCTGTATAGGTCACAGGCAAGGCTCAAGATAAAGTAGGGCAGGATTGCAGAGGTTAGAGGGGACCATCCTGCTAAATTCCAGTAGAGATGACACCAAGTCACCCTCTGGATTAATCTAGAATGGTCTCATACTGAACAACAGACTGGAAGCTTTTATATCTCGGCTCAATCCAGGCCTAAGCTTCTGAAAAGAGATGATGGTGAGCAATTCCTAATGAGAAGACTCAATTGAGAGGTGTCAGCTGTTGGCAGATATTTCCAGCTGCAGTAGGACAGTTGATCCCTGCAGAGATTTGGTACAGCTCCACAGCATTCTCTCCAACTACATGCAATTTTACAATCTAAAATACAATTTGGATGATATTTGATCACTTCAAATGCAAATAAATTACACATATTTGAAACTTAAAAACATCTTAAAACCATATGGCTTATCTACTTGGATTTCTACTATAAAATGATCTATCTTAAAACTTCAACCATTAAACAACCTCACCTATCATTAATGAAACAACTTAGATCTATAATTTTAAAAAATTCTAAATGGACAAAAATGATATCATAATAGTTAAAATTTTAAAGTAGCAGAAAATTTTAGAAAGTACCTGTACTGTATTATTTCATTGGGCACACAAAAACCATATAGAACTCATAATTTTCTTTCTGCTAATAAAGACACTGAGACATAAAGAGATGAGGTAACTTAACTGAAGTAAATGACAGCAGTTTGAGCTAAACTATGTCTTTGGACATCAGGTCACTATGAGTAAAAATACATTTGTAATGAATGCATATTTGGCTCAAATGTACAAATCAATAAAATCTAAGACTAGGATTTTTAGAGAAACAATAAATATCAATAAGAAAATACTCAATTAAATTCCATATTAAGATATATTTGATTATATTTACTTATTTGTAAACTCAGAAAATATCACTTTCAAATTTCTAAAGGCAGTCATGTCCATTTCATTGTATCATAGACTTCAAAGAGTCAACAAATATAATGAGTGTCTCTCTTCAATATAATAATAACTGTTATAGGTACTGGGAAAAGAATTATGAAATAGGGCTGCCAGTTCTCTCCTCCTGGGATTCTGAGTAGGAAAAGATAGAAATAGAGAATGTATCTGATCTGATTATAAGAGGTGGCAGAAATTACTTTAGAAGAAAAAAATAAGAAAATGGAGTAGGGTTTCCTGCCTGAAAAGTATGTAGCTCAATAGGATGCAAGTGCTGATAAAAAGCTAGGCACTTAACAATTTAGCAGAAGTACATTTCATCCAGGGGACCCAAGTGCAGACTCTTGTGGATGAAATTGGTGTTCTAGGAATGTGGGTTAGTGGCAGTGATGTGACTTTGGGAAGTAGACAGTGGCTAAATCATAGTAAGTCTTTTGGATCACAATAAGATAAGGAGTTGGTGGCTTATTCCAGTTCCGATGAGAGACCACTGGATTTTAGCAGTGGAATGACCTAATCTAATGACTTTTTATTAAAATATTACCTGAGGTATTTCTTGGAGATTTGGTTAAGGAAGTGAAAGTTACCCTGGTATATTAATTGTACGAAAGTTGTTTTTTATCAATGGTGGTCTAACATTTATTTTTTGATAATCATCAAATTAATACAAAGAAAAACACAAATAACCATCTAAACACTTAAATTTATCAATTTTACCAAAATTCAAATGAGAAAAATCTCAGATCCATGAATTTTAGATTATTGTCATTGTCATTATTAAATGTGAATATATTCTGTGGAAGTTCTGCTGCAGATTTCCAAACTGCCTATGTTTTATATCTGTGAAATTTTACAGAAAAAATATGCATGTATTTATGGTCAATATATAATCAGAAAAAAATGCTAAAGCATTTTAATAATTTTTAATTTATATGACAAATATCATTGACCAACTATAATACATTAATCCTTATGGAAAGATTTGAAATATTAATGTTAATAGTTACTCACTAGACAGTATTTATAAATTCTCTACCATAATACATGAATTCAAATACACTGTTGGAAAAGTGTCTTTTAAAGTATCTATCTTGTACACTTCAACCTCTATGAACACCAAATGTAGATATGTTTGTTCATCTAGTATGTGGCACTTGGAAGATAGCAAATATTCAATTAATGTTTGGTTAATTGATGACTACGTGGTAAGTGAGTAAATTAATGAGTAAATGAATTTTTAAAAAGGGCGAACTAAGAGAATGTTAACGGATAAGGCTCTTTTATCAGTGTATCTCAACATCAGGTACCATTACTGTCTAATTCTTGAATCTCAGGTTTTGAACCTCATTTGGAGTAATTATATACATGAAAGTAACTTCATAGTCTGAAAAATTGGTGCAATTATTTGGTTTTAAACTTCATAACTTTCAATTTGCCTAATAAAATATAAACACCCCCTGGAAAATTTACAGTGCAATTGGGCCATAACATTGATTTTTTAGCCTGAACTTCCCAAACCACAGATCAGCACCTTTCCAACAGTGTATTTGTTTCTTGCTCATTTTCATTAGATTTTGTTCAGAATTTTTTTCTTGAAACCAATTTCATTTATCATAATCTTTTTTCTTACTTAAAGAAAACCACTATTCACTTTAGCTTTTGATTGATGTATGGAAAACCAAAATAAATACATTGATTTATAAAGCCCTAATTAAAAATAAGTAGCTTCAACATTACAATTGTTTCATTTAAACTTAAAATAGCACATTAATTTATATTCATTTTGGAATATTGAAAAGAGAATAGAGTTCTGTAGCATTATCTACAAAGATTCCTTGGGCTGGGGATTTAGCTCAGTGGTTCCACTGCCTGCCTTGCAAGCGCAAGGTCTTGAGTTCAATCCCCGGTACCAAACAAAACAAAACAAAAAGTCTGGGCTGGGGATGTAGCTCAGTAGTGCCGCTGCCTGCCTCGCAAGTGCAAGATTCCGAGTTCGATCCCTGGTACCAAAAAAAAAAAGAAAGATTCCTTTTAAATCTAGGAAGATCATATTGGGATGTGCCCTTTTGAAAGACAAATTCAATCATTACAATCACACTGTACATTCTGGAGTGGAGGAAATTTTACCCTCTTAGGTCAACAGTTGACAACTTTATTCATGAAGAACCAAATGGAAATATTTTAGGCTTAAGAAGCCCAAGAGATAAAGTAAGAAATATTATGGTGACTCATGTAATAAAAGAGAATCAATTTGTATAATGTTATGATTGATGAGGTTGAAATCATGCTAATATTTGAGTACAAATTTTTGTAATGTAGATTAATTAGTGAGTGGAATTCTTTTTGAAACACTTTTATTAATTGATATTCAATCAATTACAAGACTAATCAATCAAATAAATTACAAATATCCATTCATCCAAATTCTTGGCTTGGGGATCAAACAAGAGCAGATAAAGCCTGAGATGGCCTAGGTTGTGGTTTGCCACCTCCTACTGTGCAGAAGTAACAAAAGATTTTTGGGGTAGATCAATCTCTCTAGTGCTCACTAATGCTATCTTTTATAAGTTTTTGCGTATTTTTCCTTGTTATTGCCCAGTTCAAAATAATTTGTAATTTCTTACATGATTTTTCCTTTAATCCTTAGAGGAATTTTAAAAGTATATTTCTTATTTCACAAACATTATTCAAACTATAATTCATTTTAGCTTAATTTCTGTATTGAGAATTTCATTCCTGTGTGTTTTAATTCTACTTTTTTTCATATTCGTAAAAGTTCATAATCCTTTGATATTCAGTGAGGTTTATATTAAAATATGTAATATTCAATTTTTTATGTTTATGTTTTGCAAATATTCAATGGCTACCTGAAATTAATATATTTTCTATATAACTCTATTAGGACAATTTGGTAATTGTGTCTTCTGATCTGTTCAAGTTGTCTTTTAAAAAAAAAATTGTTCTCTTAGCTATTCAGAAAAGTACATATAGTTGTAGATTTGGCTATTTGCCTTTACAAATAGACCAACTCTATTACAGAGCAATGTTATTGGTTTCATACACATTTAGAATTTTCTCTCTTTTTGATAGAGGAAAAGTCATTATAAAATGTCCTTTCCTACCTGTAAGTTTCTTTCCTATAAGTTTTTTTTTTCTAAAATTACTCTAAATGACCAGCTCACTAGTGTTTGCCATATTTTCATCGTGTCCCTTTAAAGAAATTTTTTTTTGTACTGGGGATTTAAGCCAGGGCCTTCACACAGAGCTACATCCCCAGCTGCTTTTTAAAAACTTTTTATATTGACACAAGGTCTCTCTCAGATGCTAAGTTGTCTGGGCTGGCCTAGAACTTGGGATCCTGCTGCCTCACTTTGAAATTCATAATCAATTTGTATCTTTGTATTTAATATGCCGCTTGTAAGCATTGCATAGTTTTATTTATCCAATATAAAATAATTTTCTTTTGTTAGAGTATTTATTGCATTCACCAATTATCCTTTATTAATATATATTATGTACTCCTTTTTATTGTTTTAATATTTGTTCTAGACATGAAAACAAGCATCTGTGATTCATTGAAAGTATAACAATTGTACTTTGTCAATAATACTAGCCAGTTGGGATATTTTAACTCTATTTATTCATATCTGTGTTTTGCATTACTGAGGTCAGAGACTTTGCTATTGCTGTTATTACTGTTTGCTTGCTTTTTTCCTCATATTTTTTAAACAACAAATTATAATGTCATTATTGTTTTGTACAATCAATATGTATTATGTCCTGCATTACAGACTTTCCCTCTGAGATTATTCTTCATTAGCCTGAAGAAATCCTTTTAATATGAAAAGAAAATGAAATGAAAATTGGGATAATTTCTCTTAGCTATCATCTGTTTGAATGGGTTTTTATTTTGCTCTAAATTTGCATGTGGTGTCTTTGGTATTTATGCTGTTTATCTATGGTTTTATATCTTTCATGGTTTTGGAAAATCATTTTTTAACTTTTCAAATATCAATTCTACCCTATTTTTCCTATTTTTGCCTTCTTGTACTTCTAAATATAAATTCATGTTAGATCACTCATCTACTCATTTACATCTCATTCTTTTTCCTTACTTATTATTTTTCAAAATACTTTCAGTTTAAATATTTTGTTTTGACTCATCTCAAAATTTAAACCCTATCTTCCCCATTTTTTTTTTCTTTTGGTCTTCACTACTGTCAAACCCATACATTGAGGTCTCAATTTCAATTATTTGATTTTTAGTTCCACAAATTTTCCTTGATTCTCTTACAGATTGTAACTTATTTGGTGAAATTCAGCATCTTTTTATTAATATCATTTTATTAATTTAGGTTTTGAATGTATAAATCATTATTTTAAAGTCCTTTTAGATAACTCCAATATTTTCATCTCTTCATCTTTTAGCTTTAGTCAGTTGATTTCTTTTTTTTTTTTAATTTAATGGTAAGTCTTGTAACTGACTTGTAACTGACTTTCACTGAATCCAACATATCTTGTATTTTAAAAAGTACAGAGGCTTTAAAGAGTGTTCACTTCTAGTAGAGAGAGCTCATCTTTTTGCCTCCAGATAGATGTGTGAGCAAATAATATTAATCAGTTTATGATTTTGCTGACTCAAAGGAGACCTTGCCTTCATCTGCCTTTGGTTTCCCTCATTCCTTAGTTGTAGCTTATTTTTCTTCACCAGGGTCTCTCAGCCAGCTTGCCTTCATATTTCATGCTTGTTTCCCAGTACTGTGCATCTGTCAAATAATTTGATCCCCTTTCGGAGGTTCTGGTTTTAGTTTTGTTTGGTTTTTTTCGAACTCAGGACCTTGCACTTAGAATGACTGAGCTAAATCCCTGGCCCTATGGCTTTAGTTTTTAACTTTCAACCTACATAATCAGAATTTGGGACAAAGGTGTAGATGGAAATCAACTTGAAACTTCTCAAGTCCTCAGAAATTTGTTTTGTTTTTCTGTTCTGAAATTGCCAAAAGGTTTGCAATTTTTTCTGTCTCATCAGCAGAACCTCTTAAACTAGATTCTTATTCTCTTGGCTTCAGGGAAAAATTCATTTCAGTTTCATACTCTGCTCACCTAACATTTCTACAATTCACTTTAAAAAGAAAGAATAGGGCTGGGGATTTAGCTCAGTGACTCTGCCGGCTGCCTCCCAAGGTCCTGAGTTCGATTCATGGTACAGAAAGGGGGGGGGGAGAAATTTCATATACTGATTCCCAGAACTTTGCCATTTCAAAACTTATTAGTGAAAGTGAAAGATTCATAAAAACCATGACATTTGTAAAATTGTTTAACTGTAGAAATATCAGAATTCTTATTGATCAAACTTATTCCTCAGATTCTATTTTCACTTCAGATGAAATGATCGTGACAAACTTTCAAACTTTCATGAAGAATTGAATATAAATCATTGGAGCTATTTCAAATAAGATATCTTGAGAGACTTATGATGTTGTGTCCTAGGTATTTTGCAAAAACACTGGCTTATCAGCTTCAGTATTTATTCAGTAAGAACCAAATGCTTTATGCAGTAGAAACTAAAATTACTGGAAATTAAAAGTATTTGTGAGCAGGGTATTGATACACTTTAGAAAGTCACATATTGGTGTGATAAAGGAAGATCTGAGGTGTATGGAAACAAAGAAGTATATGCCAATACCCTTTACCAAAGTAGTAATTAAATTGAAGAATCGTTTTTATTGATTTTTATTAACTTTATTTCTGTGTAATTCCTATACAGTTGTAATATATAACAAATGTATTTAAAATACTTCTAAGTGAAAATAGTGACTTTTTTGTTTAGAAATATAAGTATAATGATTAGGATGTCATAACTAAGGAAGCATGAAAACATTTTAAAGACGTGTTTTTAAAAGAAAAAATGAATTTCAGTTGAACCAAGAAAGATTTTGGTAAAAACTAGGTAATAGTATATTTGGTGGTGTGACTTTTTATCATATTAACATACAATAATATTTATTAGCAGTAGCACCTATTAAATAATTTGAACATGTCTTTTGCTAGGATACTGCTATTATTTTCTAGCTTTCCATATGGCGACATGGGAGTCTGCTCACAAATTTCACACAAGGATTCAGGTTTACAGATCAACAACTTATCTGTATAATTTTTTTCAACAGGTCACACATATATCTAAATCTTATCCTTAAGGAAATGCAAATAGTTCATTTGTCAACATTTCATCCCTGACATTAGTTGATTCTACGTTGACTTAGTCAGGATTCTCTGAAGAAACAGAACCAGGAGAATATATACAGATATATTAGAAGGAATTTACTGAGGGGGTTGGCTCAAGTGATTACAGAGGATAAGAAGTCTCATGCCCTGCCATCTTCAAGCTGAAGAATCGGAAAGTCACTGATGTAATTCAGTCCAAGTCTAATGGCCTGATAACTAAGAGTCAACTGATGTAATTCCCAGTCTGAGCCTGAAGTTCTGCGATCTAGGAAGAGGAGTACTAGTAATAGAGGCTAACAGCCCAAGGACCAATTCTGATACCTGAACTCCACAATATAGAGTGAGACTTCATCAGTCCTTTGCCCTTTGTTCTATTACAGCCCTCAGTGGATTGGATGATGTCTATTTATACTCATAATGGTGGGTATTATTTATTCAGTCCAATGATTCAAATGCTAATGTCTTCAGAAACACTCTCACAAACTGGCCCAGAACTAATGTTTTTCCAATTGTCTGTGTATTCTTTTGGCCAGTCAAGTCTACTGTCACATATGTATTTTTGAATGTTACCTGCATATGCAATATTCAAATTCTCTTATTGTTTATCCACTAAAAGTTGATTCCATATTATGGAATCTAAGCACTAAATTTTATTTAGAAATGATAAATGTGTGTACATGCATGGAGTGTGTGTATGTCCAGATACAAAACCATTTAGATATCCATCCTGAAAGATCAAGTAAAATACAAATGAATTGCATCTATTGCAAACTTCTTATACATAGTCTGCTCTTTGCTCAGTTTTCCACTTTTAATTTGGACAACACTACTTATGAAGGCTAAATACATCTATTTATTGACAGTCCCTAAGTCATATCTTAAACTTCACATATCTTTAATTTTTCTCCCATTACACTTACTAAAATTTGCTACTTATATCTATTAATGAACCATCAATATCTACAGTAATTTTGGCATAACTCTCTATATTATGAAGTGTATCATGACAGATCTCTGGCAATATTAACTGGGCAGTTGTTTAACTGTCATTTCATATTCCCTGTAGTATGAGTATACACTTACATTGTACTGTGAACTTTCTTTGCTAAGCATGGTATTTGAAAGTGAAAAAGTTTGAATAAAAAATATTCTGTTCTTATTAATTGAACATGACAAAAATTGTTGCATAAAATTTTGTGTCATTTTCTTTGTTTTTCCATAATCATATAATGATTAAAATGTTAGAAAATAGTAGTATGTTCATAGGGTACATTCTGATACTGTATTTCAATAGATGTAGGGATATATATTGATCAAACTGGAGTTATTAACAGTTCCATTTTCTTATTATTAATGTTTAGAATTTTCAACTCTTTTAATTCTTCATGATCAAAATAGTACTGTAATTTTTATCATAACCAGAGAAATGAAAATACCTCATTTTACTCTCAGTGTACCGACTTTTCCCTTCAGATTTATGCAAAATAAAGAAAAGGATTCATTATTAGCTAAGAAACTGGCCTATAATTGTGAATTTAAGCAAGCTAAAATTGGGTCATGGGAGCATAATTTTTTCAAAGCGAGAAGTCTAAATATTTTCTCTTAAGCCAAACCTGATTTAAGAATTTGAAGAATCAGAAGAACAAACACAAGGGAACAGTTACTAGTGTCATAGGAAATGGAAACAGAGAGAGAACAAAAACAGGGTTTTCTCTTGAGTATCATGCTGATTTAGTCTCAGCAGCCTGCCACAGGAATTCCCAGTCCAGGACTTGATTTGTACTCCACTGTTGTGTTGTAGGGGAAGATCCAACAACAAAAAAAATTCTTGTTCCCTTGGCTCTCTGATTGTACTTGTGGTAAAGAGAAAGATTGTTCATACTTCCTTACATGGAGTATTCACTTATGTTGCAACTTTTCTACCAAATGTTATCCAATCAGCTTTCTTCAATATCAGTGGTACCTTTTATCCTTGGAAGGTGATATTTTGTCAAATCAATTCTGACATATTCCTGGATGTGAGGATATTTGTAGCAAGTAGAAAGAAATGAAAGGGAGGATGAGAAGTCTTGCACTTACTGGGGTGGTGAGAATATGTTTTTAAAATTTGAAGCTAAACATTAGCTTAGAAATTCTTAAATTTGCTAATTAAAATATCAGCTGATACATGTATGGAATATTGTAGTAGTTAAGGCACTGTGATACTAAATGAGATTTATTCCAGGGAGTTTTTAAAATAGGAATCTTCTTCTTGGTACATTTGGAATATAACTTCATTCATACAAATGAATTCTCCAAGTAAGAAAGAAACTTCAAGAAAAGATTAATCCAAGCTGGAATTAAAAATTTTTCCAAAATTATGATTGTTTGACATAGAATATTTCAACTCGCAAATATGTGAAAAGTGTACCCATATAACCATCCTTTCATTTTCAGTTCCATATTCAATAAATTATATGAAATATTCAATACTTTGGTATAAAACAGGCTTTATATAGATGCTTTTGCCCAACTACAGGTTAATTTAAGTGTTCTGAGACTTTAAGGTAGGCTAGGCTAAGCTGTAGTGTTCATTAGGTTATGTGTGTTAAATGCATTTTTACTTAAATGATACATTTAAATTATGATGGGTTTATCAAGACATAACCTCAACATAAGTGAAGAGCCTTCTGCATAAGTTTCTTCAGCAAGATGTCAGGAAGATATTTGATAGGGCTTTTAGATAAAATAACAAACAGAATGTAAAATCTTAAAGTTACTGTGCCTCATAAAATTCTCTATTGAACAATACATCTTTAAATTTTCCATAGATTTCAAAGTAGTAAAGAACATATAGTGAAAAACAAATGGAGGGGTAGGGTCTTGTCTTTAATGGAAATTATTATAAATGGTTGGAGAAGAGGCTGCCAAGTTATTAAAGAAATTATTTTAATGGAAAAGAACTACAAATAGTTGGACATACTGCACTTGAAATCTTACCATTTGAACTGCCAAAGTGTCCTGGAAACTGGTAATAGACAGGAGACTCCTGGGTCCAAAATAACTCAGATTTTATATGTTGAATTTTCTCCTCATTGTAAGTTTTTATTTTTGTGATTTTTTTTTTGGAGGGCATTTTCTGGTGCTAGATATTAAGCTCACTTCTCTGTGGTTTTATTCCTCCTAAAGCATTGTTTTCTGATCCTTACTTCCTCAGATCTCTAATACATTCAAACATATCTTTTTTTTTTTTGGTACTGGGAATCGAACTCGGGACCTTGTGCTTGTGAGGCAGGCACCAGAACCACTGAGCTAAATTCCCAGCCCAAAACATATCTTTTTAAATAAATTATTGTAGTTTTCAAAGTGTTCTCACCAAATAGTTGACTCAAAACAAGCTCAACTGTCATTAGCAGTGGTGGGATTCACCAATTACTTCACTTTCACCAGAAAATAAAATAGTTTTAAAGGAAAGCTGTTATCTGCAAAGAAGTTACTTAAGAGGTAAGACCTTTTAATAGGATCAAAGGTTTAGGAGTTTCCAGTTTGACTCTTGAAATTCTGGGATACGCTCTCCTAGTTCCTACTATATAAAGACTAAATAATAATTGAACTATATTATATTATTTACATAGCACCATTACAGAGTAAGTCTAATACTCATTTATAGATGAGAAGTCTGAAGTTTAGTTAACTCCCTATAGTTTACAACTACTTGTAAATTTTGGAGCTAGTTCTATAATATTACAGGATAAAAATCAAACATTGGGTGTGGACACTATGTTATACTCACTCTCCTGAAAGCAAAGATATCAGGTTCTTTCCTTTATTCATTTGAAGTCATAAAACAAATTATATACCTAATTTTTGTATATTATTGGAGCTACATTAGAAAATGGCATCATTAGGTTCCTGATAGTTTTATTTTCATTAGTAAACCTGGAGAGAATGAATTTTAAGTTGTTTTTAGGCTAATCTGGATCATTGCCTCAGTATCACACTTCTTGTTCTTTTGTGAGTAGCAGTTAAACAAGACATGGCTTGGCTCCTGCTTATAGCTCATTGCTAAATTCTAGATAAAAGTCTACTTGGGGTAACGTGACCTTCTCTTCCTTTTTCTTTGTCTCTATGCTCCAGTTTTCTACTCTGATAGCCTTAGCCAAAACTCTCCTCCCTCTTTGCATACTTTGACTATGAACTTACTTATTGCCAGAAATGGGGCTTTGCCTGCCAAATGACTCAAAAAACTAGGTTGGTTCACTTCCTTAAAGAAGCAAATCTAGTCACAAATCCTTTCACCTCCATTCTTTTCCTGATTTGAAAATAAGGCTGAGAGTTTACAGTTCATTCAGTGCAGACTAGAGACTGAAGCTGAGAGGAGAAAAGTGAACTACCATTGAGGCCACCCCTCAGACAGTGGCAGCCCAGAGTTAGAGCTTATTTCTCTTGGTTCAACTTCAATACATTAACAGTAAATCACAAAATATACTCCACAGTTTACTTACCTATGAAAATCTACAACATTTTATATAAAGTTACCTAAACAAAGGCAGAGACCTGAGTAAACAAACATACCATAGTTCCACAATTCAAAATGATCTTTTTTATGATTTTAATATTTTTGAGGATTTTTATTGAATATATACATGTAATAATATATACGATTTGCTACTGTTGGACTTGTCTTTTATTTGTTTGCCCTTAAAAATTTAAATGAATTGTGTGTCTTGGAATTCAGAAAATTAAGATCTAACAATCTGGCTCTAGAGTTTTACCTTAGTTTGAGCATCCTAGACTTCAAACTCATTAACTTACTTATGATTCCACTACATGATTAAACCATTTGAAATTGATAGATTTTAGTCATAACAAGGCATAATAAGCTTAAGAAAATAAAGGTCATTCTCTTTTTTTCTCAAGTGGCATTTTGGTTTATAAAAAGCCCAATTTAGAGTAGCACCATATAAATTATGACAAAAGCTTTTATACCCTAATGGGAATAATGAAATTTGGAGAAAAACTGATATGATTCATTCAAACAATTTCATATAAATTTATGTTTTGAGGAGGCAAGATTCTGATGATATTTTTAAAGACCCAAGACCACTACAAGAAAGGTAAGTGGATTTAAAATGCCTACACTTATTTGGAATTTTTTTATTCATTTTTCTATTAAAGTAATAAACTCAAAGACTTTTACTGCACCTTTCAAAATGAAAACTTGAAGACTCCTGTGATAACAGGATCAGGAAGTAAAAAGAGGATGTCATAAGGATTTGACTTAGTCATCTCAATATTCAGAGAAGCTCTTATTTCAGAGCCTTGCCACTTTCACAGAAAGCGTTCCTGCATCAACTATGAAAACTATACTTAGGCTTAATTTTGCAACTATATAAACTCATCCTGTGGTAGCAAACCCTAAATCATAGGTTCTTTAGTTTGGTTCATGTGATTTTGTTTGCTTTGTTTTTGGTATTGGTGTGAAATGGGCAGTGCTGAATGAATTATAAAACGCTTACAGTTTCTCTACTGTGTGCTAGTTTTCTGCTGATGTTAAAGGAACTTGAGTTGCATAAATTGAAAGTAAAAACCCATGGATGTAGTAAACATTTTGTAAAATTATGCTTTACATTCCTTTCTAAGTAGACATAGAAACTTTACATACTGAAAAATTGTGATGAACCAAATATTTCAAGGTTGTAATTTCTCCCTATTGAGAGACACAGAAATTTTACATACATGAAAACTATAACCTCAGCATCTATTTCAAAAAATTAAGAACAATCATGCTGAAAAGTAAGTTAGGAAATGTTTTATGTGTCTCTCCCACTCTACCTTAAAATTCAATATGACCAGAAAATTAAGATATTTTAAAATTAAAGTTGTAATATTTTCCATAAAATTCACTTTGAAAATTGAGTATTGTAAAGCCTTATACCATGTTTAAATGGAATTATTGCATGTGTGGATGTAATGCTACACATTAATGAAATTTTGCATAATTTTAGTTGTTCTAATTACGTTTGAGTAATTAATATCATGTCAATTAATGGTAACTTTTAAATTTTATCCTGTGAGTCTTTTCCCACAGCATGAAAATGAAAGTTTGATTTTGTTGGATAAGAAACTTTAAGGGCCTTTTAACTAAGAATATTAGGTAGAGCACCAAAATCAAATACGAAAAAAATTTACATGACAGTCTTATAATTTTTATAATATTAAATAAATATTAATGTTAATAATATAATAGCCAAAATGCTCCACACATTGGAGTTTTTTTTTCCTCTAGTACTAGTGCTTGAATTTAGTCTTTACACTGAGCCTTGACTGCAGCCTTTAAAAAACTTCTTTCATTATGAGATAGGATCTCACTAAATCACACAAATTGAGATTGAACTTGCAATCTTTCTTCCTCAGTCTCCCGGTGTTGAAATCACAGACATGTACCACCATGCCCAATTCAACTAACCTGGGAGAAGGATATGCTCTCAATGTCTCCACTGTGCCTAATTACTGTTTTGCCTACTAGTGCCTAACAAAGACTCAGCATATTTGAAATAAATGTCTTCAAAACCATTTTCTTTGCCTAGGCCTGATATACAGATGTTGTGATCATGTCTCCAACATATTTATTTAGTTATGTAATCCATAGAGTAGTAGTGAGTTATTACATTCTGTATAATACGAAACACAGACAAAAAGAAAATGAAACGTGATAAAACAGAACGCCAGAAAACTCACCTTTGCTTGTATCTTTTGTAGGTGACTACAGGAGACTATTGACACCTGACCATTGTACTTGTAAACATGTTATTCAAATCTACACTTAGCCACTAAAGGACTTTCCGAAAAATCTAAATACGTACGATTCCCTTTCTCTTTGCCAACTGTTCCATACCATTCCATTCTATTCCAGTCCACTGTATTCCATTCTTTCTCCCTTGGATTTCTGCACTTCTGGAAAGCCTATGATGACTCCGATTTTCTTCTAACTAACTCTTTTGTCCTTCATGTAACTGCACACACTTCTCTAAATATTGATATTCAGTCACAGAATAGCAATCCTATAATTAAGTGACTATATAATTTTATGAACTAATCAGAACATTGTCAATAACTATGAAGTACACCAGGATAACAAGCATAAACAGGTACTATCTTAGGAAAACAGTGGTTAAAAGTCACTACAAAGTATAAAGAAAATAACCTTTCTTCAACTACTATCACCTTAAGGGATTTGTTTATCCAAAAGTTACTTATATAGAATTACTCAAAATTCCTACTGTTACATTAGAATGGTATACTCCTTCAAAGTTTCACATTAAAATATTTCATCTTTGTCATTGTATGAACACTTTATTTGGATTATTAAATTTTTTATTTATTTGAATTTTAGTTAGCAAAATTGTATATTTGTATACACAACACAATGTTTTCAAATATGTTTGCATTGTGAATGACTACATTGAGCTCTTTATCATGTGCATTATCCTTTTATTCTAGTGGTAAGAACACTCAAAATCCAGTTTTAGAAATCTTTGAGAATACATCATTATTAGTTATTGCCACCAGATTATACAATAAATTTTTTAAAATTTAAAATCCTTCACGTAACAGCTGGGTGTGGTACTACATGCCTGTAATCCCAGAACTCTGGAGGCTGAGGCAGAAGAATTGCTGTAAATTCAAGGCCAGCATAGGCTACATAGTGGATTCAAAGCCAGTCTGAACTACTTAGCTAGATCTTGTCTCAAAATAAAACAAAACAAAACAAAATCCTTCACATAATAGCAGAAAAGAATTTCTAGGAGCAACCCCCTTTCCGGTCCCCCTTCTATATCTCTCTTAGACAGAATCTATCTTTTTCTCAATAAATTTTTCCTACTCATAAAAAAATTTTAAAAAAGAATTTCTAAAAAGAACTAAAATTGACATTTTAATTTTCCTCCACCACCCCATTTCTTTTTTTGGAGGGACAGTGGCAAGACTAAAAAGTTATGAGAAGAAAAGTGCCAGATAGAAAATTGTGTGTGCATAGAAGTGTGTGAGTAAATGAAAAGGTACAGATTGAAATGTTCTCTGTGGTACACAGCACAGTAAAATTGGTATAAGAGTAACTTCAGTCAAGATTTACAAAGCAAACAATTCTCAGTTTGAGAAAGTTAAGATATTTTTCTATAAGTCAATTTAATAACATTGTTAAAAAACAAAAGGACTACTTTGTTTTTCATTTTGGTTTTTGTTTCAGTTATTATTAGGCCAAGTTAATGGTATCTGACACTTTTCAGTACAACATCCTTGTACTCTTCATATTAACTGCATAAGTGATTGGAGTTAAAGTTCTATTAGGTCAGAAAAACAAGACTTGGTTGGATTGAACCAGCTCAACTGAAATTAATGGGTTTTGAGCTATCACATTTTAGAATATATTTAATTTAATTAATTTAATTTTAAATTGAGTTCATTTCTCAGCAAAATTCTTAAGAGCACAGATAATTAGCTAAGCCCCAAATTTGCCAGCTGATTCTAATTTGATGTGGGATTACTTCTACATTCCTAATTACAATATTTGCTTTTCTAAAATCACAGATTCAAAGTCCAAGAAAAAGCTGCTAGCCAATTGCATAAATGCATCACAGAGAAAACATATATTAACAGAAATATTACAAGTATATGCAATATTCTTAAAAGAAAAACTTAACATATTTGATAGATCTGTAATTATGTTCTTCAGATATCAATTGCATAAATGCATCACAGAGAAAACATATATTAACAGAAATATTACAAGTATATGCAATATTCTTAAAAGAAAAACTTAACATATTTGATAGATCTGTAATTATGTTCTTCAGATATCTGTAAGTTCAATAGGGAACAAGTCTCTGCTTTTCCAAAAAGAGTGTATTCTATTGAGTAAAAATATTACAATACAGTGAATGTAACACTTTCTGAGAATGGTAAATTTAAATATTCTTTTCTATGTCAACCTAAAATAATGGAAATACTATCAAAATATCTTGCCTACATAAATGTTCTTTTTGAGAGACAGTTAGTAGAAAAGATATTAAGCCATTCATTTTCACCAGCATGGCACTAAGCAAAGGAGTACATCTAACTGCCCAAATATGTTGGTTAAATTTTTTGTCTGAAGATGAGCAAAGTATAATTTTTCCATGGAAAATATGTATCTTTACATTTACATTCAGCCAGAAATGCTATTATTTCTACGAGGAAATAATAAAAGAAGAAAAATGTTTTTATTTAGATTAGATAAGTTTGAAATGAATTATGAACTTATTCATTTCAGGATATTTTTTAAGAAAATAAGTCTTGGGGATGGGGATGTAGTGGTAGAGTACTTGCCTTGCATGCATGAGGGACTCACTGGGTTCAATCCCCGGTACCCTCTCTCCACACACAAACATGCACATACAAAAAAGAAAAAAAAGAGGAAGAAGTCTTAAAATTAGGTACTGCCTCGTTCTGAACTTTTCATATTGAGTTTATAGTAATGAAATCTGATGCCTAAGACATCTGAGTTATTAAATATGGAGAAATTGAAATTATTGTTGAAATTCATTGAGATTTCATGAATTGCTAAATTCAAAATTAAATGATATGTGGATAAGGTAGTCATTTTACACAAAGATACTTTCAAAACCTTTAAAATATAAGTCTATATATGTATTAAAGTAGTTACCTCCTTTAAGAGTATTACGAATTTTAAATGAATTTTCCATTGATTCGTAATGTGTACTAAAATTAATAAAAATGATAAATAAAATAACACTTTAATATTTACTCAGCATATAAAAGGTAACATATTATAATAGCCTTTTACTTGTTGATTCAGACAATCTCAAAATCAGACTTCAACAAATTAGTATCTGTGTAAATTGGGGCAAATTGCTTAACCTGGGAAGGGGATTTAGCTTAGTGGTGCCGCCGCCTGCCTTGCAAGCACAACGTCCCCCATTCGATCCCCGGTACCAAAAAAAAAAAAAAAAAAACACTCATGGCAGCTTCCTCATTGCCCAGGAAGTGGGCTGGTAGGCCAAGCTAGGGTGGCTTGTCTGTCCAGGACATGTCGAAGGTTTCCTTTAAGATCATGCTGACGTTGGACCCGCGGCTGCCCTACAGAGTACTCAGTGTTCCGGAAAGTACACCTTTCACAGCAGTCTTAACGTTTGCAGCTGAAGAATTTAAAGTTCCTGCAGCAACAAGTGCAATTATTACCAATGATGGAATAGGACTAAATCCTGCACAGACTGCTGGAAATGTTTTTCTAAAGCATGGTTCAGAATTGCTAATTATCCCTAGAGATCGTGTTGGAAGTTGCTAATGCCTGCTACTGGGAGCACACAGTTACCTTTCAGAATAAAAGTTGCTTTTTATTTTGGTTGTAAAGGTGAAATCAGGCATGCAACATACAGTGAAGACAACAAAAGTCAGTGAAACAATGAAAGGTGACTCCTTTGTCCCTTGTTCTTATTCATACTCTTCATGTGAAGAGGAAGTGGTTACGAATGGACAGTACTACCACCAGAGAAAGTCATACAGTGGTTGACTGCTGCCTCACAACACATGTAGGGGGTTGATTTGTGGTAAATGGATTATGCAACGGAATTTTTTACCTGGAAGATAATGCTGATATTTTTTCTGAGTATATTTGGAAAATTAAAATTTCCTAAGTGTTACATAATTGTCTTTGAGTTAAAAGTGTAGAAGGATTGATTGTGGATCATAGATGGCAGTTTGCTTGATAGCACCTTATAGACTCACATACAGTTTGATTCTTAAATATACATTTTCTGATAAGTATAATAGACATGCCATTGAATACTTAGCTATCTTTATCATTTACATTTTAAGTTTTCAACCTTAATGTGTCATATAAATTTTAATTCAATATCAGAAAACCAAAACTTTAATTTCTTGATCTAACTATTATGCTCATAAACTAATGTCCCATACCAAATCATTTTTTTTCCGCAGTATCTGGGATCAAACTCAGGACCCTGCACTTGCCAGGCAGACACAGCTCCGCTGATCTAAATAGTTTTAACAGTATTCTTGCAAAATCCAATATTGGTCATGGTGGGAGTTTACAATACAATAGAAGCAACCTTTGCTGAGTTACATATTTCTTTAGAATTATGTGTCTCTTTATCAGTTTCCTAATCCAATGTTCTTATGACAAAAACCCTTAAGAGATAACTTCTTGAAGATATTATTTCTGAATAGCATTCTGAAAGAATATTGTTAGAGTGAAGATCTGAAACTCACCACAAACCTTAAAGAAATACTGATCAGAAATGCTGATGTGTTATATTTATTGAAAACCTAACTTTGAGGAGGTGTTAACATTAGACACCCAAATGGATAAGAAGCTAGGAAAGGGAAGATGGGAAAGCTCAAATGATCAGGCTGTGGCAAAGAGGAATGAGTGGCAAGGACAACAGTAAAGAGTAACAGAAAACTGTCAAAAAATGTCACAGAAAATGCCAAGGGGATGAACAGAACCGTGGAGGGTATGTTAGAAAAACTGAAATGGAAGACAAAATACATAGAAAGCAAAGAATATTTCTTTTCCACATACAGACTTAAAAGTATCCATTATGAGTATTCAAAGAATGATGTCCATAATAAAAGATTATATTTGTGTTTACAAAGGAAATCAGTATCTGCACAGTTTGAGAGGTGAATTGAAGGCTCATGGTGATCAGAATTAGTGCTTGCCCTACTGTATTATAAATGGGGAACCTTCTAGAGCAGGGGGTTTGCCTTTCTCGTTCTTTTTAGAGATGGAAAGGTAGATGTTCAATAAATAGTTCTCAGTTTATTCATGAATAAAGGCTCTCTATGACCAACATTTATCTTAGCATTTTTCAGCATCTTTGCTGTTATGGGCCCCAAGTTTATTGAGGAAAAACTTTACAATAAAAGGCAACAGAAACAGCATCTGAAGGATGACATCAATACTTTAAGGAATTAACAGATATTTTTCACAAATCTGAGGAATAAACAGGATTTTCAATTATCACAGGAGAAAAGTTTTGCTAAAAAATAAATATACTACTAGTTTGGGATGTTTTTATTTTTATAAAAAAATCTGATGCTCAAAGACCCCTATTAGGCTTCAGTTGTCTAGGTATTTTTATATTCCCAATCCTTGAATTTTTGGCTTAGTTTAATTTTTTTTCCCATTTTTCTAGCACAGAAATCTGCTTGTTGTTTGCATGTATGTTTATCGTCTCTTGTGCCATAAAGTGATTTATCTAATATTTTGGCTCTTTGGTTTTGAAAATTAGACTTAGTTCTTAAAGTACTTTGTTAAACAACTAGACATTTTATTATTAAATGTGGTCTATAAATTCTCTGTGCAGAATTCTTTGAAGTATTGTATTTAGTATAAATTCCTTACTGGCCCATAGTTATGAAAATACATTTTGTTACATTATAAAATATTGCTTAATCTTTCTAACCATAAATTTCTTTAATAGAAAATGTAAGTAATGATAACACATGATACCATCCCACATGGTCGGTATGAGAAGTACAGAAAATTAAAAGTATAGTTCTTTACTTTGTGCCAAGTTTGAACAATTACCATCATCATTTCTAAAATGTTCATTTTCAAATAATATAAATGCTCTTTCAAGTTCCTTCTTCCTTCCTTGTGAACAGGATATTTAAAATTTCTATTAGTAAATGTTTGTGATACATAATCAATAAATTTATCACAAACTTTTGCTACATATGCATATCACATCCTGATCCTTTTTATTTCCCCTTCCCTTCTCCTCCCTCCCATCTCACTCATCCCTTGATCTTCTTTCCCTCTCCACAAAGTCAATTTCCCTATCTTCCCTCATGTTTCTTTTACTTTTCTCTTTAACTTATTTATACTTTGGGTTTCAACTATCACAGAAACCATACAATATTTAACCTTCTATATCTGATTTATTTCACCGCCAGGATTTCAACTTTTCTACAGTTCAATGTATCTACGTATTTTTCATTCTTTTTACTCTTAAGTCTCCAAGTGATGTCACAATTTGGAATGAGCCAAGTCCATGAGTCACACAAAGAGAGGTCCTCAAAATTTATTTAAGGACAAATACGTTGAAATTTTATAAAAGATAAACAGATTTTATTGTGTTAAGCACTGAAATCTTGGAATTGTTAGAACATTTACATCCATTGTGACAAATATGCATTCCAAATAAAGTAACATCTGCTCTGGGTTCTAGGAAATGAAAAGCATTATAGAAAAGTGATAAAAGTGACATTTGTGGAAGCAGAATCTCTAGTTTCTAAAGGCAAAGCACATGCAAAGGACAAGATCAGGGGAGAGAGACAAAAACAGAGAGTGTGTTTTGTTTCAATGCCTATAACAAGGAATCTCTGTATGCCTTGATATATTGTCTTCCTACTCACTCCTTGTTCACTAAGATGCAACCAAGTTAGCCTTCTATCTGTTCTCTAAACACACCAATCTCATTTCTGTTCCAGGACCTTCACAATTATTGTTTACCCTGCCAGAAATATCTTCTCTTGAATTTGTGTTTGGCTAACTATTATTCACCAAGATAATAGCATCTCATGTCTTATCTTAAAGAAAATACAGTCTAAAAATATCCTAAGAATTTATCTCTAATGGCAGCACCACTTCCATTTGCCACTAGTAGCCTACAGTACA
>NW_004624744.1:13751195-13756195 GCF_000247695.1 Heterocephalus glaber | reverse complement strand
AAAAAGGTTAAAAAGTACATTCTTCTTCTGAGCTCCTGCTTTGTATTTAATAAATATCTCCTATTTGATTGTGAACTTCTTCAAGGATGAAACTGTGTACTACTGATTTCAGACACCTAACCATAGTGTTGATTTTTATGCAGCTGTGTACAAAGTTGTTGGTGTGTGTTATGACTCTGAAAATAAGTCTGTCAGGGAAGTAGAGTTTGTTCATAAAGGAAGTGAAGATACAAATGGTCTTTGGAGCACTTTGACATCAAAAATTGTCTTCTCTGAAGTTAGTCACCAGTGTTTACTGAAAGGTAATGATAGAAAAACTACAAATGTATAATGTATTCTTCCAAAAGTGAATGTGTGTTTGTTTTTGTGAGTTAAGTAAACTTTAAATGAACAATATGTTAAATACAGTACATAGCTTATGAACTTTATCAAAATTACAAGTTCCTTTGAATTTGCTACTGACTCCTGAGTTAACAAGAAGTCTTTAAATGATCTTAAATTCTCTATTAGAGACTCAATTTAGAAATTAGAAGGGCCCAGGAATTTAGCTCGGTGGTGCCAGGAGAGGCTGGGGCTAGAACAGGTGGTTTTATTTTCTGGATGGCTTCACACTCCTTGATTATGACAGTTGCTCAAAATGACATTTTCCTTTATGAGGGCATTTATGGCCAAATCTAAGTCCATCACTAAGGACTTACTTTGCAACACTCTTACCTATAACCCAGCCTCACTTCTGCTTTGCTTTGCAGTACTTTAGTAGCCCAGGCCCTTTTCCAGCATCTGGCATAAGTGTGGAGGACAGGCCATTAATGCCACTGTCCCTGCCAAGCTGACTTTTCAGCAGAGCTGGGCATTAGTCTACTCTGCTCTGTTAGTTTTAAAAAGAATGTATCAGGTAGTTTGCACAGGTATGTAGAAAGCCCTTATAAGGTGTGATGATTAATTTTATGTGTGAAATTGACTGGCTAAGAGATGCCCAGATAGTCAATATGGTTTTGTTTGTTTGTTTGTTTGTTTAGTGTGTCTGTGAACATGTTTCTTTTTAAATTTTATTGGTACATTTTAGGTATACAATGTAATGATATTCATCATTGGAAATTTGTACCTTTATGTAATCTGCCTTGGTTCTTATTTTTTTCCCCATTCCCTTGCCCTCCCTTCGACCCCTGCACCCATCCCTATTTACAAAGACTTGTAAATACTAAATAGTTTCTCTTCTGTGAGAAACTGAAAGTGTAAATAAGGACTAAAACCTATAATAGATATTGTGAAATAGGAAGAAAAGGGGCAAAGGGGAGGGGGAAGTGGGAGGGCTAGGGGAAGGGAAAGAAGAGAATGGAATTAATATGAGAAAATGAAAAAATGAACATGTTTATTGAAGTACTATCATTTGACTTAGCAGACCAGTGGTCCCCAACCAACCTTTTCAGCAACAGAGACTAGTTTCATGGAAGACAATTTTTCTATAAACAAGGGGTGAGGGAAAATAGTTTTTATTAGTATATGTTTGCAATACATAATAATTATATTTGCTAGTGTGAGCAGCACCACCTCAAATCAAAAGGCATTAGGTTTTCATTAGGAAGGTACAACCTACAGGTCCCTCACATGCAGTTTACAGTAGGATTCATACTCCTTTAACAAACTAATGCCTGCACTCATCTGACAGGAAGTGGAGCTCAAGCAGTAAGCAAGAGCAATGAGGAATGGCTATAAATACAGATAAAGACTTGCTTCCTTGTGGGCCAGTCACCTCTGCTGCACAGCCCTGTTGCCAACAGGCCACAGACCAATAGTGGTTGTGGTTCAGGAGTTGGGGACCCCTCTAGTAATCTAGTAAATTAGATCCATCCTTGTAATTTTGAGTGGACATTTTCTAATCCTTTGAAGACTGATTTAGGTGAGGAAGGGTGAATTTATTTTTACTTTTCTCTAGCTCAAGCATCCAACATTTTTGCCTTCAGACATAGCTCCTGGTCCTCAGGCCTTAGGATTGCCAGTGAATTAAAACACTTGCTTCCTTAGCTCTCCAGCTTCCAGATGACCTGTTGTGGGACTCTGTGCCCTGCATAACTTCATGAGCCAATTCACACTGCAAATCTAATCAATGTGTCTATATATTCTAAGAGTCCTATTTCTCTGGATAATCCTAACAGTATGCAAGGCATTAAGGTAAAGAATATATTATTCCTGAGCACTTCCAAGTTTCAAGATTGGACTAACAGCACGATTCATTTCTATCTAATAACGTGCCATTATAGCTAGTACTCTCAACTACAACTCTTTCTTATGTCCCTTTGCTCCAGCTGTATTTTATTTTTTTCTCACAGAATCTAGTATTTTGCCATCTGTTATAACTTTATTATAGAAAGTGTGAAAGAGAAGGAGAATTAGGTAGGTAAGTGTTTTGCAGTCAAACAAATACAAGTATTTGGCCAAATTCTTTTGAAGCCAGAATGAAATACAAGTACTTGGCCAAGTTTCTGAGCAGTGGAATTATTTCATCAAAGGAAGTCTAACTTACATGTCCAAAAACAGAAAACAAAACAAATTGCAATCTTTGAAGTAGATTTAGTAAGCTCAGAAGGTAGATCTCTTTCCCTTCCTCTCCAGCTCCTGCCCTTGCATGCCTGCCATGAAAGGCCCATTCTAACAAGTTCTTCTGCACATCATGTGTTGGAAAACCAAGTTTTATAAAAGGATAACCCATACATCAGGCCTGGAATTTATATAAAGAAGGCAAGAGAACAGTTAGAAAACAGTAAAATGGTTGCATTAAAAAAATAGGAAGGAAATACCTGAGTGACACAGGAGGATAAAGTGTAGTATGTGAGCAAAATGACATAGTTTTATTGTTGTTGTTTTACCTTGAGTTAGATAGATAATGTTTGGGTCACAAAAAGTTAGAAGGAAATGAAACATTTTTTTGGTACCGGGGAACAAACTCAGGACCTTGTGCTTGCCAGGCAGGTGCCAGAAACACTGAGCTAAATCCCCAGCTCCAGAAATGAAACATTTTTGAGAGGGTAGTACTAGGGATTGAAGTCAGGGCCTTCACACTGAAATACATCCTAAATCCCATTTTAATTTTTTATTTTGGCACAGATTTTCACTAAGTTGGCCAAGCTGGTCTTGAAGTTGTGATCCTCCCAAGATGTTGGTCTTATCGGAGTGTGTCAACACACTCAGCTGAAAAACATCATTTTTTAATTTTATGAAAAAAATAAAACATAATTTCATAAAGATATAATAAGACAATAACAATAGTTATACACTGTGTAAATTTCTAATGTTGGCTTATTACTTGGCAGGAAATGCCACATACAGATGTTTATTGGCATTTGGAGTTATGAGCTCTCTGATTTGCCTACCATAAGGAAATAGCTTCATATTTGTTAATCATTCCATCGATAAAGAATTCCATCCATAGAAGTACCTAACATGGGCCAGAGATTTATCTCAGTGGCGCTGCCACTTGCCTCACAAGGGCAAGGTCCTGAGTTCGATCCCTGGTTAAAAAAAAATATCTAATCATCACAGATTTATGTAGTTCACACAGTAGAGGAGTAACTGGAAAATATTCTACTTGCTAGCTAGTTAGAATTCCTCAACATAAATTTGGTGGTAATCTTGCTCATGGAAGAACACTAAATGGTTCATAATTTTAGTTTTAATTATAATAAGTGAATTTCTAATAGTCATAAATGCTTTCACATCAAAGAAGAGACATTCTCTCTATAGGTAATATTCATCCTAAATATAAATGATAATATTATATAATCCATATATATATGGATATGGATTCATTAGGTAGACTTACAGAGTCAGAGGCAGAAGAATCCACAATGACTGTCATCATGCTGGGGATCTGGAGGATTGAGTTGCTGCTCAGTCTGAGGCTTGAATCTTCAAAACAAGAGAGATCAGGGCAGCTAGTGACACTCTACTGGCCCACTGACACAAGTTACAGATATGGACATACCCTGACTCCTCATTCCCAGTAGCCATTTAACCTGTCACATGTCCTGAAGATTTTACAATGCTCATCATTGCCTCATTAAAACTTGTCAGTGACTTCATCTTTTAGATAAAGTTTAAAATGCTCAGAATGGTCAATTCAGTCCCTCATGTTCTGACCTTGGCTGACCTGTAAAACATCACTTTTGTCAATTTTCCTATATTTTATTTTCTACCAAGGATGAAAAATTTCTAATTCTCCAGACATACTCTAATCAGCTACATATCTGCCTAAAATGTATTAGTTCTGTTTCATTTGAAAAATATTCCAATATTCTTTCTACATTTAAACTTTTATCAACATTTAAAATTTTTTCATGTATGACTTTTTATTCTACTTCAATTTTTTATACTACATAATTTTTTTATTTTTTATTAATTATATCGGAACATTTAAGGTCTATAATATAATGACATTCATCATTGGAAATTTGCACCTTTACGTAATCCATCTTGGTAATTTTTTTCCCATTCCCCTGGCCTCCCTTCAACCACTCCACCCCTCCCTATCTACAAAAACTTTGTTTCCATTTTTTCTTTTTCTCATATGAATTCCATTCCCTTCTTTCTTTTCCCCTAGTCCTCCCATTTCCGCTTGCCCTTTGCACCTTGTCTTCCTAGGTATTCTACTTCAATTTTTAATAAATCAATAAAGTGTTACAAATATATAGTAGACAGCAGGTTGCTTCCAAATATTGTCACCTTTTAAAAACATTTCAGAAATGTATCTATATCCTGTAAGTATATATAGACATACAGATCTACATGTGTAATTTTTTTCCATTAAGTTTATTGGTACATTTTAGGTATAAAATAAAGTTACATTCATCATTGGGATCTTGTACTATTACTTGAGTATCTTAGTTCTTATTTTTTTCCCCTTCCCTTGCCCTCCCTTCACCCCCTCCACCCTTCCCTATCTTCAAAGACTTTGTTTCCATTTTTTCCTTTTCTCATATTTTTTCTTTTCCCTTTTTTCCTTT
>NW_004624744.1:13734555-13748261 GCF_000247695.1 Heterocephalus glaber | reverse complement strand
GGGGGGGGGGGTGGCTTGCTTCTGGTGCCTGCTCGGCTCACCTTCTCTGCCCTAGGAGTGTGGGATGGCAGCAGGAGACCTTCCTCTGTAATTTTAAATTTTCTAAGACAGATGCTAAGAAAAGAAATGAAAGTGATTAAACTAATTTTGATATAATATTTAACTCAATGTATCAAAAGCTAATTATTTCAAAATAAAGATAAAAATTTAAATGAAAGATTAACATTTCAGCACTAATTCTTTGATATATATGTTGTATTTTATACTAACAATACACGTAAATTTGGATTAGCTACATTGTGTACTCAGTAGCCCCTTGTTTCTAGTGGCTTCCATAGTGACAGAGCAATTCTAGAGCAGGAATTGCCAACCTTGCTACAGAGGCTTGATATCTGTTTTGATGTTGTTTGAGAGTCAAGGATTCTGACATTTTTAAATAGCTAAAAAAATCAGAAAGTAATAATATTTATTGGACCTGAAAATGATATGAAATTCAAATTACCATAGCCACAAATAAACAATTATTGGAGCACAACTATCCTCATTCATTTGTATATTTTCTTTGGCAAATTTCTTGCTAAAAAAACCCAAAAAAACAATTACTTTCCAAATACTGAATAGCCCACAAAAAGCTAAAAATATACCCTTTATACCCTTTATAGAAACAGTTTCCCCATCTCTGCTCTAGAGGATTTATCTCTCCTAGGACTATAATCATTGCTTGGTTATCTTTGCTAGCATTCAGTGCATGGCTGATATACAAAAGCAATTCAAAATGTTCAGCAAAAGATGTATGTTATAAATACAGTGAAGCATTTATTGAACAACTATACCCTTTTTTACCTTGAAATCATAATTTAACTATTTTTCCAGTTAAGAACATTTTATAAAAGACATTCAATAACATAACATTTTTAATTTAGACAGATCTGGGTCCAAGTGCAATGTTGCATCTTCTGTAATTTACTAATCTTTAACTCTTTCAGTATCTGAAAAATATGACAAGAAAAATGCTTATCTCACAAGTTTGTTGCAATAAACAAATGAAATGATGTGCATATAATAACTTAGTAGTCAATGTTATTTTTCAATAAATGTAAACTATTTTTACATACATCCAAAGTTTCCTTATTCATCTTATTCATTTTAATAATTCATTTAAATAATTTCTTGTCATTGAATTTGAAGGAAGTGATACTTCAATTAACATAGTTTATAAAATTATACAATTTGTTGATCGAACTCAGAACACTGTGCTTTCAATGCAGGCGTAGTGCCACTGAGCTGAACCCCCAGCCCCAATTTTTTCATTTTGACAAATCTTAGCATAGCTAAGGTTTAGTTTAAACTATAGATGAGTTTAAGATATTTTAGATACCAAATATTTTACTAGTGTTTGATGATCACTTTAGATTTATAAATGAATGTAAATGCTTACTTTAGTTACGTGAAAATGAGTACCTTCAAGGGAAAAATGTATTTTATATAAAGGACATGAAAAGAATTACTTAGAAAACTAACAGTTTTGAGAATCAGAAACACATATTTTTAAGTAATATGATACATAGCTTTACACTACACCCATAAAATAGTTTTTAAATGGCATAACTTTAGAATTAAAATATTTTTTAAAATAAATATAAAATTAATAAGTTTAAGTGATATTTAAATGTTATAAATTACTATTGTGTTTAATATTATAAATGTATTCAATTCATATTGTTCTCTTGATTTCCCCTGCTGAAATGTTAGCATTGCAGAAAATAATTCTTTAGACAGTTATGTTTAATTTAGCTTTTATGACTCCTTAGAGTGAAGAGCAGAAGAGTGTTGTAATCTTCTGGTCATGAAGAATCATTTGCTATGGTCAACTGGATAAATGCTTGTGCTACCTCCTGGGAGCAGGACAGAAAAGAGTAGCTGGATCTATTCAGCTAAGATGTGAGGGTCTCCATATTCTTTCAGAATCAGTGGCCTTAGAGGGATCATAAATTGCTGAAGTAGAACAATCCTTACTCCTCTTTATCTCTCACCCGCTGCCTTTGAAATCAACTGGAGCTTCGTACTTGGAAGCACCACAAAGGGTAAGGCTGGAAATAAAAATATGGCCTAGGATTTGCGATGCTCAAGTGATTCAAACTCATTTCTCCAATAGCTGCACTTCTGAAACATGTTAGACTTATCTCTGATGTATTGCAGTTCACAGCATTCTAATTCATTTTACAGAGGTAATCCTCCTCAGCTCTACCATTACTTTTCTAAAGGAAAGCTTATGCTTTGGTTTCTTTTGAAATAATTTATCATTAGGTTCATAATTCCTGATTTTATCAAATTAGGCCATACAGAGAGTGTCCAGGCCTTCTTTGTGGACAAAACCAAAGTGCTCAGAAATTCCCATGGTATGTAATGCTCATCTGTGATGTAAAATTGTCTCCAACTTTCTCTTCCTTACTTTAAACAGTTTCTGTTTTGCATATTTTTCTCACTAATTAAAAACAAGGATAATAAAGACCCTAAGCTTCTTTATTCAGCACACAACAAAATATACTTATTGTTATATGTAAAGTTGATATTTTAAAACTGATGTTCTTACCAAAAAAAAAAAAAAAAAAACTGATGTTCTTGGAGCCTATTCAGTTTTACAAACACACTGCACATTAGCATTGTATTCCTCAGACAAAGCATGGTCTGTAGCTACTTAATTCATTTTATATTAATACATATATTAATTTTGTTTTATATTCATGGGGGTCTTCATTTTCAATTATGAGGGTTTCATTTTTAGCAGTTAAAAAACTCCCGTATGCTTTGGAAAAACATAAGTAATCTAGAAAATAATTGCCACTTTGTAATGTTTTACAATGAAATATTATTGATTATTGCTAAAATTAATGTTGATATTGATTTTCTTATCTTAATTTGTAACTTTGTTGCTACCTTTGTTAGGCTCATTTTATAAATCAAAAATAGGTATAAATCTTTGTAATGGTTACTAATAACAATAGTAAAATAACTATATTGCTCTCAGATACCATGGAATTAGTGATTTTTCTCCTGGAAAAAGAATATTCAGAGAAATTGAAATGAGAGAATCCAGTCATTTAATAAGAACAAATATTTTAAAATTTAACTTTAATATAATATTACTTATTAACATCTAATAAGTTATATTTTGTAGTGATGATTTCAGTTTAATATAATTCTCCATTGTGCATTCTAAAACTATCATGCAAGCCAATGCTTAAATAAATAATTGCTAATCAACTTCAATTCACAACAATTCAATCATTTGCTTTCTTCAGACTCTATTACACATTGAGTACTCTTTTATTTTAAGTTAAACTCCTATCACTAATCATGGAGGAACAAAGATGTGTCCAAATTTTGAAGAAACATGGCTGTCCCAAAGCTCAGATAATGAATTTTAGCTCTCTCCAGAGAAAAACCTTTCCTGGATGTAGTCTGGCAATATTCCAAGATTTCTTTTTAAAAGTAACTCCATATGTGTACTGAAAATAAGCTAGTGATGTTTTAAATCAACTGGAAAGAGAGGTTGTTCTTTTCAATATTTTTTTCCTGAGCATAACTTTGAAGTGCAGCATTTGGGGATTATGAAGGTTTGGGTTACCTGCTGAATGAAGGCATAGAAAATTATTTGAAAGTACCCTTTTAAAAAAATGTACTTGAAACTTATGAAATATCACCTGTGGTTAAGAGAAGGTATGCAATTCAAAGAGGGTTTTTTTCAACCTAAAGAGAAAGAGTTAATTTTAAATTGAGATTATATTTTCCATGTTTTCTATGGCTACGAGATCATAATCAAAAATTTGTGGTTCACTTGCTTTTAAAGGCAGGAGATGATGGGGATGAGTAAATGCTATAAAATTAAAGAAAATATGAGTAAATTTATAATGAGTTCGATGCTGTGAGCAAAACTGAACCCAAGAACAGAGCTTACTGTATTCTAATGATTGTTTCACAGCAGGTATTTTAAGTGATTTCATTTTCAAATAAATTCAACTTGTATCTATTTCCCTGTAATCTGTTCTGAATTACTTGATGTAGTCAAAGGCATATATATATATATATATATAATATATATATATAATATATATATATATATAATCTTTTCATCGGCAATAATTTTAGCTAGAGAAAAATTGCTGGTATTGTTAAATTTGTATCATATAACTATAAAGTAAAACACATTTGGATAAGTATTATTTTCAGAAAGTAAAGAAACTGTAATAATCCATGTCTCACTTATACATGAGAGATTTTCTTTGTCTACAGATTACAGATACATTTGTTATAATTGAGTATTGTCAAATACCATTTTGAAAAAATTTCTATGTCTATATAGTTAAATATTTAGCTCAGTATGCAAAACATTTTATTATAGTCAAGTGGGTAGACTGTAGCCTCTTCATTTTAACAGCAATAAATAAATGATTAAAAAATATTAAAATTTCTGATATTTATCAGAGTAGGTAGTAATTTGTTTAAAAATGTACTTCTTTGGAAATACATGCATACCATGTTCACAGCAGTGTAATTCATAATATATAAACCTTGGAAACAGGTTATATGTTCTTCAACAGAGGAGTGGTATTTACACACAATGGAGTACTACTCTGTCATAAAAACCGATAAACAATTCATTTGTGGGAAAATGATGTACTTTGAGAGCATAATATTCAGTGAAATAAATCAGAAACATTTAAATAGCACATGATTTTTCTTATATAACCTACCCAAATTACAAATAAAGAGCAAAAGAAAAGATAGATATTAGAAAGTAGAGAGATAGATCTTTCTCTTAAAGGAAGGGGATTAAGACATGGAGGGGAGAGGGAGGAGGGAAAAGGGGGTGAAAAAAGAATGAAGATGTGTTATGTACATGTACTAAATCCACACATGGACTATAAACATTATGTACTGTAAAAGGGGATGAATAAAAATTTAAATGAAAAATGTGAAGAAATGGCTTCAGAAATTAAATTTCAAATTAATGTAACATTTAAAAGTAGATCATTTTTACTTACTACGTTTTAAATGCAAATATTGTATGGTTTATAACATATGGTAAAACTTTAATTTTCATTAAGCTGTATATTTTATTACTGTATCTAGAAACATTTACTGCTGATTCTTCTTACATAGAAGACACTGTGATAAGTGCTGAGAAGCCAATGAAATGTAGTGCATATCCACATTGATAAGTATTGCTAAGGAGAAAAGAATAACGCAGAGCAGAGTGTAAAACTTTGTGTATGTTGTACATGGAGGTTATTGAGATTTTAGATTTAAAGCTAGAAAGCTTTTCTAAAGTGACTTTTGAGTAAACAGCTAAAGGTTCATAGAACTGAACAGGTAAATAGCTGAAGAATAGTGTCGCTGTCCAAGCAACATTCATAGAAGTGTTTCTCCTGGATTCTGTGAGCAATGAGGAGGGCAGTGTGGTAGGAACAATGTTCAGGAACACAGGCAAGAGAAGCTATGGGAGATGTCCAAGAGGTAGTGTAGGCAAGGTCAGATAGGACTTTGAAGGCCGTGCAAAGGCCATAAAATTTAACTGGAGTGAGTTTCAGGATTTTGAGCAGAGGAATGATGCAATATGAACCTTGTTACAGCACATTGCCATTTTTGCAAATACACTGCAGTAAACCAGGGTAATTTCAGAAGACAATTTGAGAGCCCATTGCAACAATTAGGAAAAAGATCATGGTTTTTCAATGGTATTTGACAGTGGTGAAGGCTCAGGTATCACAAAAGGGTTGAATATTTAATCTATAGATACAATAGAGGCAACAGAGCTTGATAATCAATTCAAAGTATAATATAAAGAAAAAGAAGCATCTCAGATGATAGGAGATAAGATCAGAAGAATGAGATTATCATTTATTAAGGTGGCAAAGACTGATAAAAGAGTGGGTTCAGAAGGAAAAATTCAGGAAATTATCTTTGGGCAAATTGAGTTTGTCATGGCTTTCAGATATTCACGTTGAGCTGCGAGTAGGCAAATGTTTACCAAGAATGGAATGGATGTGGGAGTCTGAAATTGGATATAAATTTGAGAATCATTATAATTTAATTGTATTTGAAACTGTTAGGCCAGATGAAATAACCCTATGAATGAGTGTAGACAGATATAAATAAATGCATAATTTTCTATTATAGTGTTAAATGTAGTCATCACTTTTTAAATCGTTTACAGATATAGATAGATAGCCTAATACATAACACTGGACCATGAAATCTCAAAAGAAAAATAGCAAGATATTCAGAAATAAAAGGAAAACTGGTAAATTGCTAAAATACTCTAGAAAACAATTCATTAATATATGTTATTGGAAATATGTATACACTATGACTTAACATTGCCTACTTTGGGCATGCCATAAAGAAATGTTACAAAGAATTTTATCACGTATACTCCAAAAGATGTATAATAAAAATTTTTAAATATTGCAACTCTAATCTATTGGAAAATAAATGAGAGAATGCCCATTAGTATATCTAAATAATAGAATATGGCAACTTTATAAACTAGAACTGTGTGCATCAAAATATATTGGTCTAATGACCAATATGTTGTTAACAAGCAAAGCATTGAACATTTATATAGTTTTGAAATCATTTTATGTCAATTAAAAATATAAATGTTAGGATACATGTGCTAAAATATGAAAATAGGTACATCTTCAAAATTTATTACAGTTATTTCTACTGGGGAAAATGACTGGAGAGAGAAACATTGAAAATTACAATATTATTTGCATGGATTTTTTTTCTAGAAAATAAAGTGATCATACGCAAGAACAAAAATGTCTATTTCTTAGTTGTGTGTTATATACTATGTATGTCATATATATATATATATATATATATATATATGTATGTATTTTTTTTTGGTACTGAGGATTCAACTTGAGACCTTGCACTTGCAAAGCAGACAGTGGAACCACTGAGCTAAATCCCCAGCACCTGTATTTTATTTTTGTACAAAAAATGATTTGATTTGTGTTTTGCATGAAAACCGAATTAGCAAATCTTCTAGATTTTGACCTAACTCGCTGTAAGTTTGATTGCTACTAGAAAAATTAAATAAATTGTAAAATAATTGACTCGGTACAGGATTTTTGCTACACTCTATTATTTTCTCTCAGGGCATATGTTAGTATATTTCTTTTGTTAGTTTCTCCTAGTTAAATTTAAATTCATAGCATCATCTATTCCAAAATGAAAAGGGAGAAAGGCTATATCTTATAAGGAAAATGCTTCTACCTGGAAACTGAAATAGACATCGTGGGTGGAAAATTCACAAACAGCGAATGCTGCAGTGAATTCATTTTTCAGTTGTTGATATTAAACAAGAACACATCTGAGATTCCACTTCCTGTGTTTGTAGATTACAATACAAATGATAAAATGGTGTATCTCTGTAATTCTAAATATTTTATAATAGAAAGCATTTATGACAGAGAATCATATTACTCACAAAATATTAAGTTGCATGTAGTTTTCTACTTCTTTTAACTTTGAGGGAAACTACGTCTTTAACCTTTACTAAATGAGATAGGAAAAAATGAACAACATAAGCAAAGAGAGTAATTTTGTAAAAAGTATATGATTTTATTTTCAGAAAGGTAAATATTTAACAAATATGAAATATGATTAATTTTTAGTATTGTACATAAGATTTCTCAAAATGTAATGACTTAATGGATTTAACAAAGAAATATGCAAAATCTTTAAATTCAGTAATTTGAATTGAATGAGGCAATAACAGAATATATTACAAAGATAGGTGATTATTACTATAGATTGAAACTTTTTAAATAGATCAGTTAGTAAATGTGAAGCTTGCCAAAAACATTTCTGAAAATTGTGTTAATTTTCCGTTAGTAATTAGATTTGCATTATAGATGTTTAATATTTACATGAAAAATTACTTGCCTAGCTTCTATTTTAATTATTCATAGCCTCCTTATAAATGTCTGTTGTTGACTACAAGAGTGAGAGAATTAAAGGTATTTTATTGAGTGATTTTTCTTTTACCTAAAAACTGCACTTGCTGAGCATTGTGGACTCTGACAGCAGGGTGTCTGGTTTGAATTCCTTAATCTCTCTCATGTTCCTCACCTTTACAAGGAGGCTGAATGTTTTGTGAGTATTTAGTGGGATGATACATTAAGCTACTTAGTGTTTGGTACCTGGTAAACATTCAAATTGCCACTCTTCACACCTTCATTATTGTTTTTGCTGGTGTGGGAAAGGAACTAATGTTTTTAATGGTTTCTGCTAAAAAGCATCCTCCTTGGACCCTCTTAAATTCATTCCCTTTGATTAATAATTACTCAGAAAATCACATATGTTTAAGTCTCTTTCATGATTATAGCTCTTAATGATTTTCAGTTGTTTTTAAGGTAAAAGACTAAAATCCATAACAAAATTTTTGAGGACCTGTATAAAATGGCCCTTTCCTTCCTCAACAGTTTCACATCTTAACACTTTTTCCCCTTTGCTCCCTTATGCCCTTTCAGTTCCTCAAAATGATCAACTTTCTTCCTACTTTAAGACATTCTCATACACATGCAGTATATCCAGTTGCTGTAATTCCTAGTCAGGTCCATGTTCTAAATGAATCTCCTCTGAATCTTCCAGAACAATCTCTGAAGCCTTCCATCTAGGTTAGACCTGCTCTGTTACAAACTTTCTTAATTATTTTGTGATTATTTTTGTGTGAGATGCTGTTTTTCTATATTTATGTAATGAGTTTTCTACAAAAGAATTATGGAATGAGTTACAGCAACCATTACTAAATCCCTCCAATTACCCACAACCATTTAGAATTCTCTTAGACTGGAAAAGAAGGGGATTGGAAAGAAGCTCACAGAGAAGAAAAGGAGTATGATAGGACAACATGGAGTGCACATAAGTTTGAAGAATTCAAAGTCTTAGGATATTTAAGAATTCAGGAAATTTATTTTAGATTTCTAGATAACTTGTAAAATATTGTAATTTACCTCACTCCATCATATTACAGAAGCAGGAAAAAAGTTTCAATTGTAGTTTTGCATTTTCCCCAGAAAAGACTTCAGTTGTCCCTGCTGCTTTAGAACATTGCAAGTAGGTTTCAAATTCTGGAAGACATTTCAGCAGATGGCAGGCAGAAATGCATTTTGATCTTCTGTTACCACTATTGCCACTACCACCATGTTGATATTATTGACCACCACATGGAATGGAGACCAAGCAATCACCAGAAATTGAACAAATCCTAAGAGGAAATGTTTCCACTAATACATTAGGCACCATTCTATAATTGAAATTTAGTACTCTATTACAATACAGGCATACTGAAGATCTTTTTGTTCTCTCTAAAATTGTGTAATTCTTACTAGACTATTGCCTGGGTTACTTTTCTCCTTGCTGAGACAAAATATCCACACCTTAAAGAGGAAAGGTTTATTTCAGCTCACAGTTTGTACAGATTTCAGTCCATAGTTGGCAGGCTCCCAGGCAGGGGAGCATGGCAGAGGGGCATCACAGAGGAAAAATAGTCCATGGTTTGGCCAGGCAGAAGGCAGCAAGCAGTGAGCAACAATAACAGCAGCAGTCTGCCTCTCCGTTTATCCCTCCCAGTCTACCTGCCTTTGGAGTGGTGTCACTCACACCCAGGATGGGCCTTCCCATTATCCACAGCCAGAACTATCCTAAACCAATCAATGGACTAATTTAGTAATCACACACTCTTAATCCCAGCATCACACATCCTAGATTCAGCCACCTTGAAAAGCCTCACCTATGATTACATGAGGGTTTGGGGGACATGTAGTCATAAGCCATAACAACTGTTAACTCCATAAAGACTTTTTGTCAGTCCTCTGTCTTCACAACATAGTTCAGTATGTGGTACAATTAGGTAAATAAATATTTTCTACATGAATGAATAAGTGATGATAGATTTTGTAACCTTACAGTGCACTGTTTGCATGTGTGTGTCTCCCACACGTAAGAGTCCCAATTTTTGGTTGAAAAAATAAATTAATGGAATAAATTGAACTTGGGGTTTAATTATACAAAAAGTGGATGTAGATGTTTGTCTGTGTGTGACAACCACCTCAT
This sequence comes from Heterocephalus glaber, assembly GCF_000247695.1. Next base: position 13,738,130 of record NW_004624744.1, on the reverse strand, counting down.
AAAATGCAGTTGGCGAAATGCTGGCTAAAAATGAGAAATTTCCCCCATCCTTAAATTGCTTTCTCTTCATTTTTCATTAGCTACTCATCATTTGAAACATAATTATGTTTATAGTGAACTTGATTGTTCACTTTCTAATTTATTTGCTGTTATACTTTGGATCTTAAATGTTCCACAAAGGCCCGTAGGCTAAAGTCCTGTTGGTCAGTCTGTGCTACTATTGGGAGGTAGTGGAACCTTTAGGAGCATAGTGTCTACAGGAAGAAAGTTAGGTCATTCAGGAAAGCCCATTGTAGAAGATATTGGAACTCCAGCCCTTCCCTCTTTCTCTTTGCTTCAAGGCTGCCATGAATTAAGCAGATTTGCTCTGCCTTATGCTCCTTTCCATGATGTGCTTACTCGACAAGAGCCCAAACAGATAATACCAGCTGACCCTGCACTGAAACCTCTACATTCATGAGCCCAATTAAACCTTTTCTCCTTTAGGTTGATTTATCTCAGATATTTTTTACAGTGACAGAAAACTAACACACTTAATTGAAAGAAGTAAATAATTCCTTATATAAAGCATGTTTGGTTGATATCCATAGAACAGATTTATTCTTAAATTTAAATGGTAATTTTTATTAAAATCAAAGAATTTTCAAGTGATCATCAATAAACCCAACCCAATTGCAAATGTTCTCTTGAAAACTGCATGGTAACAGGAAAAAGTTGTCCTTCTGCTAAGGTAAAATATAACAACTTTTCTTTTTATTGTATTAAATAAATATGTTTGCTTATCCTAGAATGACTGAACAAAATAATTATTGTGATATCAATGTATTCACTTTTACAAGACTCTTTATAGCCACCCCTGATCTCTAGGGCCAAAAAATAATCCCAATTTAGACAGTGAGATTTTGTTTCACATATTAAAAATGAACTACATTTCACAATCTAAAAAGAAATTCAATTCATCTATTATCTTCTTTTCAAATTATCCTGAAATAATTACAAGGTTTTTTTAATAAAATATTAATCTTTAAAATTCAAATATGATACATAAAAAAAATGAGTATTTCATCAAGATCTGATATGTTCAAAATTTCTGTCAACTTTGTTCTAATGCTATATAGAAAGTGAAACAAGTTTAGTATAAAATTTCCTGAGATCACACAGAAATTTCGATAAAGCAAAGTAATATGATATACTTAGGAAAGCATGTTCGTTATATCTATGACTTTGTTCTGTCTCCTCTCAGTGTTACCGGGAAGTAGTATAAAGCCTTATAAAACACAGTATAGCTAGTGAAACAAATAGGTTGATGTAAGTGGAAATTCAATATAAGTTGGCTTGACAAATGGAGGGAAATTTTACATTGAGCCTGTGGAATTTGGGGCCTGACTTTTAAATTTGATTGATTTAAGAATTTCACATATATGGATCCAATGCAAATGGGTATCATGACATCATGAAAAGCAATATTATCAACTAAAAAAATTGCGGAAGTCTCTCTCCTGGGCAGTGGATGTGTAATATCTTTTTACCTACTAAAGTTAACTGCTGTAATCTACTTGTTTTTAGCTAGTCTTGATGTAGTTTTACAATTTAACATGTTGCTTGTTGAGCTTCTTAGTAGCCTTTCTTTTCATCAAATAGGCATTTGGTGAGTATCATAAGGCTAATCTTTTCCACTACTTTTTGTTTCATTAAAGTTTAGTTTCTTTATTATGTTAAAATTCAATTAAGTATTGTCTAATTTATCTTTTCAAAGACATTCCATTCAAACCATCTATATATCCTCATGAATATCTTCTTCAGTGTAATAGAAAAAAATGAAATTATATCAATAAAAATAGTATTAAAAATGAGAAGAGTTTTCTTTACTCTAGCCCCCTTGGGGCATACCTACAAAATATTTCAAAAATTTAAAGTCAGGAATAAAAATTAAGTGAGCAGCTCTGAATGTAGCCTCAAACTGCAATTTAAAAAATTGAAACAAACAATTTATATCTTCCTTAATCATCTATGTGTTTAATTGGTAGTTTTCTACACTTTATAAACACATATGAGAGAGATCATGTTGAGTGCCTGATATCCTTATCTACTGTCCATATTCTTATCAAATTTTTTCTAACAAAGATGTATTCAATGTTTTTAGTTTTAATATTTTGAAGTTTGTGCTGGTAGCTCCTTAGTAGAGCGATTGCCTAGTATGTTCTAGGTCCTAAATTCATTCTCCAGCACTGAAAAAGATAAACATAAAAATAACTAAATAATTTAAATTAATGAATTCTAGTAATGGTCACTTCTGTTGGAAGGTAGGTTCTGAATCATTTTCTCAATAAACAAATTTAAATTTGAATTACTTAACCCAGTTCATACTCTTAATTTCAAAATAAACTTTGGGTATAAACCAAATAAGCTCTGAAGATTCAGATTAATTAGTTATTGAATGGATAGTATTTTGATAGAAGGAATATGTGGAGATATACACACACAACTACACACACACAAATTTGTCTTTCTTTGAATTTATATTTAAATCAAACATTGAAACCATTGTGAAAGTAGATGTACATAGTTGAAGTGCTAAAACATCAAAATTTAAAAGAATATTTTTGTTTAATGTTTCTCTGTTTTTTCCCTATTAGTTTAAATGCAACTCAGACATATTAATGTCCCTTATTGTAATTTCTTTTTCAATCTGTTAAACCCTATATGCAGTATAAATTCTTATAATATTTCCTCGGGCCAGCATTCCATTACTTTCAAAATTAATTTTCTAAGATATTTTACTAGTATTTCAAATTATAATTTTTTTTATTTATTCTTTTGTAAAATTTTTATTTTATTGGAACAATTTAGGTATACATTATAATGACATTCATCATTGGAAATTTGCACCTTTACATGGTATCTCTTGGTTCTTATTTTTCCCCCTTCCCCTGTCCTCCTTCAACCCCTCCATCCCTCCGTATTTACAGAGACTTTGTTTCCATTTTTTCATTTTCTCATATTGATTCCATTCCCTTTTTCCTTTACCCTACCCCTCCCACTTCCCCTTCCCTTTTGCCCCTTTTCTTCCTATTTCACATTATCTATTATACCATTTAGTCCTTATTTACACTCAGTTTCTCACACTAGAGAAATTGTTTGGTATTTACACGTGTCTCCCATGTATTTCACTTAAGAGTATCACCTCAATGTGCATCCATTTAGCTATAAATGCCTCTAATTTTTCATTTTTTATGGCTGGAGTAGTACTCCATTTTATTAAAAAAACACATTTTCTTTATCCAGTCTGCAGTTGATGGGCATTTGGGCTATTTCCAACTTTTAGCTATTACAAATTGTGCTGCTATGAATATGGGTACACATATATCTGTGATATGATTCTTTTAATTCTTTGGGGAAGATCCCCAGCAGGGGAATAGCTGGGTCAAATGGGACTTCCAGTCCTAGTTCTTTGAGGTACATCCACTTAGTTATAAATGTCTCTAATTTCTCGTTTTTTATGGCTGAGTAGTACTCCATTTTATAAAAAAAACCACCTTTTCTTTATCCAGTCTGCAGTTGATGGGCATTTGGGC
>NW_004624744.1:13658056-13730538 GCF_000247695.1 Heterocephalus glaber | reverse complement strand
GTTTTTTTGTTTTATTTTCATCTTTATTTGACATATTTTATTGTACGTTAATTTATCAACATCATATTATTGAGCATCAGTTTTCAATGGTATTTTAAATACACAGTTTTCTATAAGGTATAATTCATTCTTTCATTCCACAGGTGTATGTTGAGTTCACACTTTCTGCATATGCACTGTGCAAAGCCCCTGATATTGTGGATGTTTATTGTTTTGCCATTCAATCTTCAGATTCCCTTCATGTTGTAAGAAATTTGTGGTTTTGGTTTGGTTGGTCTATCCTTCTTGCATTCAGATCATTTGTATTAGGCAAAACTCTCAATATCTAGTTTAGCAAGCAGCTCATTTCATCCAAACCAAAGTCAGTCAGTGCATTTCCTTCTGTACACCTAGTGAGAGCCTAGAAATGGACACATCATCTCCCAGAGTACATGAAATGTCTAGGGCTCTATTCATTCATACTGACTCTAGGCTTGCCAGCTTGAAAGTGCCAGTCTGTACATTGGCTTTCAGCTGAAGTCCATTAATTTAAATTTTTAGTCACTGAAACCTAATACCAATACTAATACATATTTTGCGGTGTCTAAGAGATGGCCCTCGCAAAGATAAGTGGGTAAGTAGAAAGCTAGGCAGAAACCAAAGAACTGAATGTCATTCTAAACACAGGAAGAATAACAAGTAAAACCCTGAAGGTAGAAAAATCCATGAACAAAAGGCTAAATAATTTGGGGAAAGTTGGTGATTGAAATTAGGGGCAAGATTAAAACCTTGAAAAGCATAAAGAGAATTTTCCTAGTTATCTTCTGAGCAAATATAAAACAATGAAGTGCTTTGGGGAATAGACATCCATGATGATATTACTTTCTGAAGAGATATCTCCTACAATGTGGAGAACAAGGTAGCTGAAAGATGACAGCAAAGGCAGGATACTGCTAGATTAGGTAAGTAGGTTAGACCAACTAGGACAAAATTGTGCTATGTTTATAAGACACACACACACATACACACACACACACATACACAAAGGACAAAGATGATTGGAATGAAAGTAGTAAGGAACATGCTTATTCTGATATTTCATCTAGTTTGGAACTTGAATATTAATTCAGCTCTTTCATGTTTTAGCTCATCATGTATTTTAGCCTATCACAATAGTCAGTAAACATTAAAATGGCATAAAAGGTAAATTTTCTAAAAACATGAAACCACTTATTCTTGCCCTTAAAAATGTTTTCTTTATATATTTTCTTTTCTTCTTTTCATTAAGTTTATTGGTACATTTTAGGTATACAATAAGATGACATTCATCATTGGGAATTTGTACCTTTCAATAGTATGTCTTGGTTCTTATTTTTTCCCCATTCCACTGCCCTCCCTTTAACCCCTCTACCCTCCCCATTTACAAAAAACTTTGTTTCCATTTTTTTCTTTTTCATATTTTTTCCCTTCCCTTCTTTTCTTTATTTTCTTTCAATTTATATAGGATATATAAATGTCTTGCTTTTACAATTAAAAACACAGATGGATCTTTTTCCACTTTGTTTGGTTCACATTTCTTTATCATATCTATTTCAATGACTACATAATACCTCAGTGAATTGTTTGCCATAATATACATACTTAGCCTCTCAGCTGACAACTTATTTTCAAATTTCTCCTATTTTCCACAATTATATAAGACATTTTAAAAAAATATTTCATATCTTTTTTACTTGGGTAACTTATTTTTTTGTGTGTTACCATATGAGTTTTTAAATGATGCATTTACCTGTAAATTATTGTATACCATAGTACATGCAGGGTGATGAACCTCTTATTTTAAACATGAGAAATATAAATCTGAGAAAATCTAGAAGCATAAGAAAGCAGAAGAAAGAAAATGAAGTCATAGTGACCAAAGGAACATTTTTATTTTTCCATCGAATCACTAAACAAGTCCCTTAATGCTTTTCTAAGACTTTGAACAGAGTAGTTCCTTTAAAAAGTTGTTACATACATAACTAAATGATTATCATGATACTTCAGGAAGACAGTCAGCAATAGAAAAATTTCCAAAGATAAAGAAGGTTACATCAATTATATTAGTAGGAAACAACCTCTTTTCTTTTGCACCCTACATGCATCCCCATATCATTGTAGTTGGGTTATGTACACAGGATGCCAGAGCCTATGGTTTTATTAGGTACCCTAAAGTTACAGGTAACCCAGATATACACTCTGCATCTAAATTTTGCTTGTAGAATATCAAGGTTGCACACTTCATTTCCAATTTCATGGAATACCCTTGGCATGGGAAACTTATTACAGTGAGTTATAGCCATCAACTTCGAATTCATCCCCTTGTTAGAAATGTCTATAAATCAGATCAAACAGAGCTGCACCAATGTGACAAGCTACAGGGAATAGAACTATGCTGTGTGGATTCAAGAGGCTGAAGCTGATAACCTTTCCTCTCATCAAGGTGGTGAGTAAACAAATCTGAATAGGTATGCATTTCAAAATCTATCTTTATTAAAAAATTTATTTTGTTACTTTGCTTAAATGGAAAATATATTATTTTCTAATAGTTATTTCTTCTAAAAGTTTTGCTTTAATGTAATAGCCTGCTTAGTCCCTTATTATTCATAAGTTTTGCATTTATTTCATCTGCTGTCATTGCTTACTTTTTTGTAATAACACAAATATGAAATTTGTCAACATAAAAAGAAAAAAATTAAATTTACTAGAAAAATTTGGGCTTAAATGATCAAGAAAATTTAATTTTCAATCAGACACTTCATCAACCCTAATACTGAGGCATGTATATTGGTGCTGGGTATTATTAATTTAGAGCCATGTTTATGATACTATTTCTTATTTTCATTCTTCCTTGTACACATCTCTGCCATATTTTCTGAGTTTTTTGGTCTTTCTTTCTTTATTCTTAGACCTCTGGTTTCCTAAATTATTTTTGGAAGATATCTGTACTTCTGGCCTCTGTAGTTCCATTTTTAGTTTAAAAAGGAAATTCATGCTAGACATGGTGGTGCAGCTCTGTAATCCAATGACCCTAGGAGGCTGAGTGAGACACGAGGATCAAAATTCCAAGCCCAGCCTGGGCAACTTAGTGACTTAGTGAGACCCTGTCTCAAAATCAAAATTGTTTAAAAAGAGCTTGGGATGAAGCTTGGTGTAAAGGTCCCATTTTCAACTCCGGTAGCCTCCAAAAATGCTTTGGGCTCTTCATTGGGTACCTTAATGCCAATGTATTAAGGGGGAATCATGGTAGTTTAGGTGTAGACAAACCAAAAAATAAATACATTTGCATATTGTTATGATTAGGATTTGAAATGTTGCTCCAAACTTACGTGTTGGTTTGTTTGGCAGGTGATATGAGTAGTCAGAAATGATTGGCTAACGAGAGCACTAATTTTATTGAAAGGATGCATCCATCGATGAGGTTGTAATTTGAAGGCAGTATACGGAGTTAATGACAGAAGGAACTAAGACCTGATTGAAGAAAGACCATAGGAGAATGACCATGGAGATTATCTCTATGCCCCAGTCTTTTCCTTTTGTTTTCTGTCTCTATGTGTCTCTCTCTCTGTCTCTTTCTGTCTCTCTCTCTCTCTATCCTCTTGCTCTCTCTCTTTGCTTCTTGGTTGTCAACAAGGTGAGCAGCTTTCCTCTGGGATGTCCTTCCTCCATGGCATTCCTGCCTTGTCAAAGGCCTAAAAGCAACAGACCCAGCTGACTATGAACTGGAGCCTCTGAAACCGTGAGCCAAAACACACTTTCCTCTATTTTGTCGGAGTGATGAAAATCTAACTCAAAATTTTTTCTTTATTTGTGCCAATACAATTTCTCCTATTAACTATAGTGATAAGATATCCCCTAAACTAGTGTTTATATTCAATACCTTAACAATTTACTTCAGTGGTCAGCCAAATTCATTTGTATGTATAAATGTGACTAAAACCATACAGAACATATAAGCACTCAGAAAATTTAGAAAACTTTTGTCATTATTTTTAAAGAATTTAAAAATAATATTTTTTTTGCAGGCAAACTGACACCCAAGACACACCCACACCCCCATCTTTGGAACTTGTGAATGAGCATATTACTTTTACATGAAAAAGAAACTCTGCAGCTGTAATTAAAATTACAACTTTTAAAAATGGGGACATTAGTTTGGACTGTCCAGGTAGATGTAGTTTAATTACATCAGCTTGTAAAAGCAGAGGAGTTTCTTCTGCTGGAGTTAGGGAGAAATTACAGAAGTTGAAGTTAGAGAGATTTAAAGTGTGAGAGAGACTGAATGCATCATGGCTGTTGGCTGCCACACAGAAAGCAAGATAAGCAAGGAATAGTGGTAGCCTCTGAAGAAGAAGGCCCAGTCACTACAGCTAGCAAAGAAATAGACTTCAGTCCTACAACTGCAAGGGAACTAATTCAGCTAACAATCTGAACATGGTTGGAAATGGATTCTTTCCAACAACGTATAATAAGAAATGAAGCCCTGTTTGATTTCTGCTTAGTTGAGATGCCAATGCAGTTATACCTACCTGGACCTCTGACCAATGGAAATTGTGAGATAATAAATTTGTTTCATTTTAAGTCATTAAGTTTGTGTGAGTTGGGGATTTAGCTCAGTGGTGCCAATGCCTGCTTGAGTTCTATCCCCAGTACCAAAAAAAATGTGGTAATTTATTACAGCAAGTATATTTGTCTTCTAAAATAAATAAAAAGGAATAGGAATGTTTGTTACATGCTACATGTTATGTCTTAAATAGGTGTGCCCATTTCTATAAAACTTGTATATACTATAAGTAAAAATTTGTCAAACATTATTTATTGTGATATATTTTCTTCTCAAAATATACATGAATAAAATGTTAGCATTGATTAGGACTTCAGGATCAAATTTCCAATACAACTTTCTTATTGTAGAAACTAGAATTCCAGATATTTTTATTTGTTTACTTTTCTTTTGACAGAGTCTTATTATGTAGTTCAGTCTGACCTTAAACTCCTGATCTTCTCAGTCTTTCAAGTGTGAGATTAAAGGTATGTGCTATCATACCTGGCTTAAAAACACAATTTCATAATAAATATTACCAAATTTTAACTGGGGTACTTAGCTTTCACATTTGAAGTGTCAAACTTCCACAAATATAACCTTTATTTAAGTGTTTAGTGTACATCTTACTTCCAGAATAACACTGGAGTGTTTTTTAATTCATTATGTTTATTAGCACATTGTAGGAATTAAGTTTATTAGTACATTTTTAGGTGTACAATAAGATCATATTTTGACAACTGATTCTACAAACTGTGAGCTAAATGAACTTTTCCTCCTTTAACTTTAGGTGTTGCATATTTTGTCTCAACAATGAGAAAATTAACTAAGACAAACTCCAGAAATGCCTTTATTTAAGAGATCTCTTGGTTTCATGAGTTTTGGTTTAGTGGATATATTTTGTGTATTCTGTTTTGTATTACCCATATGTTTCAGTTAGCTTCCCTATTGATGGGATCTGATACCTGACACCACAATTTAAAGCAAGTCACAAGCTCCAGTGGACACCATGGAGGAAGGTCATGGCAGAGCAAAGCTACTCACTGCATGGTATTCAGGAAGCAGAGCCCACAGGGAAGGGTAGCAGAGACAGATATACCCCCAAAAGCATGCCTCCAATGACTCATTTCCTTGAACTGCTCCCCCTAACAGCACATTTAGCTATGAATAGCCATTATATTCATTTCATTCTCATGGTCCAATCATCTCTTTAGAACTTCCAATATAACAATCACAGTTACCAGTCTCATCACACAAATACTGTAAAAGACTTTCATTGACACATTCAAAGATTTATTACATCATCAACTTTTAAAACACCATTAGTGTCAGGTATTGAACTCTGATTAAAAATACTATATGAGTGGAAATTTTTTCAGCTCTGATAAAATAGTATTGCTTATCCAAAGAAACAGCTGTTTTGAAGTTTATACCACCATTTTAAAAATGTAAATATGTGCATTGCTCTTAAAAAGCTTCAGAAGAAAAATAATACTGAAGAATTACTAAAATAACTTTCATATAGTTCCAGTGTAGTCAGTGTCATAATAATCCCACAGTATCAATCATTCCTTATTAATTTAAAGGGTTTTTATTGAGACCAGGTCTAGCTATGTAGTTCAGGTTGGCCTTGAGCTCATGATGCAGACCAGGGTGGCCTCAGACTCATGGAGATCCTCTTGCCTCAACATCCTTACTGCTGGAACTACAGTCAGGCACCACCACACCAAGATTTAAAGATGTATATTTATTCAAACTTTTTGTACCCATTTCCTTAATATCTGGGGTTTTCACTACTAAAATGTGTTAGATCTGCATTTATATACATTTGTGTTCATATGTGTGTGCTTATTAATATATATATTTATACCCATATATTAATTTGGATTAAATGTAGACAAAAATGGAATTTAGGAACTCAGTTTGTGTTTCACTGCACCATGGGCATGCTTAATTATGGATAGCTTCCATTTTTACACCCTAGCTAAAGGTGAAGAACCTTAAATTTTGTTTGTCTACTTGCTCTTGTGATGCTCAATCATGAATCATGCAAGATAGGTCTGTTTTCATTCTGGATATTGAATAATAGAAGTAACAAATTTATATTATATCCTCTTGCCAATGGTGGTATAATGAATGAAAATAATTCTGATTCCATGTATAAACTCTTTTACACTTAAGTTAAACAATCAGAAATTAAAATGCATGTTGGTGTACAAAAAGCTTCCACCCATCAAACTGACATTATTTTAAGAAAATCATTGAGTCAGTCTCGTGGTTTTGTTTTGTTATATGCATCATTATGAAGAAAAAAAGAAAAATTCAAAATTCATATTTGTTTCATACGTGAACTGAAGAGCAAAGAGTGCTCTAGAAATAAACTGTCAACTCAGAAACTTAAAGGTGGAAATGAGAAATTTATAATGGTAAATTTAAAGTCTTTTTTGGTGACAAAGATTCTCCCACTGTAATTTTTGTGGCATATAAACTCATTAGCCCTCAAAATATCAGTTTTTCATAACACCCAACAAAAGATCTACAGGGACTGAAGATGGAAAATGAGATGGAAAGGAGGGGTCTTTACAGAGAGTCACTTTGGGAGACCTCATGTTTTCTCAAAAGCAACTGAAGTTCCATACTACCCCCACTACCCAGATAAGAACTGACTGAGTTAGTGTCCTACAAGTTTGAGAGGGAGGTTTCACTTGACAGAGAAGATCCAATGGGAGAAGAGAATCAAATAGAGAGAGTAGAGGCCTCTCAAAGTGGCTGAAAAAAATTCCAAGTCAGGTATCAGGGAAAGAACCCAACTCAAAAGAAGTTACCAGGAAGAACTTCCAGCCCAGGAAAGACCTTTCCAAAGATGCCTGGGACCCTGAGCCAGCTTCAGAGAATATATTCAAAATCACAAGAATTCAAATCTGCCCATACCATGCTTCCAAGGACTGTTGTTGAGAGGCAGACTTAGGGCTTGTTTCCCCCAGTGGATCCCAGACTTATATGCAGTAGTGAAGACAAAGGCTCACAAGGTAAGCATGTGGGATTTCCAGTGAGGTGTCTGGGGTTACAAGGATTAATATTATCCTTTATGAGTCATAGGTATCATAAATATTAAAAGAAAAAATGTATTCATGACACTTGTTAAAGAAGATAAGGAAGATCAGGAAGTTTGCATTCAGGAAAGAACACTGCAATGGAGTTTTGTAGTAAAGAGAGAAATTAGGCTGAACTGTGAGTATATCAAGGAAAACGGGATGTGGGTTAGGGACATGAGTGAGGGAACAGTGTACAGGAACTACTAAGGGGAACATCAAGACTCAACAAGATTCTCATAGGTATGTAAGGCTGATAAGTTATCAAGGGTGGGAAATGAGGAATTTGATCAGAACTGGAAGGTGATCAGATATCAAAGGTGGAGGATTTTCTAATAAACTGACTCAGTTGAATTCTTCCTAAAAATGGACTAAGCAGGCCAAGGCCAGAGTCCAATGCTAGAGCCTCTTCAAATGCAGTTTGGTCAAGGAGAGAATCTTTGTCATACTCACAGCAGGGCAGGAAGTACCCTTCACTGATTGGCATACAGGAAGTTTAAAGAAGGCAATTCTATTCTTGGTGTTTATGCAAACAGCAACCACAAGGAAGCTCTCACCAATCTTACAGACATTTTAGAGTAATGAACTGAACATGATGTAAGAGAAGACATTCAATTTTTATGTCTTTTGTATTTTATGTTTTTCCACCATCGAACCATACAGCTTTTATACATATTAAAAGTATATATTTAATGAGAATTATAAGATATGGTTCTTAAGCTTTTTGTCTTCTGAAAACATTAGGAAAACACCACATTATGAGTGCAATAACATGTTCCGCAGTCTTAAGAGGTTCAAACAATAGAAATAATTTCTTAGGTGAAAAAATCTCCAAAATTATCTAAAAAGAGAATAAACTATAAACATGCAAATAGCATATACAGAATGAAAAAAGAAGACAACTACTGTCTCACCTAAACTAAACAAACAGGAGACCTCAGTCTTCCATAGTGTAGCAGGTTTGAAGAATATTATCAGTGGATACTTTAAGCTACTGGTTTCAAAAATCTTTAGAAACCTCTAACAAGACCAAGCCATGTTTATAAAGTATCCATTGTAAAAATCACAATATCTAGCAAAATAGATAATGAAATTCTACTCTAAGCAAGTTGAGCAGAATCAAAATTGAACAGGGTAGGTGATGACACATATACACACAATTATACAACATAAGAAAATGCATAGCATATAAAACTAAGCATAACAAGTTGTACCCATTCCATTTTTATGAAAAAAAAAAAACCTGATTTGAATTAAAACAACCTCTGGAGGTAGACTAATGTATATTATAAAAAATGAGTAAGTGTAAGGCATGGGAAAAGTTCAGACATTCCTTCCACATATTGAATCAATTAATAGCATGTACAAGGAAACCCTGATTATTTGAAGGAGTGGAGAAAAATGACTTGATTCTTTACAAGTACTACAGACTATTATTAGTATTCCAGATAGACTGTGTTGTAGAGAGTCCATCTTGTGCTTTGATCTGTCTGCATCCACAGCTGGAAACTGCGCCAGGCTCTGAAAGTAGCACAATCTGACAGTCACCTCCATCGGGAAAGTGAGTTAGTGGTTGCAAATGTTAATCAGGGAATCAAAGCACAAAAGAGAGCAAAATTAGATCCTTTTAAAAATCTGATTTCATTTCCTGAGGACAAAAATAATTAAAATACTTATAATTTACTTTTCAATTTACCTTATACTTCTTTTCTATAAATTTTCTGATGTGCTCCTTTTTCTTTCTTTCTCTTCTTTTTTTTTTTTTTTTTTTTTTTTTTAATTTTTGTCCACCATCTCTTCTTTCTCCTCCTGGTAGTTTTTTTCCTGTGAAAATGTGCAATTTTAGCTTAAAAATAACCAAGATTTCAAATGATTAGAAGAGAAAATGTTGCTTAAAACATCTACATGTAACTGTAATGTGAAGACCACTCACACTCAGACATGCTATAATCACCCAAGTGTCCATTCCCAATGTGGCTGAATTTTTTAAAAAAACTAATGACATCAAGTAGTGTTCAACTAAATTATAAGTATAGTACTAGCTTGGATATGTAGCATCTAACAATGGGAACGATACCAAGGCAAAAATATCAAAATGAGCAGATGAACATGGTTGTCTTAATTCTTATGTGTCTACACATTCCTGTGCTTCCAGAACTCCTTGATTTGCAGATTCTCTTTTACCCTCAACACATCATCCTACATACCAAAGGCTATTGTAAGGATAATAGTAAAGACTGAGGGAGTTTCTAAAACATGCTTTGATTCTATAATTTTGAAAATGGAACTAATAGCTCTCCCATAAAATATTCTTATTATTCTTTAATTGCTAAAATTTTCATTTTTATAATAGCAATTTCACAGGAAATGACAAGAAATGCTCTAACACAAGTGAAGAGAATTTGGTGAAAATTAGTGAATCCATATTTTGAGAATCTGAATAGATAAAAAATGAAAATAACATTTCTCTAAAACTCTCCAAGCATGAAGAAACAACGCCCTTTGCAAACAATACTTCAGTTAATAAGTCTTATGGTTAATGAAACTAAAATGAAAACATTTTAAGCTGAATATCGTTAACTTTTAAAATTTTTTAATTTTTTTCATGAAAAACTGAAGCAATAGTAATCCAATTAACTGATGTGTTCAAGTTTAAAAAGGATATTTTAGAAATCACCCTTCACAAATGATATTCCTCTTCCTTGTTTAACTCTTACATTCTCCTTTCCTTCCTGAATTCTTTTTTCTTTTATTATTCTCAGTTATGGAGAACATTTTATTTGCCAAGAGTTTTCTTTGCCTTCCTTTAAATATATTGGCAAATGTTTCATTTCTGGGAGCATCAACCTTACCTATGCTAGAACCATAGGTATCCTTTAACCTATATCATTTGAAATTTCTCATGTTTGCTTATAAATATATAAAAAGCAAAAACTTTTCTAGCTGGGTAAATTGCGGCACTTAGCAAGCTATACTTATAATGGATCTCTCAATGTTAATTCAAATGTTAACTCCAATGTTATTTAAATTTTAGGATTAAAACTTAGTTTAAACATACATTGCAGAAAAAGTATTTTAATGTTACTTTCATCATTTCTAATTCTCAAAGTAGGGAATGTAGAGCATGTAATTAACTTCAAGTTACCAATCTTCTGTTTCACTTATTTTGGGATCTTTTATTATTGTAATTTTTTTTTGGTACCTTGGATGGAACTCAGGACCTTGTGCTTGCAAGGCAGGCACTGAGCTAAATCCCCGGCCTTATTATTGCAATTTTTCATTATTATACATGATTGTTAAAGAAAACTCTTTCATTAATGTATTTAAAATTATTTATCTTATCAATGATATATGAAGAAACTTCAAATAATTTAAAGTAGCTCTAACTATTATTATTATTGTTGTTGTTGTTATTGTACTAGGGATAAAACCGAGGGCCTCATATGTGTTAGGTGAGCACTCTACCAGTAAGCTTCCATCCCAGCTCAACTCTCACACTTTTTAAGCAGTATATTCTCACTTGTCTTTGATTTTTTTCAATATAATGTACTTGAAATATCTGTTTCTGAGGGTTACTCTCTAAAGATTCTTCATGAAAACCTTACTTACTAAATACTAAAATTATGGTTATATTTGCGTCAATTCAGTTTTACTGTGTAGCATATCACTCCCAAATGTAGCAACTTTACAATAATAAATGGTTTAGCTCATGATTTTGTTTTTCTGCTTGATATTTACAATTTTCCTGGTTAACTTAATTCTGGCTTTGCTGGCATTTAGGTGTGCAATCAGCTAGGAGAAGATGATATGTAAAAAGATTGCAACTGTTGTTGTGATTGTTGATATTAAATACAAGAAAGCCAAAATTTAGACATGTAGCTTAGTAAAGCATTTCTATATTCTAGCCTCTCTAAAAACTTTGCCACACTAAAATTTTTAATCATTACATTTAACTTGGATTATCTCTCACCTCTCATGGCCATAATTCCACCACGGAGAATTCCATTTCCCTTCATGTTTAATTTGAGCCAACTATATTTGTTTACTCCTCATATGTCATCTCATTCTCTTGTCAACATTTGAATGAATGGGTTACATAATTTGGAATTGATATTCTTGATGTGAGTATTGGACTTGCATTTTATAAATTAGATGACCTAGTAAGGTCTCTAAATCTTAATTATTCTATTACAGTAGAATTGATAGTACATTTTTTGAAGGGCATTGGAATATAAATGAGATTATTCTTGACAAAAAACCAAATAAGCCTTCAGTAAAACACAGGTAATAATTCTCATATAAGAATTAGCTATTTTCCTGAAATCTTGTTTCTAAAGCTCCAATGTTTTGTGAGACTTGATTACGTTAATTAAATACCTTCATACATATATGATTCTAGTGTATTTTCCTAGTTTATATCTTCATGATGATAAATCATTTATCATAGATTCTTTATGCGTTGTTAAACCATAACATATGCAGTATTGTTTTTGTATTTGTTTTGTTGACAGTAGGCATATTGAACTTTTTTTTTAATTTGGCATTTTAGTACATATTACCAATTGATAACTATTTCATTCTAGAGACATGAACTGAAGACATAGAGAAGTAACTATCAGTAAACATTTTTATTTAGCACTGTAAAAGTTTATTTCATTGTTTTTATATGGAAATAAAATTCGACCTCACTATAGTGTTTGTAAACACAAGGAAATTCTCTAGATTTAATTTTAGGTGATATGACCTTAGAATATTTTTTCTTTTTATTCTATGTTTTTAAGATACAACTTGCAAAAAATTTGAAGAAAAAAATGCGGTTACTGAGTGGAACTATGTACATCTTCATTGAACTTCACCAAATTTCACCAGTTCATATTAGGTCAATCTACCTGTGCATCACAAAAACCTTGGAGATGATGTTATTCTGAACCTTAAATACAATGACAAGCATAATTTGGAATTAGAGTTTATTTTGTGAATATTTATGAGGAGGCTCTGAATCCATTTGGACAACTATTCCTTGACAATATACTTCAGACTTTTCAGACTTATTTGATATTTTTATATTGGAGAAAACTGACAACCACATGTTTAACTGATTGGAAGCATTTACCAAAATGTTCATGATGTTATTTTTTGGGCTTCATGGAAAAGACTATACTATCTATCCCAACAAATCTTGACTCTGTTATTAGAAAAGAAAAAACATATGTCAGATAATAAAACAATACAAAATGAGAGGAACTTGAATGAATTCATCAAGCATACTATAGGAAAATCTTTCACATAAATATTATTTTCCCTTCTTTGTCAACCAGGCTATCTATCTAATAGTAGTCCTTCTTTATTGAAAAGCATATTTATAAACCAATTGTACTCAATAGTGTATTAGTTTCTGTTCAGTCTATTTTTATTATTTAATATATTTGCTAGATAAATAAGTAGCACAATAAAACTTCTGTATTTTCCTTAGAATTGGCCAAAGAAGCTTTGAAAGGCTTCAGATTCTCTAGTTATAGTAATATTTGTGAATTTAATTTAGAAAAAGGTATGTCTAATTAAATATTCAGAAAAATAGGCTGCATCGTGTGGCTTTTATAATTATTGTAAAGCACAGAATGATTGTTTCTGATTCTTCCAAGAAACTTTAGATTACCTCTGAGGGTATGGGAATGACAAATATTCCTATTGGCAGTTGAAATTGTTTTTAATCTAAAAAAATGTGCAATTCTTTGTTATTCTCAAAACAGTTGTAAAAAGTATGCAAATGTCTTGGGTCTCAAAATATTAAGATTGTCCATTTTCCTCCTATTTCCCAAATGTCTACTTAGTGTTTTCATGTACATATAATACTCTAAACCTTGGCTCATTACCAAATTAAATTAACATCAGAGTTAATTTCCTTTTGTTTCACATTCAGAATCTTATTATGGTATTTTTAGATTTAAGGCCTTCATTTTCAAGGATAGAAACTGACCACTATATGATCCATTTAAGATTAATATTAGGGAAATACATTTTTAAAGGGTAGCACTTGAATAAATGAAAGAGTACTACAATTTTCACTTATCCATAAAGCTATAGTGATTTTTAATATAAATAAATTTTATTTTATGTGTATGTTGTTATAATATTGTCTGTACTGTATTCAAGCTTTGCATTGATGATTACAAATTTGATTTAAAAAAAGAAAGCAAAGCTAATCACATTCATTTTAATCCCAAAAGTTGGAGCAATGCTATAATCTAATATGAAAACTTTAAAAATTTTTGTTTCTAACAGAACTAGTAGGAAAGCCACCACTCAAGCACATAGGCATTAAGGAATGTTTGATTAATTTACCTCCCATTTTACTATATCAAAAATATATGTTTAGCAAAAAATGGAAACCAAATCAAACTACTATTTCCTCCATTACCTGAACGTTAAGTATGTGTGAAGGGCTCATTGAAGTGATTGAAATAATTTGTTTTATAACATGGCTTGTACGTGATCTTCACCTGTAATTTTTTTCCCTGTGGTACTGAGGATTGATCTCAGAACCTTTGCATTGAGCTATATCTCTAGCCCTTTTTACTTGCTATTTTTGAGAAAGATTCTAAGTTGCATGTTTTCCCAGACTGGGCTCAAACTTGCAATCTTCCTGCCCTGGCTTCCCAGAGAATTCTTTTCAGTATACTTCTACTATACAAGAATTTTTACATTTACCACCTACCCAACTCTTAAGAGTCTTCTTGTGAGGTTAAAAAAAGTGTTCTTAATCAAGTTTATCTTTGGATAATGACACTAAGAAAGAAAAGATGATCTATCTACGGTTATAATGTTATTTAATGAGTCAGTAAATTGACTTGAACTTTGAGCCTCTAAGGAAAACATTTAATAAATTGCTAAAATTGGACACTGAATAAGAAGTGAAAGCAATTTGAGGATCTTAAGAGATAGGAAGATACTACTAAATAAAACCAACTGGCCTAATATAAAGACACCATTGAAAGCCAAAAATTATAAAACCAATGTCAGAGAAGCCAGTAAGGAAGGGTTCTAAGTAAGGGTTGTTTGATGGTATTCGTATAGACAAATGTGTGAGTGTGGGTGTGCCTAATTTTTTGTGTGTGTGAAATTTCTTTCTCTTATTTTGGTATCCATCCATTATCTATCATTTACCTGCCATTAACTTCTTGTCACAAACTGTAAAGACACTGAGAATTTGTTAGTTCCATTGTTTTCAGTATTCACTGACTTTCTGGCCCATAATCTGTCTGATTTATTAACAAATAATGAACAAAATACTATAAAACAGAAGACTAGAGGGAGAAAGTGTTTATATTGTAGTTTTGGACATTTAAAACAAGATAAAGAGAATGTGAATAACAGAGAGGGTTGGATGTTAATTTTATAAATAGATTCATAAATTCCATTCAGTGTGAAGCAAATTGAAAAAAATAAAGTGGTACTTTTAATGGCTTAACCAGCTGTGAATTGAAGGACTTACAATACACATGGAATTTATTTTTTATATTTTTTCAGCATATGCAAGGACTTAGTTCCCCATCATCACTCATGGCAGTTGTTCAGCTAATTTTTGGTGGTCATAGAAACAATGCCTCCACAGTCACCAAGTGGCTTGATTCATTTATATAATGAACACTATTTAGCATTCAAAAACAAAAAACACATATCAAATCCATTACAAAAATGCAAACAGTATATGATGAAGTGGGAAGCCACTAAATTACTATACACCAGTTTTCCATGTTATTGCCCATATGAACTAAATTGAACAATTCCAGATATTTCAAGGTTTCTGATAGATAGGAGATAAACTTCTTCACTATTATTCAAACTTGTCAAATAGTTCTTCATTATCTAGCATTGTTACTACTTGCTATCATAGAAGAGAGAAAGGCCTGGTTAATTGTAGCTCTCCAGGTCATCAAAAAGCCCATATTTTGGTCCATTAACGTTTTTCTCTGCTTGATCTTTTCAACAATTGCTACTAAATAAAGGCCCTTATTTAAAATGGTAGTGTATGAGACCTCAATTATAAAATATGTTAAAAAATACTTTTAATCATGAGTTACCCTAGCATTTGACTTACTTCTCCTACACTTTTATGTGTGTAACCAGAGATTTAAAGTATTTTTGTTTATTGGCTTGTCTGCTTTGAGAGAGGGGATGTCAGTATAATTGGGCTCTAGTGACCTCAATTAAAAACATCATTCCTTTAAATTGATTTGGGTAGTTGAGCTTCAAATAGAAGCTCTCTGGCTTTCTAACCCAAATACTTTATAAGCTGTAGCGAGGGAGCTTATTTGCTTTACTAATTTCCTTCTCAGTTTTTTTTTTCTTAGAATTTTCTTTGCTTTGATGACTAAATTAGGATAAGAAAAAAGTCTTAGTATTATTATTTAAAACATGTAGCCAAGCTAATACTTACTGGCAACATAAAATTAACTGATAATTTTACCAGGAACATTCCATGTTCCTCAATAAAAAACGGAAACACTGAATTAATTAAAAATGATAATTATTAATTTAAATTATTTGTATTAGTGATGATAATTCAGATTGTAAATACATATATCAAAAGAAGTCAGAATAGTTTCTTCATTATTTATACATTTGATCTTAGCCAAAAGGCTGAGAAGCGATCTCCATTATTTATATGTACAAGTTGAGTGTGTTTTATTAAATCTTAGAAATGTTATTGATATACATTTTAATGCTTGCTCATTCAAGTGGGTGGATGGAATAGAAAGAACTAAGTTTTTGAAATTATACTACCTAACTATGAACTGATTTTTTTCCCTATACTACATTTAGGATATCACATATCTTGAGGCAAAAGGTAGAGGAAATAAAACATTTATCTAATATTATCTAATATAATATTAGGCATATTTAATAAACTACAGCTAGCTTAGGTCACATGGTTCTCTTACATCATTTAAACACCTAATATCTGACCCTGCATAAGCTTTGTCCTGTTTACAAATTGTGACAGCATTATACTGTTGGTCTGTTAAGACCATTGAAGGATATAAATATAAATTAACGATGTTTAAGAAACTTCTTCAAGATTTTATACCTTAAATTGCTGAGATTTTACTCTTCTAAAAGATGATCTCACTGAGAAAAATAATGATAACAACAATAAAGGAATAGGAAAGGAAGGTTTAAGGAGACAAAAATAAGATGGGCATTTATTTATCATTCAAATTAGGGTACTTCTGAGAAAGAAGGGGAAGTAATAAATAATTATGTAAGGAATTAGACATGAGCTGGAATTTTTAAGGAACTAACTGTATACATAAAGAAGCCAGAAGAGACCAGATGTGCCATGGTATGAATTTAAATAAGGCCAAAAGAACCATTTCTATTTCAATCCATTTTTATTAATTCATCACTGTTAATGAAAACAATATACTTTGATTCTGAGATTACAACAAGCTAGACATTTCTCTACTTGTCTGTGTTTTGACAGTGATTCAAATAAACATAGCTCTTACCTCCTTATAAAAAGATTCATTCAAATGAAAGCAATAGACAAACATAAGCAAAAAATTGGATAAAGTAATTCCAAACATTGGTACCTACTAGGAAGTAACAGTATCCACCAATTCATATCTTTGTAGGAAAGAGAATTAAGCCTTTGATATTCCATTCAGTCAGTCACTGATTCAAGTGTGGGTGAAAGGAACAGTAGTAAAGTCAAGGCAGAATAGCTTCCACAAAGAGGAGGTGCTAATAGGGTAAGAGCAATTCTCAGAGAAGAGAGTGGCAGTGACTTGTTACTGGAGAAAATACAGAACAACTTGGGAAGGATCTACTCTATGAAATGAGAAGGGCAAAGCAAGTACAAAGTCAAAAATTTTTTTTTCAGTTCATAGAAACTTAAAATAGCTCCCAAGGGTTGAGAAGAGGCAGATGTGGAGTAAGGGACAGTTAGGAAAAGATTTAAGAGTCAAACATAAGCCAAATTACTCAGGGACTTCATGGGTCCAGTGAAGCTGGGAAGTTTGATTTTCATGGCTATGAGATGTTATGTGAAGGGCCTCAAGGAAAGGAACAAAGTGATACAAGTTCATGTGAAAAAACAACTAATAAAGCTTCATTCTTCATCTCATTGCCTTAACCTGCAATTTCAGTAACATCATACATTATAACTCAGATAATGAAATGTTTTAAAACATAGCCATTTTTACACTTATTTTTACCCTTTTCTCATGTCCCTCCTTTCTCTAAAAGAGATTAGAAACCTCCTTAGAACATAGGTCTTGTTGAAGGAGGCTTCTGGGCCGCCATACCACCTCCTCAGCACAGAGGAGGTGAGCCGCACGGGCTCCATCAACAACACCCTCCCACTGTCAAAATGAGAAGACATGTAAAAAAGTCTCAAAACCAGACTTCCAGATAACCCAAAGCATCCCCAAAAGAAAACAAGATGAAACACTGTGACACTCAACAACCTGGACTGCCTGAACTGGCAATAAAAGAGGATCTGGAAAAAATGAAATCAGAAATAATTTCTCAGCTAACAGCAGAGGTTGTGTCCATAGTACAAGACATGATTAATAAATCTAGAGAGGACACATATAAAAGAATAGAGGAGCTAAGGAACATGATGGAATCCC
Source organism: Heterocephalus glaber (assembly GCF_000247695.1). The sequence continues at coordinate 13,712,251 of NW_004624744.1, read as the reverse complement.
ATCATAGGAAAGAAATGGAATCCATAAAAGAGATGCAAACAGATTTCCAGGAGATTAAAAACTCCATTCAAAGTTTATGCAGGGCCAGGGATTTAGCTCAGTGGTTATGAACCTGCCTCACAAGCTCAAGGTCCCAAGTTTGATCCCTGGTACCAAAAAAAAAAAGGAAAAAAAAAAAGAAAGAAAGATTACACAGCAGAACGAGCCAATGTGAGGAAAGAATTTCAGATATAGAAGATAAGATTGCAATTAGTGACCAGGAAAAAAAATTGCTTTAAAATTGTAAGGGACCACAAGAAATCAATCCAGCAGCTGCTAGACGATGCAAAGAAGAATAACATAAGACTGATTGGAGTCAAAGAAGAAACAGGAGAGAGTGCAGATGACATAAAAAAAAAACTGTTTACAGAAGTGATGGCAGAAAACTTCCCAAGCAGGGGAAAAGAACTTCACATACAGTTAAGTGAGGCATATAGGACTCCAGCTAGCTTTGATCAAAAAAAAATCTACACATAGGCATATAATTAAGATTCCAGAAACCCAACAGAAGAACAAAGTTCTACAAGCAGTTAGAGCAAAGAAACAAATCACATTCAAAGGAAAGTCCATCAGAATCACAGCAGACTTCTCAACACAAACCCTGAAAGCAAGAAGATCTTGGAGTGATGTATTTCAAGCCCTAAAGGGAAGCAGGCTCCAACCCAGATTGATGTACCCTGCAAAATTATCTTTCAAAATTGATGTAGAATAAGACACTTTCATGACAAAGAGCACTTCATGAATACCAAACCAGCACTCCGAAAAATTTTAGACAATATCCTAGGAAAAGACAATGAGGATCACAACCCCAGGAAGCCCAGCAGAATGACTCCATTGGGCATGACAAGAAATTAAACACAAAGTGGGAGAATCCAACAAAAAGAAAAAGTCATGACAATGATAAGTCAATACATATGAGTTATAACCATCAATGTTAATGGTCTCAATTTACCAATCAAAAGAAATAGACTGGTAGAATGGGTCAAGAAGCAAGATCCAACAATATGCTGCATACAAGAAACACACAATTCAAAAAGAAACTCAAAGACTGAACATTGAAGAGTGGAAAACAATACTCCATGTGACTGGAACCCGAAAAAAAGCAGGAGTAGCTATCCTCTTTGCAGACCAAGTGGATTTCAAACCAAAATCTGAAACATTTCTGGTCCCAAGAATTTCAGATAAGGGACAGCCAAATTGTATGTACAAATCTATTGTGAACATGTATTTTCATTCCTCTTAAAACTTTAGTAAAAACTTAAAAACAGAACTGTTGGTTCTTAACAATAATACAAGAAATTTCTATATTGTTTTCCAAAACAGTTTCATCATTTTACATTCACATTAGCAATATTAGACCATTCTAACTGATTCACACCTAAGCTGACAATTGTTATTTTAAAACTTTTAACTTCATCTCCCTAATGAATGTATAATACGATCTTGTTATTGTACTGATTAGTATTTTTCTGATTCTAGTGTTGCACACCTTTCCTTGTGTTATACTGGCTATTTATCATCTTCTTCTGTCTAGTTTTTAATTGGGTTTTCTATTAATGAGCTGAAAGTGTTCTTTATATATTCTTGTAATAGGTTATATGTATTATAAATATGGTCTGTTTAAGGACTACTTTTAATTTTCTTAACAATGTCCTTTAAAGTTTCAAATTTTGTTGGAATCTCATTTACTAATTTTTTTTTATACATCATGTTTTTCATATCCTAGGAAATTCTTGCCTACCCTAAATTCATGAAGGTTTTCCCTTATAATTTCTTCTTAAAGTTTTATACTTTTAGGCTTTCATGTTTAGGTTCATAGATCCTTTCAAGTTATTTTTATGTATGGAAATAAAAGGTTGAGGTTAATTTTTTTACATACAGATACCAGGTGTTCTAGTACCATTTGCTGAAAACAGTATCTTTTCCTCTGCTCTTGAGTTGAGTTTATGGTCTGTAAAATGTTAATGTTAAATAATCTTTCAAAACTCAGGGGACCATATATGTGTGGTTCTATTTCTAGATTCTCTGTTTTATTCGAATGATCTATATGTCTTTCCTTACACCAACACTGCCTTGATCACTGTAGCTTTAGAGGAAGTCTTAAAATTAGGTAATAAATGTCTTCCAACACTGTTTATTTTTTCTTTTTACTTCTCTAGGTCTTTTGTACTCCTACATAACTTTCCAATATCTAATTCTTCATTTATAGCAAGTATACATAGACCTGAAGTTTTATATATACCTTGTGCTTTCTAATCCTGCTAAATTCAGATACAAGTTCTAGGGGCTCCTAGAGATTTCTTAATATTTTCTCTGCAGATGATCATTTCATCTATATATAAAGATTTTACTTCTATCTTGCCAATCATATGTTATTAGTTTATTTTTATTGCTATTGTATTTTGGTTTGGGCCTATGTTTCAAAGTTTAATGGACAAATGAAGAGTAAGCATATCTGCCCTTATTCCCCACCTTAGGGAGAAGGGATTGTATCTTCTCCATTCATATAAGGCACTTTTGCTGGAACTATGCAGTACATGTCTTATCTGTTCAGAAGTTTCTGTTCTACTTCTAGTCTCCTGATAGCTTTTATCATGAACAGCTGTAGAATTTAGTCCAATACATTTTCTGCAAATGACAGGATCACATGGCTTTTTCTTTTCCTCTGTTAAAATGATGACTTTTGGAGGTGGATCTTCCAATGCCGAACCAACATTGCCATCCCTATAATAAAATTACTTTTTATATACTGCCAGTTCTGACTTCTAATAGTTTGTTTTGTAAAACAAATTTTTATCTATGCTCATACTTTTTTCTTCTATTATCTTTATCCAATTTTGGTATTAGCACAATGTAGATTTCCTAAAATGAGAGAACTATTCCTTCTTTTTTCTGCTTTAAATGTTTGGTATAACTCATCAGTAAAAATGTATATGAGCCTGCTGTTGTCATATAGGTAGGTTTTCAATCTAGGAATATATTTTATTTAATAGGTGCTCTTCAAATTTTATATTTTCTCCAGAGTCAATTTCATTAATTTGTCTTCCAAGGTACTTCTTAGAAGTTGTCAAATTTATTTCAAAAAAAGATTTTTGTAATATGCTTTCTATATCCTTTTAAATTCTTTAAAGTCTGTGGTAATGTCCTCTAAGTTTTGATATTGTAATTAAAACAATGTATAATTGATATTGTGTAATAGGAAGAAAAGGTCTAAAGGAGTAGGGGAAATGGAAGGGGTAAAGGAAAGGAAAGAAGGGAAAAGAAAAAATATGAGAAAAGGAAAAAAATGAAAACAACACTGAATAGTTTCTCTAATGTGAGAAACTAAAAGTATAAGTAAGGATTAATATAATTAAAATGAATAATTCATAATTTGAAATAGAAAGAAAAGGTCCAAAGGGGTAGGGAAAGTGGGAGGGGAAGGGGAAAGGAAAGAAGGGAAAGGAAAAATTATGAGCAAAGAAAAAATTGGAAACAAAGCCTATGTAAATAGGGAAGGGTGGAGGGGGTGAAGGGCACACAGGTAACGGGGAAAAAAATAAGAGCCGAGATATATCATATACAGGTACAAGCACCCAATGATAAATTTAAGTGTATTGTATACCTAAAATTTACCAATGAAAGAATTTGAGCAAAAAAAAAGAAACTGGATACAAAGCTTTTGCAAATAAGTCAGGGTGGAGGGGGTGAAGGGCAGGCAGGGGAAGGGGAAAAATAAGAACCAAGATACATCACGTAAAGGTACAAGATTCCAATGATGAATGTAACTGTATTTTATACCTAAAATGTACCGATAGACTTAATGGGAAAAAAAAAGAATATAGGTCTGGGCAGACCACAAGCATCCAATTTTTTTTTTTTTTTTTTTTTTTTTTTTGTACCAGGGATTGAACTCAGGACCTTGTTCTTGCAAGGCAGGCCAAGGCACTACTGAGCTAAATCCCCAGCTCAGCATCCAACCTTTTAAGGAGACATTTGTTGCAAATTAGTAGTTTGGTGGTATTTTCATTGTTTTGGTGGTATTTTCATTGAAAGTAAATATAGATATTTAGATATATAGATGTTTAGAAAAAATATCTCCTTCCATTGTTTAGATATACTTCTAGGCTGATCTCCAATGAACCTCATCTTCTGGTATATAGCTCTGTCTAATCTGCTTCCCTCAAGTATGAACAGATCTTAGTTTACACTTGAGGAAAAAGTTGAAGGGACATCGATTCTATAATTATCTTACAAAAGTTTGTGATTTCATTACCACTAGAAAATTTTCTTTCTTACTTTCTTGACTTGTATAATTTAATAGAGCAAACTACCAAAGTGGTCTGTGGGAGACCTCTGGCCAACAGCCAGGAAAGAAAAGAATTTGGCCAACAACCACTGAACTTGGAAATGGATCCTTCATCCTCAGACGTTTAAATGAGACTCCTGTTTTCATCACTACATTTTATGGTAATTTGTCATGGATGTGTAGATAATTAAGGCAGCCATGAAATACTGTTTTACTCTTTTAAAACAGAGATTATTGGATGTTATTTTATCTTTTTTTATACTATATTTATATACTCAAACTAGAGGCAGCATAATATGTTATCATTAAGACCTTAAAAGGATAGTAATTATGTTTGAATGAGAAGGCACAAATTCTTAACCATTAGTTATCTTTATAAAATAACTAATTAATATCATTGAAATTATTAAAGAGGTGTATTTTAAGAAGTTTCAAGATTTGCTTGAAGTATGTTTGTTGCTAATATCTCATTTAGTTCATACTCCTTCTGAAGTGCAACAAGTTACCTAGAAGAAGCCTCTGAAACTAGGATACTTTTCAAATATTTAATTGAGAAGAGTGTTCTGAGAAAAAGAGGAGGGGAAGAAACAAGACATCACATGCAATGAGCTACATAAATGCATTCGTTCAGTTGCAGATTAACTTCAGAGTGAATTTCCAGCACAGATTCCTAAGCAGGCAGTATTTCCAGTTGGGTGAGGGCAATTCTCAGAGAAAACAGTTCTCAACCTATTGCTTTGATTCATATATGGTTTGAGTGAGTCCCCTAAAGGTTCATGTGCTAGAAAACTGTTTCCTAGTGTGGCAGTGTTGAAGTGATGGAAACTTTAAGAGCACATGGGACCTAGTGAACAGTGACTAGGTCATTGAGAACACCACTGTGGGAAGGGATTAATGAGTTCTATGTGGAACTGTGGTTAGTTCTTGTGACAACAATTTGTTATATTAAAAAAAAAAAGAGCAACCCTGGCCCATGAATCACTCTGGTTTCTTATTTCACCATGTTATTGTTCCTTCTTGCACAAATTCTCGACAAGACACTGTCCGGTATGTTGTGATGAAGTCACACTGTGTAGTCAGAACTAAGGAAATGCTGACACCATGCCCTCAATTCTTGTTAACTGTGCACTACATAAACTTATCTTTATTCAGTATCCAGGCTCAGATTTTTATAGTGACAGAAAATGGACTGAGTTACCAATACTGACAACAATGGAAAACAAGTGCCCCACAAACAAAGGGAAAAAGCATCTAGTACAATAGTTTTGTTTTCTGACTCTTCTTTTTGCCTTTCAGATGTGCTGGGGTAGTGGATATACATAACTTTTTTAGTCAGGACACTTTATAAAAGTTATATATTAGTGTCAACGGCCAACATAGTAAGGGATTTGAAGGTAATATCAATTTCTTTTTTGGAGTATATAATCAATTATTTCATAAATATTCACTGAGGAAGTTCTGTATGAAAATAATCACTGAATATTTCAGAAAGTGCAAAATGTTTTATGTTAAAGAGGGAAAAACTGTCATTGTTTGACTTAGGTTAAAGAAAGGAAAAGGCTTTCAGATACTACCTTACTGACACATTAAAAAAAGTAACACTCTTCAACTTGTACAAACTTAAATTAAACCTCCATATACACAGTTGATTTTAACTGAGTGGAAATAGTTTTAAAATCGTCGTGGTGCAGACTGTTTATATTAATTTTAAATTATTGTTAAATTAAATCAAAACAAATGATAAAGCCTTCAGGATCTGCCAAACACCTTCAAACTCCTACCAGTATATAAAATAAATAAAATAACAAATTAGGAACTAAAATGAAGAAAGAGAGAGAGAGAGAACAAAATTTTAGATATATGTTGTAGTTGAAGAACAGATTTTGTAACTGAGAATAATTGAAGAGAATGTAGATGTCCCAGGAGGCAAAAACAAACATTGAAGTAGGGGCACAGTATGGAGATCACTCTTAGTAACTTTGGTCTCAGAATTGTGTAACTTTAAGATTTGTACTGGTTACTTTCCCGTTGCTAGGACAAAATACTTGACACCAACAACTTAAGTGAGGAGACGTTTATTTTGGCTTACAGTTTCTAGTGAGTTCAGTATATGATTAGTTGGCTCCAAAGCAGAAAGGACATGGTGGACAGGCTTGGTGGAGGCTAGCTACTCACCTGATGGCAGCCAGGAAGCAGAGAGAGAAGGAAGGAGATGGGCACAAGAATACACCTTTCCAGGTCAGACCCTCAGTGACCCATCAACTATCAGTCCAACTCCTTACAACAAATTTAGCTACTGAATTCATCAATAGATGAACGGCTGATGAGTGGACTGCCCCTGTGATGCAATAACCTTCCAAGAACATGACATTTTTGGAGGACATTTTAGATTTGAACTCTAGCAGGATCTAACTATTTATAGAAAGTAAGATCATGTGCTTTTCACATTATACTACATACATTTTTATTAACTATCATAAATCTCCATATCCACCTTCAAGTTTAGTGAATCCTTGTGTTCGTATAATCTTATATAATGACATATTTCAACTAGGTTTGCTTTGAATATGACAGTCCACTGAGTTCACATCTGCTCTATTGAAAATACTTGGTTGGCTACTGATAAGCTAGGTCTTAAACATTTCTGGATTTTTTAGTCTTTAGAAAATCCATTCAATTTCTTCCTACTTTTGATACTAACATTAGGTCAGCCCACCTCTAAAATCATTGTGTTTAAATGGCTGTCTTCATATAGTTCTCATTGTTGTTCTCTGGTAAAATTGTCACTTGAAGGTCAAATTAGAGTTCATTCAACCAGAGCCACTGCAGCAGCAGTAATCAGCCTCAGGTCATTTCTTCCACTTGAGAATTTTCAGGGAAGCCACTTATAGTTCATTTTGTACTTTTACAAACCATTACTGTCTATTGTGAAATGAATCTGAGTTTAGATTCACAATTTTATAAATTTATACTCTCTGGGTTTTAGTATTAGATTTTTACCCTCAAAACCCAGATTTTTTTTTAAAATGTATCATTTAATATTAAATATTATTCTATGGAGTTATTAATTCATTTAGTTCATGCATCTTTATTTATTTATTTACTTATTTTGTTTGCAGGGCTGGGGATCTAACCCAGGGCAACATAATTGTTAAGTGCTTTACCACTGAGCTATATCCCCTAGGTCCTTTTATCTTTTTTCTCCTAGGAAAATGAAATTTACCATAAGTACATGCACACAACTATTCCACATATTAATGAAATAAGCACCACTCTTCTGCAAATTCTATAATAACATGAGCTATGAGATCCAGACACATTGCAAACATTCTTCTTTGGAATGAACCATGGTTAATAATGAAGGGAAGACTTGTTGAGTTAAAAATTATTTATATTTTCCAAATAGTTCTCTTTGCGTGAAATCAGGTAACTATATACATTTTAAAATCTGACAAAATTAAACATGAGGGATCAATTTTTAAGAAAGACAATTTGAAATTTTTAAATGATATTTTAAAATTTGCATCCAACTGCTTTTTTAAATCTTTCATGATGTTTTAGACAAATAATCATTCTATTACTAAACATAGAATTCACTACCATGGAAATAGATGTTTTTAGACATTTGAAATTCTGAGGGGATGGGGGTTGAGCCCAGTGGTAGACAGCGTGCTTAGCAAGCATGTCACTGGGGTTCAGTACAAACAATGAAAATTTAAACAATTTGAAAATGAATGTTTAAATGTACAATGATGACTAGCATTATGAGTTCAATGAACTAAAAGAATTGGCTTTGAAATTTACATATATTTAATAAATTACTTCTAACAGTAATATTGGGTATAATTTGATTACAGTAACTCAAAATGATAGTTCATAATCTATAGCCTACTTATTTACTTATAAATACTTATAAATTTACTTATTTTACTTATAAATACTTAGAAGATTTAACTATTTACTTATAAATAGTTATTTACTTATAAATACTTAGAAGATTTGACTGTTTTAGAGGAGGAATAAATTAATAATAAATTATGAATACCTGTCTATTCTTTGCTCTGGCCCTCTTTGCTGCTGGCCTCATATCGCTCCCTGTGCAACTGAAATTTCATCCTGATCATGTCAGTACTCTTGGAAAGCTCACCTGCACACCCCTCAAAGATTTGTTTGGACCGATACTTCATGCATTAGTCTTTATTATCATTGTGAAAGTACCATCTAGTTCTTCTGTGTTTATTTTATTGTGACTAGTTGATGTCAGATTTGCTTGAATTGAAAGAATGTAAAAGACACAACTGATAAATGGAGGGATTGTGCAGAATTATTCCTAGTACTGTTGAGTATGTAGTTCATATTTTACACTGTTATTTCATACAGTCCATCCAATATCTGAACCATTAACTCCATACTTTAGTTATTGTTTTAGCTCCAATGTAGTGGGACTTGCACGCAAGTACTGCTCAATAGTTTTTTGGTAAATGTATGAAGACCATTGTAATAACAGATTTGAAGAAAATGGATAAGCTTATATTAAATTCCCTTTTTGTTGGCAGAATGTATAGGGCTTTACCTCTAGTGTATAGAGGAAATTTTAATTGTGTATGTAGAAGAGAGAATGAGATGAGTATTTGCAATTTTACCCCATCACATTTTATATTACACTTTCTCTATTTCTTTTAGTTTTTTTTCTGATTTCCCTCAAATTACATGAGTGCTTGGTCAGCTTCATCACACTTGGTATTACACACTCTCCATTCCTTTCATTTTTCCCTAATTCCACTAAGATTACATAAGTGCCTGGTCAACACACATGAAGGTATATATCAGAAGTTAAAAATTATATTTTTTCACTTTTTAAAAATGGGAGTTAATTCTTTCTGGAAGAAAAGATATTGTTGTAAAAACTCTTTTACGTTCTTTAGTTTTCAATTCATGTGAGAATTTTTATATTGCTAGTTGGCTTCTGAATTAATTTCAGAGTAAAATTTTATGAAACATAGTATTGTGTTATATTAAAATAAACACACATCTTATTTCTGCATTTTAATTCATTTACTAACCTCATAACTCTAAAAGACACAATTTGATTTTATCTCATAGAAAATATTCTTTAGACATATTGCTTATTGTTACAATTCTATTACATATATATATATATATGCAGAAACTATCTTTTTTATGTTTGTTGCATTATTATACTGTTTCAGGTAATTACAAAACCTTGGTGTCTGACTTGGAATATTTCTGGCTTTTTTTTTAGTATTATACAGTTAGAGAGTTGTAATTTCTACAAGAGAAATTTTCTCTTAAATTCACTCAGTGGCATTTGTAATTTTTATTTTATGGTTTTATTTGAAAAGATACTTGTAAAAGTAAACATTTTCTGAAAGTAGTAACATTTCAATTTTCAAACAGCAGTAGTGAGAAAATGTGCTACATAATTAATGCATATAGTAACAGAATACATCACTCTTAAAGAAACAGCACAACACATAATTTATCACAATCTCACCTTTCTCATTCTAGTTACAGAACTCTGTTTAAACTTGTTTTCACACATGCACCTTTTAATTTTACTTATTCCTCTCAACCCGCTATTATCTATCAAGTAGCTAAGTGAAAAAATCCCAGAAATAAAAAAAAAGTAAATTTATGTAAACTTTTATTAAAAATTGTATGTTACCTTATTTAGTATATTCTTTGGGGAACAGTACTTTCCAAGATCCATAAGAGATCCTAATTTTAATAATAGTCACTGGTTAGAAAATGTGTTTATGAGTGAGTGAACCTAAATATGATCGCTGTTATTATATGATATTTAAAATATATAAAAACAGGATGAGTGTGTTGTTGTCGCTAACAATTAGCCACCTTCTATTATAACGTCTTTTTTTAGGTTAAATTTTCTTTGGGAATAAATGTCCTTAGACAGAAGCTTAGTCTTACATTTCATTGTCTCATTCAGGGATTTAGCAAATCCAGCACCACACACACAAAAAATCATTTTTCAATTCAAACCCGTAAACAGAGCTAGACGCATGTGGTAGCTGACTGCCCTTTGACTTCCTATAGTTTCTGTCATTTTTTTTAATGGTGGCAAAATCATCATGTATTAATCTATAACAAATTCAGAGAGTTTTGTTTGACTGGTTTAAAAGCATTTTCTTCCAAACTTCTATAAAAATAGAGACTATAAATTGGTTAGCATGGATTCCCCATGGCAGCACATTTTTTAAATGAAAATTTTCATTGTCAATAGATTTTATGCAGAGCCTTTAGAAGTTGTTCAAATCACCAGCAGTCAATTTAACCATGCTAATCTTTATACCTGAGGGCCTAATTCTTATAAGAGCTTTTGGCATGTTTTCATAGACTACTCATAATAATTATATGGATGAACCGTGGATTCTAGTTGTCTGTATTATAATCACCTCATTTTCTGTTTTGGAAAATGGAAAGAAAAGTCACTTTCCCCCCAATTACACACCATGTACCCACACACAAATGGCCATAATCTTTTGGAAGAAGGTTCTGAGCATCCATCTGAAGTGAATAAATATTTCTTTGTAAAGATAATATTAAAAATGGTCTGTATAAGTATATTTGAATTGAACTAGTACTGCTATAAAACTGTGCTCTATTTGACCATTTTATACAATTGTTTACAGTTTTACAAGACACACATAGTTACCATAGCAACAACTCAGAATTAGCATGGTCTAAAGCTTATTTTACTTCAGGAAAGAAAGCCATTTTTACAATATGTGTGACAGACAGTATAGTTTGAAGTCAAGTTTCTATCTTATTTTTGGAGAATTATCTTGTATAAATCATAACCATATTTTAAATTTACTATTTTGAAAAGAAAATATAGTCCAATGGTCAACCAAAAAGACTGTACCTAAACCACTCTATACAAATGGTCTCTCAGGTTGCTGGAACTGCTTTTCAAGGAAGAAGTTGATATAATCTACATGAATTTGCTTTATTATACTAGTTCCTCATTCATATAAAGGAAAATTCAATTTGACTCTGAAGGGAAGATTCTGTTTAAATATGGTTGTTTTCTAATAGACATAAAAATAAATTCATTATTTAATTCTTTAAATCCACAACATTTTATGAAGTATTTATTTTGACCCAAGTACTAGTTAAAGCAGGAGAAATTCAGAGAAAAAATGCGTATAACCTTAAGAAGATTTGGATATGATATATTTTCATTTATACAATGAAAAGATCTATTATCTTATAGCTGTTTCTTCCTTTATTTTTTAAAATCATTTTCTCACTTTAATCCCTATTTAATATCTACACACATATGTTTCTAAATATGCAGGTATGTATATATATATATATATATATTTAAATACCTACAGTTTATTTGATAAATAATTCATGTTGAATCAGATTGGATACTGCAAAACAAGTATATTTACTTTTATGGACCTGTAAGATATGCAATTGTTGATAGTGTATTAGTTAATATATACTAACATAACAAAACCTAGCTTTTAAGTATATAGACACAACATGAACAAAAGATATATAAAACATAATCTGTGACCACAGAAGTTTACAAGAAAACAAGAATAATAAATAACTAAAGTCAAAAAGAGTGTGCATCATAACTGTATAGTAGGTAGAGGCATAAATGTTGACTATTGAAAGGAAACAGAGAATTTTCTACTGAATGTGTTATGACAGAAGATAGCATAGCTTAGAGGAATAATTTGTTGTGTATCCTCAAGAGTATGTAGGTGGAGTTCTCAATGGTTCATAACTCTAACTAAACAACAGAGTGAATTTCAAAACTTAAAAATTTCAAGCCAAGCATATACTCATAATCCCAACTCTTCAAGAGGCTGAGGCAGGATGATCACTTGAGCCCAGGATTGCAAGGCCAAACTGAGCAACACAGTGAGACAATGTCTCAAAAAACAAACCAACAAACAAAAAGGATATTGCTCAGTGGTAGATCACTAGACTTGCATATGCACAGACCTGGGTTCAGTCTCCAGCATCTCAAAAATCAAAACAAAACAAAATAGCCACATCTGCTTCACACATCTGATTTCCCAATACTCATCCCCAAGCAATGAAAAATGGACTAAAGCCTGTGATTCACAAATATTTGGTTTTGAAGTTCCTCAATTAATTCCAATATGCAGCTCACACTGAGAACCTCTGAGGTAAATAGAGAAAGTAAGTACATTCTAGAATGAAATGACATGGGCAAAGAACAGAAAGAAGATAAATGCAATACAGTATAACTGAAAGGATTGAAAAAATATTAAAACATTCCAAGTCTTTTGAATTAACTTTGAAGATCAAATAAAAGATAACAGATTTAATGGGAAGTTTTCATATAACAAAGGAAACAAGAAGAAGAAATAGGAGGGGGAGAGGTAGAAAATAAAAATTAATCATATTCCATATCATGCTTAACATTTTGGTCATTATATATGAAGTTGAAGATTACAAAATGGCATTCTGACTCAGCTTTTTGGATTCAACATTAGCATGATTATCAATACTTTGTTGCATAGCACCTATCCCACATCTGGATTGTGATTCACTTATACAGTATTCTAGTAACACAAAAGGTAAATATTTTTAAGCAAAAGTAGGTTTTCACAGAATATATTTTAGAAGTGTCTTAATTGGATTTTAAAACAGCAGTTTGACACTTCAGTGAACTGGGCAGCTGCATTGGACATTTATTATATTCATGATTTGGTTTTCCTTAAAGTCCTCCTTTACTAAAGAGAATGTCAAACAGTTATACCTCCAGACATTCTTGTTGAGCCATGCTCTATTCTGATCAAGAGTCACTTAATGATTAGTTAACATACAACCAGCTTCCTTTCTGAACATCAAGAGAAACCACCAGCAGTGTGAAGAGACAACCTACAATGTGGGAAAAAATCTTCACCTGTTTTTCCTCAGAGAAAGGTCTATCTAGAATCTATAAAAAGCTTTAAAAAAAAATCAGACCTCCCAAATTTAAAGGCCCAATCCAAAAATGGGCATCTGAAATGAACAGACATTTCTCAGACAAAGAAGTAGAAATAGCAAATAAACACATGAAAAAATATTCAACATCACTGGTCATTCGAGAGATGCAAATGAAAACAACACTGAGATTCCACTTCACCCTAGAAAGAATGGCTACAATCAAGAAATCAACCAATAACAAATGCTGGCATGGCTGTGGGGAAAAAGGAACCCTGCTCCACTGCTGGTGGGAGTGTAGACTGGTGTAAACACTGTGGAAATCAGTATGGCGACACCTCAAAAAACTAAGACTGGAAGTTCCATTTGACCCAGCTATTCCCCTGCTGGGTATCTTCCCCAAAGAATTAAAAGAATCATACCATAGTGATATATGTGCACCCATGTTCATAGCAGCACAATTTGTGATAGCTAAAACTTGGAAACAACCCAATTGCCAATCAACTGGAGACTGGATAAAAAAATGTGGTTTTTTTTAATAAAATGGAGTATTATTAAGAAATAAAGAACGAGAAACTAGAGACATTTAGAGCTAAATGGATGCACATTGAGGCAATACTCTTACTTGAAATAAATAGGTCACACATGTGTAAAAGTCTCTCTAGTGTGAGAAAGGGAAAGTGTAAATAAGGTCTAAAAGGTATAATAGATGTGAAGTAGGAAGAAAAGGGGCAAAGGGGAAGGGGAAGTGGGAGGGCTAGAGGAAAGGAAAGAAGGGAATGGAATTAATATGAGAAAATGAAAAATTGGAAACAAAGTCATTGTAAATAAGAAGAAATGGAGGGGTTGAAGGGAGGGCAGGGGGGGGGGCAGATGAGAACCAAGAGGGATTGTGTAGAGGTGCAAATTTCCAGTGATGAATGTCATTATATTGTATACCTAAAATGTACTAATAAAATAAAAATTTTTTTAAAAACCCATACAACCTGCTTCCTGCCAAATATTTTTTTTAACTTCTTTTGGGTGTAAAACATTTAATGCAATACATCTGACCTAGTTCTGATACTAAAGCAGATGCTTAATGGAAGCATATGTAACACCAAAATGTGTCCTAATAATCTCCCAATGAATTAAGCTGTTTTAGGGATTTAAAAAAAGACTTCAAATGGAAATGCATTTGCTCAATACATTTTAATTTTTATATCACATACATATTGGCATTTTGCTTTTTATTTCTGGGAACACTTTATTTGCTGTTGTGTTTACTCTTCCTAAGCAAAATTGGTTTAATGTGAACTAGCCTGATAAATGCATAAAACAGTTATCAACTGATATTATCTGAGAAAACAATATTTGAACACTACATTTGTTAAAATTATGCTAATTTAAATTGGTGATTGCAACTGTTCTTAATATTATGTATGTACATACATTTATCTGTATGATATGCAATATGACAAATTTTTCAAAATATCTTTGAAATAAAGTACACACTCAGTAGCACACTAATTTCAGTGCTACTCCTAAGCTTATATAAAATTATGTCCTTAATTAGAGTTTTAAGAATTATGAAAGTGATTGAATTTAGAGCACAGTTAATTTCAGAGGATTTGACTGTGCATTTTACTCAATGATCAGACACTTAGATTTATGAAAATTTAAATTCAAAATCTTTGTTTTCTTGGGTTTCTCTGTCAGGTATAGAGAATTATTAGTATGAAGCATTTTTAAAGGTTATGCAATTTGATCAGTTAATTGACTTTTAGGATCTTTAATTTCACTTTTATCCTTACTTTTTCAAAGATTACCTTCACACTGTATAAATTTCAGCAGCACATAAAAAAGCAATATGTTGCTTACTTTAAAGACAATTTTTAAAGCACAGCAGTGTTAAAGCTTCACTGATCCAATATTCAACCCACATGGTATCACTATGAATCCAATTTAGACAAGTTTGACTAATCTCACACTGCCTAACAAAACTATAAATATTAAGCTCTGACTAAAAGCTCTTCGTGATATTTTTGTCTCCTCTTCAACTCCTGGCACCCCTTTAGTTAATTTGCAACAGCTTCTACATCTGACAGGTGACTTGATCTATAATCCATCAAACAATTCCCAATTCTTCAAATCACACACAGTACTTTTGTTATTAATAATTGTAGTTTATGTTTACTTTTGTATTTTTCCCCAAATATCACCAAGAACTTTAAAGAACAGAATCACTATTCACAATCTACAATTATATTTTATCATATAAATTTGACTACCTTCATTTTACAGGTAATGGAATGCCAATAGATGGGTTGAGCTGCAGATGCAGTGTTCAGAACAAAACAGGAGGAGTGAATTTTGCCCCAGACATAGAAAGTTGAGCAATTTTATATCATTTGTGCATATGGAAAAATAAGTAACTGGATATCAGAGAAAGTGAGAATGGGCTGCAAAAATCCTGAAACCATTCAGCTCACGTTTTCATGTAGAGTGCGTTTCTTTTAAGGCTAGACGATTAGTAAGGGCATTTTGTAAAGTTAAAATAATGATACTTAAACTCCCAATCTTCCTTTTTGGAAATAGCATCAATGTATGGTGTTGGTACACTGGATAATTTCATGTTTTGCCATCACTATCATTAGCACAGCACATAAAAGTGTTGAGATATTACATAAATTCAGTACTTTCTACAAATTTTGAAGCACACATTTTGTCAGTTAATTTATGGTAATTTTGTAGCACTCATAATGCTCTCATGCTTGTGTGTCAATTCACAAGTTGATCAAACCCCAATCCAGAACATTCAAATTATTTTTAAAAATTTTCCCTAAAATCCTGATACTTCAAATATCTCCATAACTTTTAACAGTAACTTGTACAGATAAATTAATTCTGAAATATATCACTGACTCTGGAGACATGAGGTTCATTATTTGATTTAAAGAACTGTAACCATGTATCCACTTTTCAGAAGAATGAACTATTAATTATAACATATTAATATAGCTAGTTTCCTTGTAATTCTAAAACGTTATAGAAGATAACAGGTTTTATTCAGTGGAGAAAATGATTTAATAATAAAACTTTTAATCTTCTTGGTTTTCTTTATGAAACAAATCTAGATTTTGGGAGAAAGCCTCTCTTGGTCTGTTTCTAGAAATGAAGGCTTCTAGATCAGTATCCCTTGAGGAAAACCCACATTTTTCAGATCATCAAAAACCATGTGTCTGAGTGGTGTATCCTCTCCTAAAGAAAAAAGACAGATTGATTATACAGAGGGCACCTGATTGTAGCAGATCTGTAGCATTTGACCTCGTTAAAAAAAAAAAAGAAAGAAAAATGAGAAAAAGCAAAAGAGAGAAAAGTTCAATAAATAAATATGCCACCACCATACCACAAGTTCTTATCAATACTTGTGTTCACCAGGTATTTATTTGTATGTGAATGTGAGCAATGTTTAACATATCCTCGAAAGACCACAAAATATTCAAAGTTTATCTTTAAGGTATGTATTTTTGCAACTGCCACAAGGTTTCATTGTGTCACAAAATGTACTGAAAGTGTTGAAAGAAAGAAAACTCCAGGGAGTCACAGATGTTTGCAGTTTTCAATTTGCAGACTTGAATACTTGCAACTGGTTATTTAACACATATATGATTTTAGTTGATGATTATTTTATATATGACTTCAGTCAGTATTACCTATGACTAGAAAAATATTTGTGACTTGTCATTTTATGACATCTTTCAGGTTAACTGAGCAGTTATACTCCATATTTCTGTTGCTCATCTTTATCTTAGAAGATTTTCTCCTACAATTTTCTCTATATTTTTATTTCTCCTGTCTCATTAGTCCCTTACTGTCAGCCTTAGTTAACATCATTGCTTTGGGGGAATTGTTCTAATTATTTGGTACACAGAACTCATTGAATAGGTTAACATTTCAGGTGCACAGTTATAATAGACATTAGTATATATGCAGCCTCTTTAAATTGGACTAAAAAATTTAAAACTTATCCTTAAATATATTGTTCTTTAGCAAACCTTATTTCTGATATTTTTAAAGATTGGGTGCAAATATTTTATACTTTGACTTCTAAGTACAAAACAAACCTATTAGAAGAAATAAATAAAACTTGGAGACAATGGGAAAAAATGCCTAATACTGATTATTTCAGTAAGAACATTACAGAACTATTCAATATTAATTAATTCACAAAAATGATTACTTCTTAACATACATAGAAATCAATTCAGTGAAATCATGTTATAAACTAGTATAATGCAGTTTAATCTTGCATATTCAAGTTGATGGTTTATATCAGTGACTTCATTTGAATTCACTGAAAACAATTGCTTTGAATGAAGCAAGGCAACAGATAATTAGTGACCCTTCTTATAATTAGAGAAGAGGATTTTGAACTGTCTAGTCAAGGATAAAATTAATTTCTTTAACATATATTTTTATTTTAATGATTTTTATTATAGAAATAGCTCCAGTATATTATTAATATTAATTTTAAACTGTGACCTTACGAACCAAGAATAGTTTTAGCATTAAATTTGTGGTATCAGTGCGATAATATGCAAGAACATTGAGGACGGAAACTTGAGATCTTGAGAACAAAGAAATACAACCAAGGAGCATGTGTCTGACAAAAATCTATAGGAACTGAGGTTTCACATTTCGCTCAATTCCATTACATTTAATTCAACAAGCCCTTTGTGAAACATTATACTGTGGGACATACAAAAATAGCTGTCACAGTTAGTGTGTTTAAAATGTACCCCTTGAGGATGACACTTGAAGGAGGTGGTACTACGAAGTAACAGGTCAATCCTATTTTGTCCCCTGGGACTAAGGAACACACAGGTATTTTGCCTGTATATTCTTAAGTACTTAAAAATTTATTTTGCATCTCTACAATGAGAAACACAGCAATTATTCTAAATGAATGAAGTAGGTAGCTGCCTGGAGACCCCTACCCAGTGCCTTGGTGGTGTGAAAAGTAGCACAATGTTTAAAGCAGCCAGGGTAAAATTAACAGTGAATATATCAAACAGGTATCTCGTGTCTGGTTCACATTCCTGGCTTACTTAACATGGGAAAGTTACTTAAGGGTTTTACATCTCAGTTTTCTCATTTATAACCTTGAAAATATAAAACACTGCTCTTGTTCAACTGCATTTGACTTGCAAAATATGAGTCCCTTTTGGTTCAATCTAGGAGAATGAAGGATCTAAACTCAAATTCACTTTCAAGAAAATCTTCAAGTACTTCATGGGATTGCATTTAGATGACAGTTGAGAGAGCATCAGGTTGTAAGATGTTTTGAATATAGAAGAGGAGCCCCCTAAGAGAACAACTTATGAAAATGAAAACCTAAAATCATTAAATATTAGGGAGAATTTTCTAATAGCTTTAGTTGGGACTCACTGGACTATCTCAGGTCTATACATGTAATTTATTTGAAGAAAAATAGGAATAATTATACAGCAAAAATCCAAACTGCTTTCCACTAGTTCAAATAATAAGAAAGTCAGTATGCTGTCAATGTCAATATATAATGCATGATAACTTGGAGATAAGGAGAATAGTATGAGACATGAAAGAAGGAATGGTTTTTGATAGAAAGTAAGCATTAAATTCTTAGGATTTTCACATTTCTCTGAGAGTTTAAAAAATGCAATTTCTTGTAGAATCATTCATAAAATTTTGTACAGAAATGTCACACGTTTTACAAATGACCCTGTCTTAGTTGCTTTTCTTGTTGCTGAGACAAATTATCCAACTCCTACAAGTTAAGGGAGGAAAGGTTTATTTAGCTTACAGTTTGTAGAGGTTTCAGTCCATAATGGGCTGGCTCTAAGGCAAGGTGGCACAGTAAACAGATTGCAGAGGAGGAAGTTCATGGTGGGCATAAGGTAGCAAAAGCAAGAAGGGAGGACCACAGCTCTTTCTATCCCTTATATCTTATCCTAAGGCTACTTAGAGTGGGTATCACTCTCGCCCTTAATGTTAGTGCCCTTGAGCCTAGCATTGCACCATGAATCAATCCCAGTGGCACACACTGTAGATCCAGCCACCTCTGAAAAACCCTCACATATTACTGCGTGAGGCTTTGGGGAAACATCTAGACACAGCTGTGATATTTCATCCTTGGCCCCAAAGACTCCTGCATGTTTCTTTATGGAAAAGATCATCGCCAAGAGTTGCCAACGTCCAGTCCAAGTCCAAAGTCTCCTCTGAGATTTAAGGCAAACTCAGTTGCAAGCCTCTGTACAAATGAAAAGAAAGTTAAACACTTTCAAAATTCAGTGGCACAAGAGAGACATTTCCTTTCCAAAAGTTACAAACAGGGCCATAGCAAGTAATGAGAACAAAGCAAGACCAAAATCCAGCAGGGCAAACATTAAATTCCACATTTCCACTTCCAGTATCCCTGGCAATCGGTAGTAAGTTGTGAACTCGAAAAGGTTTGGGTGGCTCTGCCTATGTGACACTGTGGGTGGTTGCAGCTGCCATGGCTTTTCTCTGTAGCCAACTCTGCTCCCTCCTTGCAGCTTTCATTGGATAATTCTCATTCTTGGCTTCTCCAAACTTCTGAAGTCTCTGAGGCACCTTCGGCTTCGCACTCACAGCTTCACACAGTGCCCTCTCAGGGGCACACTTCCTGGCCTCCTAGGCCTTCTTCTGATATCTGGGTGGAAGCCTTCCTGACCCCACAACTCTTGCATTCTGCATACACCTAAAATCAGCACCACATGGATGATGTCATTGTTTGCTGCCAGCTGGAGCAAAGCCAAACTTTCTTCTGTCCTGGCTGTAGGTGTTGAGTGCCTGTGAAACAAATCCTGAAGAATAACTTCCCTAGGCCACTGCCATTCTGGAACTATGATGTTATGGTGCTCTCTTCTCAAAGCAGTCTTTCACTTTTGCAATTCTGAGACTGCAGATAGTGGAGTCCTGTTGATTCTTCTGATGTCCTCAGGCCATTTTCTATGGTCTTCTTTTGAAGTACTTGGCCTTTTCCTGCTTGTCTTTTCACCGACCAATTTCTCCTCTGTTCTATCTTTGCAGGCTGCAATTTCACTGGAGCTTTCGTTCTGCCCAAACTCAAAATATTTTAAATCACTCTGCTGGGCTCTTTGCTCTTGATTCCTAACATAAATCTGGCTAAAAGCCCCCAACAGTAGCCATATCACTGCCTCAATACTAAACTGCTTTGATATTTCTCCTGCTGGATTAATTAGTCTGCCACCCTTAATCTCAGTCACAGGCAAAGTCTCTGGACAGGAGCAAAATATAGACCAACTTTGCTAAGGCATACCACACGTCTTCTGGATTCCAACAGCTGAGGCATCTTTCTTCCCAATAGAAACCTCCTGAGCCTGGTCTTTACCAGCAGTATTTCTATCAGCTTTCTGGTGTTCTGAGTTCTGACCAGAATAATTACAGCCTAAAGCATCTAGCTCTACTTTTTCAGCTGGCATCTCAGAACCTTTCTGAGCTTTTCCCACAAGTCAGTTCCAAAGACTTTTGAATCACATGATTAGGTACAGTCACAGGAATGATCCCACTTGTCTGGTAACAAATGCTGTCTTAATTACTTTTCTCATTGCTAAGACAAAATATCCAACTCTCACAAGTTAAGGGAGGAAAGGTTTATTTAGCTCACAGTTTGTGCAGGTTTCAGTCCGTAATCAGCCAGTTCCCAGGCAGGGTGGCACAGTAGACAGACATTGCAGAGCAGAAACAGTTCAAGGAGAACAAAAGGTAGCAAGAGCAACAAGAGAAAACCACAGCTTTTTTTATCCCCTATATCTTATTCTGAGGCTACTTAGGGTGGGTATCACTCTCACCCTTAATCCTAGTGCCCTTGAGCCTAGCATTGCACCATGAATCAATCCCAGCATCACACAATCTAGATTCAGCCACCTCTGAAAGTCCTACCTATGACTGCATGAGGATTTGAGGGAACATCTAGGCACAACCATTGCAGACTCAAATTAAGGAAAAATAAATATTATTCACCCCTACATACATAAAAATTTAAAAGGTGGTTTTAAAGGTGGAAGATCTGTGTAAGATCAAGCTATAGTGAGGAAAGAGAATTATATTTCCTTTGCACATAATTTAAACAGAAATAGCATTCTTCAGTGATAAAGAATAGTTTTGTTTGATATATATATAATATATCTGTTATATATATTTGTTTATTTATTGTCTATTTATAATTTTATCTATGACTGCTATTTTTTGGCAGTGAGAACAAGTCTTTTGGAAATGGAGCCAATGAAACTTCACTATCTTCTATTACTAGTATAGAGTTGAATGCTGCTTGTACCTTAGAATTTTGCATGGACTGCTTATAGACAGGTGCTTGAGATATACTAATGCATTTGCTTTTTATGACTTTGATTTTCAGATATTCATATACTAAAATGCTTTCATTTTTAATAAACTAAAAGAAAATCTCAAATATAAGCAAACCCTCCTATTCCCATTTTTGGGAGATCTTACCTATTTGTTTACCTAGAATATGAGTTTGCTAAGGTTTATATAGTTGTAAAAAGAAAGACAGCTCAGTGAAGTATCATTCTTTACTCACTTCTAGATTCTTTAATGGTCTAAATCAAGTTAGTTGCTCAGAGAGAACAAGGCTTCTATTGTGCTAATCAGTTTTTTGTACCTGTGACTAAGTACCTGAGAACAATGTGGAAGAGGAAAGATTTATTTGAGCACACAGTTTCAGAGGTTTCAATTCATGGTCACTTGGCTCCATTGTTTCTAGGTCTTTGGTGAAATAGGGCTATCTGGCAGTAGGATAGGACATGAAGGAGGAAAGCAGCTCACCTCATGGTAATTAGAAAGTACAAAGAGAGGGAGAGAAAGAGAGAGAGAGAGAGAAAGGGAAAAGGGGCTAGGGACAAGATGTACCTTTCAAAGGCATGCCCTCAGGTGACCCACTTCCTCCTACCAGGCCCCATATCCTAATAGGTCATTCATCTATGAGCTCTTCAACTGAGGAAGTTAGTGCCTTCATGATCGAATCATATTTGAAAACACCCTTCCAATCACAACCAGAAGTGTGTTTCACTAATTTCTGAGGTCTTTCTCAACCCAGACAAGTTGGTGGTTAATATTAGCTAACACATTCATATATCAAATATAAAGTATTTTCAGCACTCCCTTGAAAAAGATTAGGTTTGCTTTATGCATATGCTGCATAAAATTCACAAAATGTAACTTTTGTCTGAAACATATTTTACATTTTGATTGTCTTATCTTAAATGAGCAAGTCACAACATATCATATTAAAAAAAGAGCAAGCATTTAATAATTAATAATGTCCAGATTTGGATCAGTTATTATATGTCACTGAATACAAGATTGCCAATTACCATGAGTTCAAGGTCAGTTCATTTCTTTAAAAAGTACCTTTAAGTCTCTGGAAACTAACATACAAGCTCTGTTTAGTAATTTGAGATGGATGTGTTGATTCTATACATTTGTGCACCAGATTTCACTGGGTGTCTACTACTGGCAACAGCATTTCCTAGTTGTTGGAGATCAAATGTGAACAATGAGATTCAAAATTTTTAGTATCTGTATTTTAGTAAGGGGACAGAATAGAAAACAAATGCATAATGTAAAATGAGAATTTCAAGGTAAACAAGAAATAGCTATGCTGACAAATATATTGCAATGTGAGATTAAATTGATAATTTAAAAATGTGAAAAATTCTATCATACTTATTTTCCATTAAATATGTGGGTAAGGTGAAGTAATAGTCTACCACTCAGTTCTCCTTAGTACTGAGGAGCCCACTCCCACAGCTCTCTGGCTACTGATGGATCACAGCAAAGTCCTTTTTTGCTGAATAGCCTTCAGCAGTTTAGAGCTGCCTTCTGAAGGATATGGCCCTTCCCCACTTGGGGATCGTAAACAGGCACTGGGTGGAAGTGTGAATACAATGGCTTGGCTCCCTTGCTTCAACTGAGACAACTCTGGATACAACTCCTCCCTTTCCTCCACTCTCTGGATCACTGAAATGTTTGCTACAAGTGCATTGTAGTTCACCTTTTCTTTTACTCAAACCTTTTTCTTTCTCTCCCTTACACATATCATTCATAGAGACTAGCAAATGAATCTTCTCCATGAAAATCACTACTTCACAATCTCTAGTTGAGAGATCTAATCCTTAATGTGTAAGCCTAAGGGAGTACTTTAGGAAGTGCCAGTATTTTTGTGTAGTACAAGATTAAATTTGTTTACAGTGATTTGTTCTCAATAATATTAATGTATCATTTAAAATATTTGTTGATGAAATCCCTTGCCAAAATTGTAGAGTCCTCATATTTTTTCAAGATTATAATGAGTTTGATATAAACTGACAAAATAAAGTGAATAAAACAAGATCATTTTAGTTGGAAATTCTGATTCCAAGCTCTAATCTTCGATCTAAATTTGTTGAGCAATTACTCAGCATTGGTTCCAATAATGACCACGTAAAGAAGAAAAAATATGGATCCCAATTTCAGGGTGAATGACTACCTACTGCTATCAGTTCCAAAAACAAAGTGACAGTGATATTAATGGTTAATTATTATAGTTGCAAAAACTAAATTACACGTGCAAAGAGAGTAACTATTAATGACAAAATTTGTAAGACAAGTTTTTATAATTTGAAAAATAATATAAATATTTATAGTTGCTGCAAATAATGTTGGATTGTTGATGTTAAGAGCTTGCTGTTGAAAAGAATATATGGCTCTTTGAGGAACCAACTTTCACTGCTGAGCCATGTAAAACTGTAGTAAGGAAGTTTCATCTCTGTAGGTAATATTGTTTTCTAAGGATTTCATACTGTTTCAAATAAAATATATTGTCCACAGATTCCTCAAAATACCATCTTAAAAGTTGTAAACATAAAAAGGAATGCAATATTATTTCATATGGGTAAATCTTTTATACACATGAATTCAAAGGCTAGGAATACATTTAAATCCCACAAGAAAAAATATTAGTGAAATTGAATATGCACCTAAACAAGATCTAGGTTTCTAAGAACCAGTTACAGATAGATGGCCCATCTTTCATTATCCTTCAATTATTTTTTGAATGCCTATTGGAGAAGCAATTAGAAAATGTTTTTACTAACATCCAAGAGCATATAATTACTGGAAGAAACATATAAAGTGAAGCCTAAGGAAACTCAATAAAACCATGTAAGGGTTGCCTGGGCTGTAACCTGAGTGATGAGTTGATGTTAGCCAGTCTTAGAAAAGCAGAAAAACCAGTGTATTTGTGTGGTTGGGTGTGTAAGTGCAGCAAAAAAAGTAATTCCATATGAAGGGACAATGAGGTTAAGGCTAAAAAGAGTATCCTTTGTTTAAATGATTAGGAAAGGTTAGTGATATGATCTGTAGGAAACCATGGAGTTTGTATACTATTATAAATATTTAAAATATATTATAAGGGAAATGATGAGAGATCTTGTAGGAAATTGTAGAGGCAATTTAAGGATGTTAAATGAAGTAGTGACATAATTTTAATTGTTTGCTAGGAAGATCATTGCTTGAAGAATAAGCAGTTGCTTTAATTAGAATAATAGAATCATTGAAACCTGGTAGAAGACTTTATCTGTCATTCTAACAACTATGGCTGAGTTTTGTCCCATTAAGCTAAACTCTGCTTCAATGACAAGTGCATTGTAAATAAATAGGATGCTTCTCTGGGTCCTGAGGACTTGAGTCAATGCTAAAATTTCATAGAAAAACTTGAGTTTGACAAGTTCTTGACAGTAACCAGGTGAGAGAGTATCTTCAGGTAATTTTCTTGTGAGTCTGGGGACTAAATGCCTATTAGCTGTCACATACTAAAAAAAAAAAAAAAGAATTTAAGATTTATCAAGGTGGACCATTAAAAAGCTGTTTAAGGGTGTTCTTAAGAAGGAATTAAGGGGCTATCCTGTCAGGAAAATTGGCAGAAGTTAATGAGCCTGCCTAAGAGGCTGAAGAAGGCATGTGTGGAGTTGAACACTGATCCCTGATTGGGAAATGGAGGAGTGATTCAATATGGGGCCCTTGATCAGAACCCATCTACAGAAGAACCAAGAAGATGAAGAATGTTGAGTCAAATTTGAAGAAGAGAAGAATGTGTAAGTGACTGAGTGAGAGTGAGAATGATCATAAGGTGAAAGCTGATGAACATCTTGCAGACTCTAGATTTAGAATAGCTCTTTAGGCATGTACCAAACGAATATTTGATGAGACTGAGACACAACCTTAAGTGATAAACTTTTTCTGGACATGGTTCACTGCATTGATGGCCCAACTTTATTTTGATATAGAAAGAACTCTAATATACATGGTATTTGTATGTATTGGGAAATTACTTTGGGTCCTTACTTGAGCTTACACTAAATACAGTACATTATTTGTAAAAGTCCAATATTGATTTATTGAAGAAATGAATTTTCAAGACTGTTTCAACTTAAACAGAAGAAGAAAGAAATAGAATTATTTTCATTGTGTTTAACTTCTTACAAAATAATGCCGATTAAACCATTTTTATATCAGTAGCTCATTTACACTAGTTATTGTTATTGTGAATATAAACAGAGGGTGACATTTATAGAAATGGTTAGGTGTTTTTTCTATTTTCCTATGAGTCTTTAAATTTTTGGTCTTTTATTAGTAATCACCAGTCTATTTTATTCCTCTTAATGCAAAAGGAAAGCAAGCAAGTATTTTAGAGCATCTTAAAATGTGCCAAAGAAGATTTCTGGAGGAAGATATCCACTAACATGTGCCAGATTTGTGTGGCACTACAAATTCTATTCTTTCAAACAACAACAGCTAATCTTATTTTAAAATTAACCCCTAAACATCACAATGCAGACTGTTACAGATTTAAGAACAGGCAAAAATGTCATCTTAGGTGTAATTTTACAAGCAAACCCATTTAAACCAGGAAGATTAGCTGTATCTTCATAATCTGAAGCAGAGGTCTCTCCAATATAATTGTAATCACAGGGTAGATGTGATGTTTGATGCACAGATTGTTCAGTGCTTGAGTGCTCATAGCAAGACAATTTGACAACAGAATCACTTTTAGAAATCCTTTTGGAGAGCGTTTGCATTTTGAAGTAATTTCTCAATGTACTATCTCCCACTCCTGACTCTTGTACTTCATACTGCTCTTCCTGACCAAAAGGATATACCACGCTGCTTAAAAATAGTTGTGTAGTGTAGAAAATAAGATAGTTGGCATTTATTAATGCAACAAGTGCTTATTGACTATTATGTTCCAGACAATGATGTTTATTTGAGTAATCAGAGTGCTTTGAATCAATGGGAATGCAATTTATATTACTGTTGCTGCAGGTATTTGTTAGTTTATCAGAGGAGTTTCTCAGGTATAAGAAGCATCTTTCTGGGTTTCAGGAAGAGGAATGACCTAATCTTGGCCCTGTCATTGATGAGCTGTGTCTCTTGGATAAGTCACACTGGGAATCTCATCTTTATTTTCCTCCCTTCAAAAGGGAGGGCATTATAACTGGACTCCAAAGGCTATATCCAAGCACTGAATCCACTTTAAAGACTCTTTTCCCTACAAATATGATCCATAGGGCATTACTTCTACAAGGTGTTAACAGAAACCCTGTGATTAAGTACACAATGAGTTAAAGTTAGCGTATTTTATTGCTGCAGCATTTATCAGAAACTTAATATTCTAGTAAATATTATAAATGATCAAGACAGTAGTATACAGGGCCAGGGATTTAGCTCAGTGGTTTCACAGCCTGCTGAGCAAGTGTAAGGACCCGAGTTTGATCCCCTATACCAAAAAAAAAAAAAAAAGTAAGACAGTAGTATACAATGACTTGTTTCCTCAAAATAATTTGTCTATATTGCCCACATTTAACTTGGAACATCAATCAAATACTCAACCAAACATTTCTGTGAGCTGAAACCATCTAAGTGAAAAAACTACAACAACAACAACAAATCATAAATTGCTTCATGGAAATTATAGAACAAAGACAATACACAAATAACTAATTTAAATGGGTTCTCTGTTAGATTGTAACAAATTTTCTGGAGGAAAATAGAAAGAAACTGGGGATTTTGAATATAGTAAGTGATTACCTCAAAAAGTTATCAATTAAGTAAGTACCTGGGGTGGCTGAGGGGACAAGTCACATTGATGTTTTAGGTAAAATCAAGAGGAACTTCTATTTGTGGGACCAAAATTTAAATACACACACACACACACACACACACACACACTAGGTATTACATTATAATGTCATAACAAACATTCATTCAGCTTAGAGTTGACACTGGTGATTCACTGGTGAATAATACAGAAAGTCCTGGGCTGCGCTAACTTATATTCTCATGCTGAAGGAAGATAAAATATAACCAACAGTCCAATCAACAAATAAGTACAGACTGTAGTGTGCTTTTGAAGGAGGCATAGAAATTAATATTGGGAATAATACTTGAGAACTTATTTTAAATAGATTATCAGGACAGACTTTTTTGAAGCCAATACATTTTAAATAATACCAAAGAAAGGAGTGAGCAGACATCTATAGTTGTAGGAAGAATGCTGTAATTAGGGTCAACAAAGGTAACATTTTTGAGGAATTGAGACAAAACAGGGATACAGAATATTGAATGGAATGAAAAGGCAGGCAGTCAGTCATACAGAATAAGGAGCACTTAATGTGAAGCCTTGCAAAGCATTTTGAATTTTATTATTTCTGCAACAGAAAGCGGCGAGAGGGGTTTAAGCAGAGAAGTAACATCAACTGATTCATGCTTAAAAGAAAAGATATCTTTCTCTGAGTAGAAGAGATACCATAAATGTGATCTAAGGGACAGGTTAAAAGCCCTTTTGTTGCAGATATATTAATGCCTGGATGTAATTCTGAAAAATGCCAACACTTAGATAGTACACTTAATACTTAGAAAAATCTGGACAAATTTTTAAAAGCTAATATGTAGCAAATGAGTACCTGAAAAGACAGAAAAGTGTGAAAACAAGCAAAAAATAATCCGGTTTAAGAAAATAGTGGCTAACTGAAGACCCATTTTTCTATTCTAATATTAAAATGTATAATTTTATTACTAAAATTTAAACTATACCTTAGAGACAGAACACATAAACCCTTCAATCGTAACATTTATTTGTGACAATATAATGGCAGGATTTCAGATAATAATCACACAGAAGGAGAAAAACCTGATACATACTGATGGATATTAAAGGAAGTCTGATAATTTGAACAGTATTTTAAAACCTAGATCAATTCAAAAATTTCCCTTGCCTCAATGTATTACCATAAACAAGTTATAATTCTTTAAATTGATTTTTTTCTAAAAGCACAATATTATAAAATACAGAGAATAGAAGGCATTCAAAGTCAGCTATGAAAACCTGTGACACCTGTCCTATTGTCACCCTGATCTCTTAGAAAGGAGACACTGCTCGCCACCTGCAGTTTCTCCACTGAACTGCCACCCCTCCTGGAGGAATTCCAGTCTCTATGGAGACTGCCTCCATTCCAGTCAATTAGAGGTGAAAGGTATTCCATTTGCAGTCACCTAAGCTATAGAATCCGCCTATTTTTTCTTCATTCTTTCAGCCAAATGATATCTTCTTATCTAAGAGGGGAAAAATCTGAGTATTGTGGTCATTTAATTTGAGCTTGTTCTGTCCTAGTTACTCTTTTTCTTTGTTTCAAATGGCAGCATTCTCTGTAAATCAGATAAAGAACTGTATCATTATGCTATCATCCTTGAAAGCTCCATAATTGTAGCTTTTCTATCCAAGTCACTGAAATAAAACATCCATTTCTACACTAAATATTAATTTATTTCCAGTTGTACTTATTATATTATTTACTTAGGTGATGGTACATCCAACGTTTTTCATGGACGTTTTTCAACCCTGTATTACGGAGAGCTCTTTTCCAAATAACATGCATTTTCACAAAGTAAAAGCTGTGCAGATTAGAAGTTATCCGTAGTTATCACTGCTTCCACATCGGTTTCCGGCCCCCATCCCCAAATGCTGTTACTGCCTTTGTTTTAAATTAACTCACATCAGCTGAAAAAATTAAACTGGATGTGATTAGATATAATTAATTTAATCTTCCTATTATAGTGGTGAAGATTCATGTAAAATGACCAGAATAAAAAAAGAACAATAAACAACATGAAAATATTTATCAGTAATAGTTTACTTCTGAGCTCCTGTTATATTTTTTCTCTTTACTCTTGCTTCTCAAGAAATACAAGACCTGGTAGGGATTTATAATTAGAAACTTGTGGTTACAAATGACAAATGCCCAATTCAAATAGATAACAATAGAATAAAATAACAAAAGTAGAATTTATATGGAGAACTTCATCAAAGTGCTCCTACTCATTGGATCTTATGTTTACTTTCTTCATCTCTTATTTCTACAGATCATTTTCCTAAATCCACTCCTTTCTAAGTCAGATGATCTCCTTGAGATACCATTATGCCTAGGAGCACTATTAAGCTCACATTTTAAATTCAAGTTAGCACAAATATTTTCTAGAAGTCCTAGAACTAAACTAGCTTATATCAGATACTCAGCCAGCCCTGGACTATTGTGGTCTTGTTCATATGTTGTATTTATATTATAGATAGGTAAGTTAATTAGATATCTTGTTGGCAGGTAGACAGGGCCTCCCTTAAGGTGCCAGCCCTCCAGGAGCCAACACAGCAAGTAACGAACATGGAAAACAATTGAGACACATTCACTGGTTAGCACTATAAAAAGGAAAGGAAGTACTAGTTCCCCTAGAGATAGATAGCAGTTATTGATATTCTAAATGGGAAATTCCTTGTATGTGACTTGTCTTCCCATTTGATTCCCATTTAATCAACATTACCTGGGTGACAGTACCCATAATCTTATTGGTTTTGTCCCACCTCATGCCCACCTTGTAAATTTCTATTGGGTCTTATAGTTTTGTCCCACTTTGTACCCACCTCACAACATGGCTTTGCTGTATAAAATATCTTTGAAAAATGAGTTGGGTGGGCAGGCAACCCACTTTCCGGTCCCCCTTCTGTCTCTCTTAGGCAGAAGCTTTCTTTCTCCCCAATAAATTTTTCCTACTCTTAACCTCCATTGTTCCTAGAATTCATTCTTTGATTTTAGAGAACACGAAATTGCGTTTCAGATATCTAAGTAGGTTTGGAAATTACATCTCTTCCCCCCACATCATTTTGACTGACCAAGGTAGGTTTCAAAACTACCCCTGGGATTGCAGTATAGACAGCAATTTAAATCACATAGACTTAGAATGTAGGAAGAATATTTTTTCTAAGAGGATTAACAGCCAAAAGTTAGGTACACACTCACCTCCAAGTTCTTTGATATTTCCATTATCCTAAATTTCCTTTATATTTTAATTCTAATATATGACCATAATTTTTGTGAGCTCTCCAAATGGGATTTTCCAGAGTAGGTGTTCCATTTCCAAACACAAATAAGCTGTTCTTCTAAACTTATCTTCCTTAATACATCTACTTTAATTTCTACCTCCAACTCTATGACTCTTTACCAAATCCATCCAACTACATGTGCATTTTCTGGACTCCAGTGTCAATGTTTTAGTAATGATTCCATTGGAATTCTTGGTCCCTTTGTGCTCTGTTCTTCTGCAATCTCTGCTGTGCTAATCTTAAATTGAGATGATGACACTAGTTTCTCCTTTTGCTCTCCTTAAATGTTAGTCATTGTTCAGTTGGAAAAGCTATAAAATAGCATTTCTGATTTTTCTACACATGTATGCCAGGCAAATTCAAATACCTCCTCATTTACCAACCCTTTTTTTGTTTCTTTAAATCTCTTGTCTGGACAGTCTTCTAAACAATCCTTGATCTTTGAGACCTCCAACATGAACACTCATCTTATATTAAACTGTAATCTAGTCAAACAACTTTCCCAATCCAAGTTCCAGCTTTTTTTCCTGTTTGCTTATTAAGGATTTTCAGCAAAAGAAGTCTTTTTCCAGCTTTGAAAGATTAATTTCCTCAATAATATTTTTCCTTTTTTTGTTTACTAAATGTCACATTTTCCCATACATTTTAGAACAAATTATCTTGTTAAAAATCTTCAAATCCACCCTCTTATTTCTCTTCTTTCTATCATCAGAGACTTCTATAGTGGAATAATCTATAATCATTATCTGAATTTCTTATAAAATTCTTAGCAATGTACATTTGGTTTCTGCATTTTTTTGTGAAACTATTATTACAGTCATCCCCAGTAATGCTTAATGACACAAGTATTTTTCAACAATTTAAAGTCTGAAACACCAAAAATTTCCTGACGTTTCCCTGTCTCCTATATATAACATCAAACAACATGGAATTTTTTGTTAATTATATATCTTTAATGTATTTTACATCTATAGTTTTCTCAAAGAAGTGACATGACTTTTTTTTTTGGCTAGCAGAATTTTGACACAAAGACCTTGCAGTGTGAGAGATGGGAAAGCCAGAGGACATATGTAGTGAGTAGAAATGTTCAGTTTCAGGGGAGGGCAAGTAATTTGGGCTATTTCATAAAGGCATTCAACTTCATCAGATTAACATGTGAAAACATCAGAAGAGAGACAAGTTATAAGCTACTTACTAGTGTGTCAGTAAGAGTTAATGAAGAATTGTTAATAGAGCTATGATAATATCAGTTTTATTCTTTTATTTTTGTAGTACTGGAGATAAACCCAGGTACTTACCCATACTAGAAAGATGCTCTACAACTGAGCCACATCAACAGTCCTTTTGAAATTTAATTTTAGACAAGATCTCCTTCAATTTCTCACTTTGACCTCAAACTTACCATCTTCTTGCTTTTGCCTCTGGGGTAGCTGGGATTTCAGGCATGCACCATCATTCTTAGCTGATTGTATCACTTTGATGTTTACCTTTTCTCACCCTGTTTTATGTTCCACACAGGATTAATTCTAAACACTTTTTCAAACAAAGCACTCCTTTGTGTGTTTCTTGCTATACCCTATACTGCTGCTCTTTTTCCAAGTTTTAAGACTTTCTATTTAAATTTTTTAAATAACCATTTGCCTATCCAAATTCACGTCAAGCTCCTGGTACTCATGCATTTTATTCATATAGTTGTATATTCACAGGAAAACCTTCTCTGTGCCTTTATATATTCGGTTTCTTCTTACTAAAATGCCTAAAACTCTAAGTTTGGTTGTACATGCTCTTCACTTTGAATTATTCCCTGACCTCTAAAGGTTGTTAGCAGGTGGTACATCTTTGATATTTTCTTTGCATGTTTGTCTTATGTCTATTTCAGCTCTATTGATTTGAGGCTTTCTACTAAGATATGAATCAACATTCCAGAGGATAGAAGTGGAGTGATCCTAGAAACTTGGAGACACTTACTGACTCCTTCAGAAATCTAGGTAAAATGGCTCTCAATTTAAATTTAGAATGCCCTCTAAAAGTTCAACTTTTGGGCAGTGAATGGATCACAGGGTTGCTGTTCTTAACAGTGGATACATCTGTTGATGAGTTCATGCATTGCCAGGAAATAAAGCCGTCTTGGAGGCATGTCACAAGGGTGTGGAATAGTGTATTCTTGTCCCTGGCTCCTCCATTCGCTCTCTGCTTCCTGACAACCATGAGGTGAACACTTTTTCTCCACTAGGCCCTTCTGCCATGATGTTTCTGCTTTGGAGCCAACCAACAAAATAAACCTTTCCTTCTTTAAGTTTTTTTTTCCTTCTCCAAGTGACAGTAAAGTGACTAATACAATGATCATGGAAGATTTTTTTTAAGGGAATCGTCTTATTTTCAAAATAGTAAACACCTCTTGCTGACTTACTTTGGTATCTAGCTATGACTTTTGGGAAATGATTCCAAACATATATTAAAGAAAATTTCTGAGGCAGATATAGCTGTATCTTCCTTAAATCTACAACCTGCTTGTCCCTATAAAGAATAAAGATTCTAGAAACTAATTTTCACATGCTTTCAATCGGACAAGTGTGATTCTAATTCTATTTTAAAAAAAATAGTTTGAAGAGGGCCTTCTCAGAAAGATTTCTTTCCTAAAAATGATAAAAGGAAAAGGAAAAGTTGACTTTGTTTACAAATGATAACTGAAACTGCTACAACTTTCTTCCATAACATCCCTAGGATATGTCAGACAATCAGGCACCTCTGTAGAGGCTGAAGACTGAGTGAATAAATTGAAAAAGCCTTTACTCCTTGAATATGGTGTGTAATAGATACACCTATAGAATTCTTGCCAGGTGAAATTCTAAATATGTCTCACTGCTCATGCTTCTATTGAGTACATATTTTGGTTTCCCTGAGACAGGAGCTTCTGAACAAAACATTCCGAGCCATGACATTGGAAATTTAGGCCTACTGAACATGAACTGACCAAAGCTGATTAATAACACTCACTGATGGAAAGGTAACTCTTAATTCTTATGTTTCTATTTGGAGGCCTGAGCAATTGAGGCAGGACCACTGCCAGAATGGTGCTTTCATCCTGAATGTGATCTCTGTGTCAGAAACAGCAGACAGGTTTCAAATCTCTGTAATTTAGTCACAGTGCATACCTCTGTCATTCCAAATTATTGAGCAATGGAAAAGACAATTTCAGGGCAACCAAAATACCTGTTTTCATCAGCAAAACTATGAGGCAATATCAACAACAGTCAGAGGAAACAGGAATCCACACTGATATGATCATTTTTCATTTTCCTTCATTAGATAATATCAGCTCCTAGTTTTGAATCAAGCAAGTGTCCCATTATTTTAGCAGGTTGGATCTCATGGAAGAAAGACATGTTATGACTAGATAATTAATAATCATCATTGATAGACTATTATTTGACGAGCTTTGCACTAAGTACTATGGATACAAAAGTGAACAAGACAGAAAAATCCCATTTCTTGTATGCTTAGAACTCATATGCTAGTGGAGTTGCTATTGAAGTGTGAAAGTAGGTAACACATAAAAATAAATGTGGAACAATATAACAACAATTGCTTGAGATTCAAAACAAAACAAAACAAAATGAATGGAAAGAGTTGAGCTGGGGTTTCTTTATTTGTATGATCAAGGAAAGCCTTTATAAGGATGTGATAGTTAAATTAAGAATGCTGAAGAAAGAAATCATGAGAACACCTGAGAAAAAGGAATTCCAGGCAAGGAGAGGAGTAAATCCTATGGGAAGATTTACTGAGAGTAAAAATGTTAGAAGCAAGGTCAAGGTAATCAGAATGTATTGACTGA
Organism: Heterocephalus glaber; assembly: GCF_000247695.1. The sequence goes on along the minus strand of NW_004624744.1, from coordinate 13,677,640 downwards.
AAGCTAAATTGTATGTGATGATGTCAGTTAATAAATGTATATCATCATTTGAAATTTCCTAAAGCTTAGCCGTAACAACAAGTTCAAATTTTTATTCTAATTGTGTGGAATGTCACTGTGGAGTCCTAACCAAAGGAGGGAAATATTTTGATTTAGGCTTTGAGAAGATATCTTTCGTTGCTCTACAGAAGAGACTTGGCAGGTACTTTTGGTTGTGTGTGACAAAAAAAGTGAAAATGCTTAAAAGATATTGCAGTAGTCCAATTAAGGCCCATCAACTGGTGGCTGGATAAAGATGTGGTTTTTTTTATTACTCAGCCATAAAGAATGAACTAGAAATATTTATAGCTAAATGGATGGACCTTGAGACCATACTCTTAAGTGAAATAAATAGGAAATACATGTGTAAATACCGAATTGTTTCTCTAGTATGAGAAACTGAAAGTGTAACTGAGGACCAAAATATATAATTGATATTGTGAAATGGGAAGAAATGGTTCAAAGGGGAAGGGGAACTGGGGGGTAAAGGGGGGGAGGAAAGAAAGGAAAGAAAAAAAAAGGAAAAAATTGAAACAAAGCTTTTGTAAGTAGGGAAGAGTGGAGGGATGGAAGAGAGGGAAGAGGAATGGGAAAAAATAAGAACCAAGATATATTATGTACAGGTACAGATTCCCAATGATGAATGTGATCAGAATGTGTATCTAAAATGTACCAATAAAATTAATGAATAAAAAAAGAAATAGCCACCTGCTGTGCAAGCGCAAGGACCTGAGTTCAATCCCCGGTACCAAAAAAAAAAACAAAAGAGAAAAAGAAATAGTGTTGAATTAAATTTAGGCAATCAGTACTGAATCCATTTAAAAAGTTCTTGAATATTGGTAATTAAAGCTGAAAGAACTTTGAACAAGAGATTTTAAGTTGGCTTCCTGATTTTTAAGCTGAGCAGCATGGGACATTATTTGACAGGAGTAAAATGGAGACCTCAGAAATTCTTTTAAGACATAATGGATTTGAAATATCTATTAGACATAGATGTAGTGATGACAAATTATTAGTTGTATACTTCATCTCATCTCAAGTAAAAGTTTTAAGTTTCAGGGTTGTAGGTGCAAAAGAAGTTATCAGCTGAAGAATGAGAATGTTTCTTTGAAACTAATTAAAACTTTGGGGTATAGCTCAGTGACAGTGCTTGCCTAGCATGGTTGAGGCCCAGGGAAGGTTCCCCAGCACCGGAAAAAAAAGAATTATAAATTTTACAAGTTTGTTCTAAGCTTCTTTTCACTTTGGAATATATTGTTTGGTCTTAAGACACATCTGCTTAAATAATTTATTGAACTCCCAAGTAAAATTTCATTTTCAAATAATTGTTATATACTGAAAACTGAATTATTGCTAAAATAATAGGATTCTTTGTATGATGATCACTGAAAAATACTCAAAAAGTAATTTTATTGGGAATATTTACTTAATGCATATAAGACTGCAAATATAACAGCAAAAGGTGAATTACTTTAGATATATAGTTCTTATATTTCAAAAGTTGAACAGTATTACCTTTTATTTTGTTTTATATTATCTGAAGGTCTGTATTTCTTCAGTTCTATAAATGTAAGCAATATAATATTTCCCATGTCGCTAATGGAGCTTGAAATTAGGGTAGCTGATTGTGTATGAGCATTGTGATGATGTCAGCAATTCACATGAAAAATGAAACATAACCAATACAACTTACACAGCCACAAAAAATATTTTCCATATTTGAAATTGGCTGACTGCATATAATAATAGATTATGGAAGAAAAGAAAACATTTTTTTCTAGGTTTTGCAAAACCAACAATAAATTTATTAATGAAGAGCCGTGTAAATCTATGTACTTAAACAATTTACATTTACCTCTCAAGTTTATATTCTAAATTTTAATATTGGATCCATATATCACTACTGGAAGAAGAGTTTGCTAATTACTAGTATTCAGTAAATATCATTTATGAAACAATTATATTTTCAAGTAAAATTACGTGATAGATTATGTACTATTAATTTTTTTGATATTTACATCCTAAAATACATATGATAACTCAGTTTTAACTAAAATATACTATTATGATACCTTGTCATTATTTTTAAAAATTAAACAGATATTCTGATTTCAGGAAAATTTGTTTGATGTAATAAATTTTGAAGGTGTAATCTTGAATTGAGAAAAAAACCCGAATTAATTTCTTCCTCCTTTTTTATGTTGATGTTAGTGAAAGTAAGAATTGTTTATGGGCAAAAAAAAAAAAGAATCTGTGAATGAAAACTAAATAGAAACTGTTAAAAAGATCAGCATTAATGAACTTTACTTGGAGGCTGGTCCTCAAGCTATAACATATGTGAAATGTGACTATGAAAGTATGCAATTTTTAATTTATTGTCATAAGAACCTAATTCTTATGAGGAGCAAAACATTTTTTCTACAAATTCCTAAAATGCCCTTAATGGATTTTGAGCAACTAATGTTTATTGCAGCAGATATTTAACGTCTGAAGGTAGCTTTAAGGGTTAGAAAGTATCCAAAGGATTAAAAATCAAGGCTGTGCATAAAAAATTAGTGTACTCCATCATGAGATACAAAGCATTACTATGAGGTATGGAAATTGAATTTGGGTTCTGAAGCTAAAGCAGCTTTGTAGAACTATTGAGAATTCCTTTCTTTGGTTTGTATCTTTTTTAAAATTTAAAAAATTGTTTAATTAGCATATATAACAATTATGCAAAATTATAAGATACAATATGTTTTGATTTATGTATATATGCTATGATTAAATAAGCATCATTAGTACATCTGTCACCTTTGAATTACCCAGTGAATTATTATTGGTGATAGTTACTCAACTATGCAACATTAACTATAATTTTACCTATTGTAAACTTCCCCCTACTTTCTCCAGTCTCTAGTGGGCAATATTCTACTAATTCTATGAGGTTAACTTTTTGATTTCCAATAAGAGTGAGATCACGTATTTGTTATTTTTATGCTTTCTTCCAACCTATGTGTTTAGTGGTCCCACCTTGAAACCAATTCAACATTAAACTCATATTGTATAAAATGCTTGGACAAAGCCACATATCTTAAAGTTCAAACTTTAGGATATTCATTTCACAAAACTGTGACAAATATAATAGAGAAATTTGGAAAGAAGCAATAATGTAGAGCAAATGTTACTGAAATAAATTCTTTAAACTTTTAAGCAATTAGTGAAACATTTTAAAAATGTTAGAAGGAAGACTGTTTTATAAAGTTATCACTAAAGTATTTATAAAGAAGATAAGATTGGGACGTTTCTAAGCCTTTACTGAAATAAGTCATCTATGAGCATTTCAGTAAACAATAATTTTTTTAGGCAGACCTTTCTTTAATATTCTTGACTTCTGTAGTTGTATTTAGATTGGGTTCTGCATATGCCATACTCTTCAAGTCACTATATACCTAGGCATTGTAGACTGTACTAGGATTTAGCATTTTCATTTGTCCTCCTTTAACAATTCACCAATGACAGCTCATGCTACTTTCTGTTCGCTTGATGAGAATGACTTTCCTTTGGCTTATCTCTGTGATACTCTTTCATTGTCTCTTCTAGTACACACTTTTATATATGCTGACTACAGAGAACAGGTCTTTTTTCTTTTCTTTACTTCTTTTCTTTTTGTTTCTCTATGCTAGAGCTGTTTAACAGGCTTTTTTTTTTTTTTTTTTGGTACAAGGGATCGAACTCGGGTCCTTGCGCTTGCGAGGCAGGTGGTGGAACCACTGAGCTGAAACCCTGGCCCTTAATATATTCTTTTGACTTGAGTTGAATTAGTCCCACGTGGGTGTCAGAAATAAATGCATATGTTACATAGCAGAACTAGCATGCACAATTCTTTTTTTTTTTTGTATTAAATTCTTTCATTGGTACATTGTAGGTATATAACACAATTACATTTCTCATTGGGAATTGTACCTTTACATAATGCATCTTGGTTCTTATATTTTCCCCATTCCTAGCCCTCTCTTCACGCCCTCCACCCTTCCCTATTTACAAAGACTTTATTTCCATTTTTTCCATTTCTCATCATTTTTTCCTTTCTCTTCTTTCCTTTCCCCTGCCCCTCCCACTACCCTTACCCCTTTGGAACTTTTCTTCCTATTTTACATTATTGATTATTCATTCTAATCATTGGTACATTTTAGGTATACAATATAATGACATTCATCATTGGAAATTTGCACCTTTACATAGTCTCTCTTGGTTCTTATTTTTCACCCTTGCCCAGCCCTCCCTTCAACCCCTCCAGTCCTCCCTATTTACAAAGATTTTGTTCCTACTTTTCCATTTTCTCATATTAATCCCATTCCCTTCTATCCTTTCCCCTACCCCTCCCACTTCGTTCCCCTTTGCCCCTTTTCTTCCTATTTCACATTACCTATTATACATTTAGTCCTTATTTACACTTTCAGTTTCTCACACCAGAGAAACTATTAGGTATGGAATGGGGAAAAAATAAGAACCAACATGCATTATATAAAGGTACAATTCCCAATGAGAAATGTAATTGTGTCGTATACCTACAAAGTACCAATAAAAGAATTTAATACAAAAAACCAAAAAAACTTGGAAACAGCCCAAATGTCCATCAACTGGAGACTGGATAAAGAAAATGTGGGGTTTTTTTATAAAATAGAGTACCACTCTGCCATAAAAAATGAGAAATTAGTGATATTTATAGCTAAGTGGATGCACATTGAAGCATGTACAATTCTTTATGACCAATCCAGCCAGATGCAGTGTCTCCAGATGCAGGCTGTCCATACTTACTGTTCAATGATTGGGGCAGAGTAATATTATGGTTTAGATTGACTCCAAGGATGTGCTGTAATACAGTTATTTCATTTTATGAAAGTTTATCTAAGGACTTTATGAGCCTGTTCATCTCTCTCATTACATTTTTCTTCATATTTTGAGTTGGGTTGAGATAAGAGTTTAGTACATATTTTGCAAAGTACTTACAACATAATTTGTTCATGAATGAGATGTATAATGTCTTAAAGTGCTACTTTGTTCATCTATGTTCTGTATTGTGTGATATATTTTTAAGTAATTGTCACTCAAAATAATTGTGTATATTTGTTTGTTTTAGTAAAAGAAAAATGTCAATTATGGTTCTACCCTTTAAATTCTGGAGATTAAAGCAATCTTCAATTTCTATCACTATTTTAATCCTAATCTTGTCATCTAAATCCAGCATTAAACTTCAAAGCCATCATTTCCTTTTTCTTAATCACTAAAGTAATTACAAAATGTTAAAGCAAACAGAAGGGGTAGAGTTAATTAGATATGTTATGTTGTTTAATCAGAGAAAAAGCACTTTTTTCCACTTACTAATTTATACCATAGACATTGATCTTTCAATGCTCTATTACTTCATATTTGTATGGAAATTTCTGACTCTGTAACTATTTAAACAAAATTCAATTTCAGCTAAATTTGTTTGCTTTCTGTATACTTCTTTATATGCAAGTATGTCACTGATTTTATCTTTGTTCACATACCCCTTTGTTCTGTGTTAATCGTTTAGTTGTAGTACTTTGATTTTTTCTTTTAAGTAGTTTTATCTTCTCATCATCAACTTTGTACATGTGTTTTCCATAATTGTTCTTTCAAGGTTTCATATTCATTACATCTTGCATTGCTGCTTTATTTTATCCATTTTATCTCCATACTAATGCCTTCTCTTCTGCAAGGGCCACCTAGAATTCTAATTCCTCCCTACATTAATAAAAAGTTATTTTGCAAACTACTGTGACCATATCCTCCTGCGGAGGTAAGTTTGAACATAATATGAGGTGGAGAGGTGAAACTCCCTCCAGTGCTCGAATAACTGAAGTGGTTGTCAGAGTTTACTTTTCATTCCAAACACTTTACTGAGATATACTCTCTGAGACGACTGGAAGGTAGATAGATCTATCAGACAGCTTAGCATCATGTAGGAATGTTAAAAATGCAGAGTGAGCATGTTACGTAGAAAATGGATATACTTAACTTAATTTGAATTATTCATTTACTTATGTTTTCATAAATGTCCTATTAGCTAATAGCAGGTTTTGATATACTACATGTGAGTGATTCCCATCACTCATTTCAGCAGCAATAGATCCGTCATGCATCTTTATAGATTTATATTGTCTGAATATTAAGGGAGACATTTGGTTATTCAGCATTCTATAAAGACACTTTATCAAAGTACCACACTCAAGGTCATTGACAATTTTTAGCACAAGAACCTGACTTAGAGTGTTTTAAAATATTCTACCAACCCATAGACCTATTTAGAAACATATTGCAATGGGCCAGGGAGTTAGCTCAGTGGTGGTGCCACCTGCCTTGCAAGTGCAAGGTTCCAAGTTCAATCCCCGGTACCAACAAAAAAATAAAAACATATTGCACTTCTCCTTCCCCATTTTCTAGCTACCACTGGTTTATATTCTTTATGAATATCTTGACACTTCACATATTTCCAAAATGAGATGAAGATTCTCCTTTACCCCTTCTCACAGTAATGATCAAAAACTACATTTACAAAACAACTGCCATAAGAAAGGCACTTGTTTCCTATGCCAAGTCATTTTTTAACCTACTACATCATCATTTTATATGCTGTTGTACATCTGCACAACATATATCATATCTTTTATCTCATTTATAATGCTAGAAAGAAAAAGGAAGAAGTCACCTCATGATTAGAAGGCTATGGAGAACTGGTTTTTATAATCAGAGAACTGCAATGCTTTGAGTCTTAACCTGTAAAATCTGGTAGATAAAGATCATGAAAACCAGGTTAGAGAAGGGCCACCTTCTTTAATTGAAGGTAACACCTCATTACAGATATGATTAAGGTACCTCCCAGAAGTCATTAATAAATGTAAATGAAGATGGAAAATTTTAAATTTTAATATGAAAAGGGAGTATGCTAAAATGAGAAAGAACGATATAATAACAGGTGCAAACCCTATGATGATGAACATCAAAGAGCCTAAGGGAAGAAAAACAGAAGTTGAGGAAGAACATATTAGTATTTCTCTTGTATAGGCCATAGAATGACTTTAATTCTAAATAATCAGAACTATCCACACGATTTTAGTATATGTGCTGTCAAAGCGAGCACACGATCGCCACAATTAGTAGAACACAGTTTTGAGACTAGTATGCTTGATAGATTTGGCCTTATGAAATTTGTTATTTCTCATAAAATGATTCTGTATTTGCATGTGAATCTCTGTGTTTTTGAGAAAAAAATCTTAAATCATCTGATATAAAGAGAAATTCTCAGGAACAATTTGATGTTTACCTTAAGTATATTTACTGTGACCCATTAAGTATTGATTTTCAGTTTTAAAAATTTGCTCCTTCAATAAATGAATACATACTTGTTTGCAGTGAATTTATTTCTCAGATCCAGGCAAAGAGATGTTGTAAGTGGTAGGTAGAGACTGAATATGAAAAACTCAAATTTACTTCTCTGTTCCATCTACATTAACTCCACAGCTGGGAGCTTTAGTATCTCTAATGACTCAAATATTTTATATATTTATTATTAATTAATTCTTTTTTTTTTTTTTTTGGTACCGGGCATCGAACTCGGGTCTTTGCACTTGCAAGGCAGGCAACAGAAACACTGAGCTAAATCCCTGGCCCTTATTAACTAATTCTTTACATCAAAGGATATTATGAATAGCAATATAAAAGATAGTACATTTCAACACATGAAAAGCCTTACATTATATAAGGCAAACAATATTGGTTGTTTGTACAATTCGTATTGGGACTAGAACAAAAACAAATCTCCAAATCTGCAAATATAAAAGGAAAACCTCTCAAGCCTATCTTGAAATAGAAATCAACCCACAGAGCTCTGGAACATCCATAAGGCTTCACACCATAGAAGAAAATTGGTAGTATGGTTAGGAATTATTCAAAAAAAGAAGAGAAAAGGAAGGGAAAGGAAAGGACAGAACAGGAAAGGAAAGATGGATGACCATACATGATTTTCATATGAATGAGAACAAAGGAGGCAAAAGTCAGAAACATTAGATTCTGATTAACAAAATGTTCAAAAGAGATTCCAAGACCTTTCCTTTGTTTCTTATGCTTTCTCTATCAAGTGCCATAATTCTTTCAGTCATCTTTTTCTAACAAATTTAGGGACCATCTACACCATATGTTCCATAAATACAATTAAATTATTTACTCATTGGTGTATCTGTAGAAGCTATTAAGTTTTTTAAAGACCTAGTAGAAATTCAGTAAATATTTTTAAATGAATGCCTGAATAAATTTAGTCACAGTACTGAAAACACCATGAAAAGTCAAAAGGAAAATGTAAACATAAGTTTGTACAGTAACTGAGAAAAAAACCATGTTAGTATCTAAGCAAATAAATGGTCATATTTTCCAAAAAATAATGTTTGCTTTTTTAAACCTCCTTAGTTACTACAAAACAAGAAAACTTTATTAGATTTTTCAGTAATACTTCTTACAAGTGTATGTTTAATACTGCACTTCATGTTCATAGTAAATGTGTTAGAATTAATTTGCAGAATAAAATAACTATTATAACACTATTTTCTTTGAAAGAAAAGATAAAACATAGGAGATAATGATATATTTATGTAATTTTATAGATATCTCTATTCTTTTCTCTAGCTGCTAGCTGCTTACCATTGAGTATGGTGTTAACTTCTATACTGCTGCAGTTACATCACCTATAAACTCAAAATGTTAATATTATCTATTTTCCATTATTATTAAGCATATTAAATGAGATGAATCTAATGCATGTAAACCATGTTTCATAAAGGACAAAGAATATGAATTTAATAAGTATTCATTGGTATCATTATTACTTATATTTATTTTATATAATATGATCAGGCGATTAGCAATGTCTTTCAAATACTTTTATGAAGAATTATGCACTGGATAACTACACAAAATTCTGGTTATAGCATAAATAAAGCTATTAAAAGTTTTAAAAAATGATTATATTTAGTAAGATATACTTTTGAATAGAGCATGAATACTCTATTCCCTTGAATCGACTTACCTTTTCTTCAACCCTTACAATTACTCTAAACATTTAAGCCTATCTTAAGAATAACTTGTTTATCTCAGTATTTTTCATTAATTACTTAAGATTTATTTCCAAAACATCTAAAAACCAAAAGATTTTTACTTAAAACTTTTTTTTTTTTTGGTACCGGGGATCGAACTCCGGTCTTTGCACTTGCGTAGCAGACAGTGAAACCACTGAGCTAAATCCCTGGCCCTACTTAAAACTTTTATTTGTAAATACACAAATTCTACAAGACCACTCTTATCCTTTATTATTGCTAAACATGGTAATTATGAAATTCAAACCCAATAATAAATTTATGAACTATTAAAGAATAGAGCTAATTATTGAAATAACCCACATTATTTCAAATTCTTGAAGTTTCATAGTGAAAATGATTGCAGGCCTTTTGGGGGCCAGGGCTGTTCATTATTCATCTTTATATTCCCAGCCTCTAGCATTGAGCATGATAAATTAAGTATTTAAATAGAATTAGCCAAAAAAAGTTCTCATTTCTCTGGTTCCTTATAGCAAAATAAGATATGATGATTCAAAAAAAATGTCAAAAGTGAAGCAATTCATTTATTCCAGAAATATTTTTTAAACATCTTCATTGTTCCAAAAACTAAAGGTATAATGAAAGTTGAAAAAGAAAAAAAATTAAAAGATCTCTATGGCTCAGCTTTATTCCTACCACTGAAGGGTATTAGCTAATTAATATAATGTTCCTTCAACAATACTAAAAAAGTTCTTTCCTATTTATTAAGTCCTGATATTTCTCTATAAAAGACAAAACCAAGGCAGAAAGTAACACACTTGTACTTGAATTCAGAAATTAATGAACTAATTTGATGATTTGTACAAAAAGCTGTGATTTCATTTTTGTGTGTGGCTGTTTTATTGTGACGGGCCTTATCAGTTATTAAGAATTCACAACATCCTTTGAAGGGCTTATATGTCTGGGGAATACACAGAAGGGAGAAAAAAAGAAGCTTAGTCTCTAGAATCACTACTATTGTTATGCCAACAACTGTAAATAACAAGGCATTTGCCAACTCATAAATGCAGCAAAACCTCCCTAACTAGCAGTATTGTTTCTTCAGGATAAATTCACTCTATCCTTCCTACATGAGTTGGAAACATTACCAAACTCAAAGGAAACATGGGTGGAAGGATCACTCCTGAGAGCTTTCACCTATTTCCTGTTGCTAAGGAAACCACTTCCTTTGTACATGTTCAGAATAGCTGGTTCCTTTGAATTCTGCCTTTCAAGCTCTATTTTTTTACAGCAAACATATAGATATATGACCCATTGTTTGAGATGTATACCATTTTATTGTTTCTTTCTAGTATCTGGTGAAGAAGTTTCATCCAATTAAATGTTATATATATTTGCAGATAAAAACATCAGGGATAGAAAATTTCTTTTTTGTTGTTTTATATTTTTTAAAATCTAGAATGCTTTCTAACTCACAAAAGAAGCTGTGACTCTGATATCCCTATGACCTGTGAATAAGTATCTCTCAACATTGACTGAAACAATATACAAGTTTTAGTGTTTCATAGGATTGGGAACAAGCATGTCTAGTTAGTTACTCTCTAGTGATAGAATTATCATACATTAATTATTCAGAGCCCCCTTTTAAAACTACAGGTGAAAAATAACATTTTTTTTCAACATAGGTTCTTAGTTGCAAAGGATCCTTGTCAAAAAAAAAAAAAAAAACAAGATGAAAAAACCCCAGCTTACTAACATATATATTTTGTACATACACAGATATGTCTAGGGAATGAGTAGTCCTCAAAGAAGTGGCTTTGAATTTCAACTTACCAAGTATCTTCAACAAAGAGCAGTAAACTTTTAGAGAAATGATGGAACAAAGGAAACCAACTTTATATCTCACGGGGCTACAGCTTGTGAGAAGTCAAATAAATGGCAGGTAAAGGGTACTTAATAAAGTTTGTTAATACAGATTCCTCTAGGCCAATAGTGATTCAAAATTTTCTTTACTGATTAGTCCTTGTTTCCCCTAGCATGAATGGGGGACACTATGACTTTTGTCTTTGTAAATCCATATCCTGCTTTTAGACAAATAGGCAGAGGTTAGGCAGTTTTGTTGCAAATGATTTTTAAAAGTTGTCTTCTGCTCACCCAACCTTTATATTGGAAGGGGACGGTCATATGCTGGTTTTATTTGTCTTTTTTTCCTGTTCAAACTATTGTTGGGATGCCTCCCTGCAAGTTAGCTTGTTTAAACATTTTGTGGAAGTGTTAAAACAAATGCAAAATTTCAGAGATAAAAGATGAGATTGGAAGTTCTATTATCCTACATTGATTGCTGTGCATATTCGCCAGCCATCAACAACAGCATGTGTGGATATTGGCCATAAATACTAGCTGATTTCATAACTTAGATTGTAAGTGCTATAATTATATGTTGTAATTCACATTATACAACTAAGACTCATAGCCCAGTCCACAGCTTTATTGCAACATTCTCATTAATGTCCTGTTTTTTCAGTATCTACCAAAGAATTCCTTTGAATACCCATCATGATATTTCTAATTATTCTCTTTATATCGTTTCAAAATGTTTTGGACCTCTCTTATATGTTTAGACATGCACAGTTCCTTGAAATCAAAACTACAAATGCAAACTGCATCATCACAAAGTCAAAATGGTTTTGATTATTTTATCTATAAAATAATTTTCTTCACTTGTTTATGTCTATTCAGTGATTATGAGTTCTGCTGAAAAAAAAACTTGTCTTCAATTGCAGAGAAAATTATACTCATATGTATTAAATTGACTTCTTTAATTGACTTCTACAATTCTGTACTATTTGAGTACTTATTGGACTTTGGTATTGCTTTCAGTCTAAAAGCCATTGATATAATGACACATTTCCTGCTGAGACAATGTTGCTTTATGCAAACACTGAAAACGAATGTTACAGCATAAACATGTTTTAATTTCAAGGAGACTATTGCCAATAAGAATAAGAAAACAAAATAATTTAACTAAACTGTTGCTTTTCTCACATATAAGCCATTCAATAAAAGTATTTTCTCAGTACAGTTAAGCATTAACTTTAATGTAATAAAAAGTTATATTTATATTTACATATTACAATTTGGGGTCATATTGAAAGGTACATACTTTCACTTCTTAGCAACTAGTTAAAGAATTGATTTAAAATTTCTGTAGCTCTTACCATTCTATTCCTTAGAGACCTACATTCATTCTTGTTTCACTAGTCAGTAGTATATTGTCACTTTGATTTTCAAAAAACAAAACAATTGCTTTGGTTCATCAGCTTTCTATTTTGCCTCTGGTAGTATAATGTTCAACAGCTTTTGTTGGCTTATTGCACTTTAATTACCATGATGCTGTGTGCCTTTAGCAGAGTGCTGCTATGCTGCTCTTAATTGAAATCTTTCTCTGGTGTCTGTGATCATTATGTCACCTTGATCCCTGGAACTGCTATTCCTATGGAGTATGTGGTAATGTTGCATTAGTGCTTTGAAGCTGGAGAGTTTGATTAGCAGGATCAGATAAGCTGCCAGAGGGTGCCTGACTCTAGCTTTACTATCTTCAAATGCATTTTACAAATTATCTAGTTACCTTAATGTGGTAAGTATGCAAATATTCACAGATACTTACTGTATGTATAAAGTGAAATTTTACATTGGAAAATTATTTCCTAACATACACTTTGATTATAGGTCACTGCTTCAGGATGTTTAATAAAGACATTACTTCCCAATTTTAAAAGCAAGGGAAGGTATATGAAATCATCTTCCCTTTCTCTCCCTACTTCAACTTTAAAATATTTACACATATATTGCAAGAGATATTTCTTCCTTTGAAGATTTTTCCTACTCTTTTGTCCACATATTAATTTAGAGTGGTTCTACAGTTATTTATAATGGTTCTCTGGATGCTTCTACAGTGTGATGAAGCTAATCATTGTTGTAATTACATCAACAGAAAAATAAACAAATGTGGAACATAAACATTATAAGAACGTATGGGATTCCTTTACATAATAATTTTCCAAAACAAAAATGTGTTCAAATAGTGTAAAGGAAAAATAAGCAAACATACTGTACTTCTTGGGCTCAGAAAATGACATCTCAAGGTATGGAGCTTTGACATGTGAACTCAAGCAGTCTTAAGGTCCCTCTGACTACCTCCCCGTTGTTTCCCTCATACCTTCCTCTTACTTGGTTCTCTTTCTCTCTTGAAGAATGAGAGGAGTCTTTCCTGAAGTTATTTTATCTATCTAAACATGGGGTCCACTATCAAGGACTACAATTGCTTTAATCTTCTTACTGAAGTTTCATTAACTAAAGAGGTTGAAAGTCATATCACAGAGAAAGAAACTGAAACTGAAATTGAAACTTCTCACCTAGAGCCTGAGGAACCATCTGACTCCTTGAAGTTTTCATTCATATTTTGTATGCACTCAGAGTTAAACAATTATTTTGTATGCTTTTTCTTCTGCTTATGTGTGTACTGTTAGTTCATTTCAGCAGACCCAATTCAAACATTCAGAGGGACAGTTTAACCTTCCCTGCAATACTATAAAAGTGGCATGAGCAAAATTAGTGATGAAATAAGAGTTGTGGACTTAAATAAAGCTCACTACCATGAGGACTGGAGCATTATAAAATAGAGAATGTACGATGATGGGAGAAGATTCTCAAAGATATGTAGAGAAAATATTGACATCTGGGAAGAACATAATGATGTTGAAAAGTAAAGTGTTCTCTTCAACAAAACTTGAAGTGATCAGTGCATATAATCTACCATACTCTGAAGAACCGAAATTGAAAAAGAAATAGCTGGGTCATTCCCATGACTTACAAAGCTTATTAGTAAGTTCAGAAGATCTGGCCCAGCAGGGCTCTGGATGGTCCTAGAGCTGAAACTCTAGAGTGTAAGTGGCAGAAAGAAAGCATGTAGCAACAAAGGCTAGATATAAATACACTGAAAGTTGTTCTTATCTCTGATGGGTGTGATTATAGGTGATTTCCTTCTTTATGAATAATCTGTACATACTTTCTACAATAGATAGGCATATTCTAGCTATATTTTTCTTGATTTGGAAAGTCATCTACTAAAAAAAAAGATCACCCATAGAGGAACATCTCCTGTATTTCATTGGTCCCATCTTTATAAACAGAGTTTATGAGGTACATTAACAAATTAATAGTAACACTAGCTAAGTAATTAGTTTAATAGTATACATATATGATATAGTAAAAATATATAAGTTAAAAGAAATCTTGTGTTCAATTTGAGTGTTCTATAATTGTATTATGTGGAAAAGAACACTGTTTAATATAATATGTTTAGTTGTGTTGTATTCATGACAATGTCATGAGCTATTTATAAATACTTTAGGTCTTATAGTTTACAATTGATAGTTATGATAGCAAAGATATTGACTAAATAATGAGGAACACTTTTCATCTTATCTGGGTGAAATATACACCAAAACTTGTGAGACTACATAAATATTGTTATAATTTTTTAAATAAAGTATATAGTAGAATATATAATACATATTAAGTAGTCTACATACCTACTATATATAATACATATATACATATAATACATATATACATCTCATATATATAGTACACATACAGTAGAATATATGTAAAACATATTTATATGTATGTATACATATATACATATATGGTAATACATACTTATATGTATATATATAAAATCTTCTCAAATAAGTATAATTTGAACCAAAATAAATTGTCATACTTACATATCAAAAGTAGTTGCATACCACTATATCTGTATGCATGGAGGTTTGTGTATCAGAGTTCACTGGAGGAACAGAATGAATATAAAATATATGCTATATATAATATATATAGAATTTACGAGAAAGGCTTCCAGTGGCCTCCTATAGAGTCAGGTGTGGAAGAATGTAAAAGGGCTGTCTACCAACCAGCTGGAGAAAGCAGAAGCATCTAGTCAGAAGTAGAGCCTGGAGCTCACGGCAGAGTCTCACATGAGTTTCTATCAGGAAACCAAAGGGTCTGCACTAGAAGGCTGAAGAGTCTAGGCAGAAAACTGAAGTCTCTGTGCTGGAAGCCTGGAAACAGACGCCCAGCCCAGAGGAAAAATGGTGAAGACTGGACCTCCCCCAAAGAATCAGAAGTGAGACTTGTTTCCTTCTTTTCCCTTTCACTCCATCCAGGCTATCAGCCGATTGGTCGATGCCTCCCACATCCGGGGTGGGTCTTCCCTCTTTAGAAAGTCAATCATCCAGTCATGCCGAGAATTTACTAAACCACTCCGCTAGCCATTTCTTACTCCAGTTGATACCACAATTAACTATCTCAGTTTGCTACTTATAGAAAAAGAAAACTTTATTTCCAGTTTCACAAAAGAAAGCATAATTGCAATATGTTTTATGATAGCATAGATATCACATCAAAAGCTGACAAAGTTTTATTTAACGGATCTAATAATATTTTGAGGATTACTTCTTGGAAATCAATATCCTGACTAACCTGTAGTAAAATTAAAAGAAAATTTATTTAGACATAGAAAACTATTTAAAAGCAGAGAAATTATTGGTATTACTCCAAGTGGAACATTTTTAACTAGTAGAAAAAAATGATTTAAGTACAGCATTGTGTAACTATTTCGCCCTTCCTTTTAGAATTTTTTTAAAAATTTAAATTAGCTAATGTAAATCTAATATTTTTAAGTTGCTGTTCTGGTTTTTACTTCATGCAAATAATGAATCCTCAAATACTGAATTCTCAAACTTATTATATAGAGAACATGCCACAGTATTCAAAACATCTGAAATGTTAGATTGAATAATTTACAGCTGCCTGAGCTTAATCATTTTGTGAAATACAAATACAAAATTTGCTAACCAAATGGATGTAAATGTTAAGAAGTGTTTCTGAGTGGAGTGGCACATGATTATACAAAAGAAGAGAACATGTCACATAATTGAAAAAAGTCATATGGCCTTCCACATGTCTGAAGGAAAACACTCAACTTTAGCTATCTTCTACCACCTGAGGGAGAAGGAGAATCCAAGAAGCACTGGTGGAAATCACAGCCAGGGTTACAGGATCGCTGAAAGACTGAGACCTAGTCAAGGAACTTTAAAAGCCTTCTTCTCCCCACACATTACCACCACATCACTAAAAGCTCATTTCTTGCAGTTTTTGTTTTTGTTTTTCTACCCTCTACATTATGATCACTTTCAGAAAGAATTATAACCACAGAAAGGCAAAAACATGGAAAAAATTTATGAATAATGTGCCAGGGCTTTCCTGAAAAAAAAAAAAGGAAAATGCACAAGAACAGACAGATAACATAAATAAGAGAAATGAAAATTCAAAGAAAAGCAAAAGCACATACTAGAAATCCAAAACACTAACAGATACATAATGACAGCAGAGTCTCTGAGTTAGAGGATATGTCAGTAGAAATTTCCAAACTGAAAACTAAAGGGTGAAATAGACTGAAAGATTAAGGTAGTCAAAAACTTTGGGATAACTACAAAAGGTGTTAGATATATGTAATGGAATGCCAGAGAGAAAAGAAACATATAATAGATGAGATCAATATTTTAACCAATAATGACTGAGAATCTCCCCAAATTAGTATTAGATACCAAACCATGGATCCAGGAAGCTCAGAGAATACCTGCCAAGGTAACTATGATTTAAAAATAATGAAATAAATAACCAATAAAGGAAACAACTACAGTTCTCCATTTTATGGACAGACTTTAGAAAAGCAAAGATAAAGAAAAAAATCTTGAAAATGGTCATGGCAGGGAATAAAATAGGAACAAGTCAGAATTTTATAATTCATTCTCTGCAGGATATAAATGAAGAAGAAAAGACACAACAGCACATTGCTGTAGCTTTAGCTACTTGGGAGGCTGAAAAGGAAGATCCTTTGAGCCCAAATTTTGAGAGAAGCCTGGCAACAGAGTGAGACACAGACTCAGAGAGAGAGAGAGAGAGAGAGAGAAATTCAAATTGAGAAACTTGGATCTATAAAAGGCTGGCAGCATATATTTAAAACAATTAAATGGAAAAACATCTTAACATCTTTTTAATGGGTTTAGAAATTAGCTTTAAAGGAAACAAGTTCATGGGTAAAAGTGTTAAAAAGAGTTAGAGGTCAATACTCACAGATTTAATTCATAAAAATTAGAGAAGTAATTAAAACAATAATATGAACTAATATCTTTATCTTTTATATGGAAGATTTAAAATGGTCATGCCATTCTTTACTAAAAATTAGAGAATATTGGGCTGGTAAATAGTGTTTGTGTAAGATGTGTGAAGTCACCAAGTTCAACCCACAACACTGGAGAGAGAGAGAGAGAGAGAGAGAGAGAGTGTTCTGAATTCAAAAATGTATACTCAGGAAAAAATATTGAAATAAAGGAAATTTTCAAAAAGAAACAACTAAATACTACTGAAAATAGACAGGAAAATATAGTTGAGATGAGGGAGCTACAACAAGCTAATGCAGACTACCTTATGTTTCTCCCCAATTCAAGTATACACAAGGTCATCCATACTTAATAGAAGTTTCTATATTGCACACAATAATATTGATTTGTGATTTGTTTTCTTCTATAATTTTGTTGTAAACCCTAACTCTAACATAATTTAAATGGTAAGTTATATTCTCATATCAATTTTAAATCTAATCCACTGAATACTGACAGATATTTAGGCAAACATTTACATGTACTAAAGGACTTTATATTTTAAGGAAGTGTATTTATACTTTGAAGAAGGTATTTATATAATATATCAATAAAACTGATGCATTTCAAAATTCATGTAACAGTTAAAAAATATATTCAATAATTGCTAATGGGAAAGTAAATGACATTTTGGAAAAAGATTTGGTAGTTTCTTACAAAACTAAATGTGCTCTTACCATGTGATCCAGCACTCATATTTGGTGTTTACCTAAAAGATTTAAAAACTTATGTCAACGCCCTACCGAGGTCCTTTTTTTTTTCAAGCCAAACTGTATCCAGCTTTATTAAAGATACTTTTCATAAACAATCATGGTATTTCAGGCAGGACATAGGCACATAATTGTTAACAGTATACAACTTTCAAACTCCCTTCTTGGATGGACTACCAAAAAACAGAAAGCCACTATAAAATCCAATGAAGTCTTCATTTGATGCTCTGAGTAGGGAAAGTTCAGAGTGAGGGTTGACACTTCACGTTTAGCATGTTGTTTAACAACTTTTCACAAGTCGACCCTGACTTTCAGAAAATGAAATGAAAATGGCAGAATTATCAATCTGAAGATCCACAATCTAGAAAAGGAAATCATTGTTCTTGTGGGACAGCATCTCAACGTCAATGGCAAGTCCAGAATGCTTGACACACTGGTAACATCAGTTTTTGGGAGTCAGGTCCCAATAGGTCTCTGGGCTTAAGGGAGTTAAGTCTATGCTGATGGCAGAGGAAAGGAGGATATAAAATGAATTGGGAGTTTTCCCATACCACAAGGCATTTGTGCCAAGGTGGCTACAGGTGTCAACATCAGGGAATCCCTCCTCCTGGGTGCCAAGAGGCAGTCTCTCAAAACTAGCAGGGAAAGGTGCTTTCCCCACATCAATCCAGGTTTGGAGACATTGTACTAGTGACATATGCTCCTTCCCCAAAAAACAACAAACAATTCGGAAGAGGCCGAATCACCCTGCTGCTGACAGGCAGGTCTGCCCATGCCCTACCAAAGTCCTGAGTCACACAGAACATGCCAAACCAGCCCGCTGCCAACAGGCAGGGTGGTGCACACCTTACCGAGGTCCTGAGTCACACAGAAGACACCGAATTACCCCACTGCAGACAGGCAGCCACCTGGTTCAACACTACTAAGATGCAGAGGACACCAGAACACCAGATAAAGGTACTGAGTTCCACTGTTCGAGGCCAAGAGGTAGGTGTTTCTGAGCCATCGTCCCACTGCTCCTGGCCAAGAGGAAGGGACTTCCAGGCCACGATCCCTTCCACCACTCCCAGCCCAGAGGTAGGGGCTTCTGAGCCGCCATACCACTGCTCCTGGTCCAGAGGAAGGGGCTTCCAGGGCACCATCCGTCCCGCTGTTCTCACCCCACAGGAAAGGGCTTTTGGGTCACCATCCCTACCGCTGCTCCCGGCCCCTGTCCTACCTCTCCCAGATCAGAGCAGGTAATCCGTGCAGGTGCTAACAGCCTCCTGCCCCAGTCAAAATGAGAAAACACATAAATAAGTCTCAAAACCAGACTTCCACATCACCTACAGCAACCCCAAAGGGAAACGAGATGGACAATTCTAATACTCAACCATCTGGACCCACTGAACTGGCAACAAAAGGGGATCTGGAAAAAATGAAATCAGAAATAATTTCTCAGATAACAGGAGA